>JAGFNQ010005105.1:0-316995 GCA_024364735.1 Boesenbergia rotunda
GCTGGAACATCCGTTTTGATGAGACAATCAAAGAGTTTGATTTCTCACAAAATCCTGACGAACCTTGTGTGTACAAGAAGGTTAGTGGGAGTGCAGTCGTATTCCTAGTATTATATGTCGATGACATATTACTTATAGGAAACGATATATCAGTTTTACAGACAGTTAAAATTTGGTTGTCCAAAACTTTCTCCATGAAAGACCTGGGAGAAGCAACCTATATCCTTGAGATTAGAATCTATAGAGATAGATCAAAACGGTTGCTTGGTCTTTCGCAGTCTACGTATATAGACCGAGTGCTAAAAAGGTTTAGCATGTCGGAATCCAAGAAAGGTTACCTTCCCATCAGGCATGGGATCAACCTTTCAAAGTCTATGTGTCCGCGCACAAAAGACGAGAGGATTTGCATGAATACAATTCCTTATGCATCCGCGATAGGATCTATCATGTATGCTATGTTATGTACAAGGCCCGATGTATCATATGCTTTGAGCGTCACAAGCAGATACCAGTCGGATCCAGGAATGGATCATTGGGCGGTTGTCAAGACAATCCTTAAGTACTTAAGAAGAACTAAGGATATGTTCCTAATTTATGGAGAAGGAGATATGGTAATACGTGGGTATACAGATGCCAGTTTCCATACAGATAAGGATGACTCCAAATCTCAGTCTGGATACGTATTTACTTTGAATGGAGGCACAATAAGTTGGAAGAGTTCCAAACAAGACACCGTAGCGGATTCTACCATGGAAGCGGAATATATCGCAGCTTTGGAAGCAGCAAAGGAAGCAGTCTGGATCAAGAAGTTCGTCTCCGAACTTGGTGTGGTTCCAACCATTGATGAAGCAGTGCCGGTTTACTGCGATAACAATGGAGCTATTGCACAAGCAAGGGAACCAAGGTCTCATCAGCGATCCAAACACGTGCTTCACCGCTATCATCTGATCAGAGAGATTATAAGTAGGAATGATATACAAATTGAGAAAATTCCCACTGAAAGGAATTTAGCGGATCCTTTAACTAAGGCCTTGCCTCAGAGCATGTTTGAGGGTCATATTAGAGCATGTGGTTTTGGATACCGTAGCGATTGGCATTAGGCCAAGTGGGAGTTTGTTAGTGATATGAGAGAAGTGTCCTAAGGCAATCGCCTTATGATTGTAAACATTTATTTTAATAAATAAAAATTCACTATTTGAGTATACATGTTTGTGTATTTGATTGGGATCTTAAACTCATCTACTGAATGTCCGCAATACAATTCACATCATAAGAGAATTTGTGATGAGATCACAACTAGTGATTATCTCTACATGTGCAATTGTGAAGTATTGAAAATATCCCTAGTCGATGAATTGATAAAAATAGACACTATCAATTCTGTTGAGACTAGCATGGGTTATTCTCTAATCAGCTGATTCTCACTGGCTGGTGACATTGGGATGTCCGGAGATAAACATGGATGCTAGTTAAGGGAACTAGTTCATTGGAGTGACTAGCTGTAAAACTTCATATGGTAATCTATATAGATATGTCAGTGAAGTTCTTACTGCAGCTTAAGTGCGATGTTCCTTTGACTTACGGTGTTCAAGTCATCTTGGTCATGGAGACTTATACTTTAACATCTTAAGCAAGCATCTCCAAGGAGGTGTGGACTCAGGATGATTGGGTATAAGCCGAAGTGCCCGAAGATGTTTGAACAGCCTACAAAGGATTCATCACTCCTTGCGAGGAGATGTATACCCAAGGCCTATCGTCGGATTGTTACTCAAAGCCTCTGGCCAGAGCATGTCATGTTTAGAGTATGAGTCTCTTAAATACATGAGAGTAATTAGAAATCCAAAGGACGAGAAAGACACTAGTTGGGCTAGGTGTGACGTAGTCAGCCTAGTGGGGACTGACACACACAGACCATGTCCTGAACCAAGTGGGTATAAGATGGTGAAGGGAATGGGGCACGATTCATTAGAGTTGCTGAAGGAATTCAGAATCACTTCTGATGTCAACCGTTGATCTTTCGATTAATTGGGGGTCATGATGTACTACTAGGTGCCACTCATGATCGTTCTATAATTGGTTGATTATAGACGGCCAACATAAATCGAAAGCCTATTTAGTCACACGCACTACGAGTAATCCGAGGGATTTAAAACGAGTTGAAAATTAGATTTTCCGATTAAGAGAAATAAGTCGAATCTGAGTTAATCAGAGGCGCAACGGAAGCTAAAAATGGCTAAGTCTTTTGAAGGCTTATTGAGCGAATTAAATGAGTTTAATTCGCGATGGGTTCGGCTCGGTTTGGCTGGCCAAAGAGGGTGCCAACCCTCTTTGGTTTGGCCGGCCACCACTTGGGGAGAAACCAATTTATTTGGTTTAATTAATAAAATAAATCTAGCGCGATTTGTTTTATAAATTATGGATAAATAAATTTGTATAAAGAAATTTATAGAAATTTATTCTTTTTTTATGGAAATTAAAATGATCCATGGAATGGTTTATTTTAATTCTATAAAATCAATTATGAATTGATTTTACCATAATAAAGAAAATTTATAAATTTCTTGTAAAATTTATTCCATAATAAAAGGAGAGATGTATTTGTTTTATTATAAAATTAGTTATAATAAAACTTGGTTTAAACGGAATAATTCATAAAGAAAATTTATAGGATAAATTTCTTATGAAAAATTTCGTTAAAGGGGAGACTTGGCAAGGGAGAGGCTACTATATAAAGGAACCAAGGCTAGGCTTGATTTCCCTAATAGATTGATCAAGAGATTAACTCTCTCCCTCTCTCTCTCTAACTCTCTCTCTCTCTCTAGGGCTGGCGCCCTTTCTCTCTCTAAAGCTGGCTCTCTCTCCTCCCCTAGGGTCGGCGCAAGCACCTAGGGTGCCCGTGAGTTTCCTCCACCAAGTTCGTGCCGAAGAAGAAGAAGAAGCGGATCGCGACTCCTTCCTTCCTTTCCCGGAATTTTGATTCCGTTACTTGGTGGTTAGTTTCCATCCTTCTCTCTTGATTTTCTAGTTGTGTCTTTGGAGAATCTAGTAGTTCTCGTCGACACAAAACTCGTGGCTTTGCGAAGTCATCCCGAAGAGAACTCGGCGTGGACGCGAATAGAGGCGGAGCTTCCAAGGGACGCTACGGTTGGATCTCGTCCCTTACTTCGAGTTACGCAAGGTACTAAGTAAATTAGTTTACTTTTCTGCAAAGTTTTAATTTATGATCATGTCCACACATCATAAGGTTGCATGCTAGATACGTGGTTAAAATAATTTGAGAAATTATTTTATGCTAATTCTTCCGCTGCACGTAAAAATTTAAAATTTTACGAACCCGTATCCTTGTCAACAAGCACCCGGTCCCAACATGATGAATCTTCCAACTCTTCAAACGCGGTTTCATCATCTTCGGATGATGAAGAGGTAATTTCTCCCGAACTTGAAAAATGTTATAGAGCAATTGCATGTTTAACCAATATGTTGAAGAAGTCAAAAAATAAGGTTAAAGCATTGCAATTAGAAATTGATCAATTGAAACTCTCTAGGGATGATAACATTGCTGACTTACATGTTGAATTGTTAGAAGATGAGATTAAGTCATTAAAACTTGAGGTTGAACATTTGAAATCCTCTAAGGTTGAGGATGTAGATGATTTGCATGATGATTTGCTAGTAGAAGAAAACCAATCATTAAAGAGTGAAGTTGAGAAACTCAAGAATATTCTTGAGAAGTTCTCAACTAGCTCTAAGACCCTAGACATGATCTTGAATGCCCAAAGGGCAGTCTACAATAGAGCTGGTATTGGTTACCGACCCAAAGAACCTTCATTTGTGTCCTTGATGTCTAGGACTGATATGAGACAATCTAGGACACCCAAGGTTCAAAAGAAAGTTGTCAAGGCATGGGTGCCTAAGTCTTGTTTAGTTGATGCTTTAAGTCCCAAGGTTTGGGTACCTAAAACTTCTATTTTTCGAATTGTGTAGGTTATGATTGAGGGGGAGCATCTATCAACTTTGTTCGTTGATAGTGGATGCTCCAAACACATGACCGGGGATAGATCATTGTTTACCACACTTCACAAGAAAAGTAGAGGTAATGTTTCATTTGGTAACAATGGTAGTCTTAAGGTCATAGGAATAGGAGACATTCAAATATCCGAATGTCTTAGAATTTCAAATGTCCTTCTAGTCAAGGGAATGACATTTAATCTCTTAAGTATCAGTCAGTTGTGTGACATGGGTTACACAATTGATTTTCAACCAAGTCAATGTCTAGTTAGACAACATGACACCTTGGACACGGTACTAGTAGGAACAAGAGTAGACAATATTTATCAAGTTTCATTTAAAAGTGCTACTAATACTTTTGCTAAGTGTCTCAGGTCAAAAGACGAAGAGTCCACCCTTTGGCACCGGAGACTTGCATATGTGAACATGAAGAACATCCGGAAGTTGGCCAACAAGGGATTAGTTCGTGGCTTACCAAGCATCAAGTATGAAAAGGATAAACTTTGTGATACATGTCAAATGGGTAAGCAAACGAAATCTGCACATAATGGTAAAAGCACTGTAAGTACTTCTACAACTTTAGATTTACTTCACATGGATCTATTTGATTGTAGTACTATCATATCATTGAATGGAAGTAGATATTGTTTTGTGATCATTGATGATTTCACTAGATATACATGGACCTACTTTTTAAAATATAAGGACCAAACCTTAGATGTTTTCATTTCTTTTTGTAGAAGAGTTGAAAATGAAAACTCATCAACAATTAAGACAATTAGAAGTTATCATGGAGGTGAATTTCAAAACCAACGGTTTTTAAAATTTTGTCAAGATAGAGGTTATAGACATGAGTTCTCTACTCCTAGAACACCACAACAAAATGGTGTTGTAGAGAGGAAGAATCGTGTTCTACAAGAGGCTGCACGAAGCATGCTTAATGAGTACTCACTCCCGAGTTACTTATGGGTTGAAACTGTAAATACAGCTTGCTATGTGCAAAACCGAGTTCTCATCCATAGGTTTTTAGGAAAGACTCCCCATGAACTTTGGTTTGGGAAACCACCTACGATTAAACATCTTAGGGTGTTTGGTTGTAAGGTGTTCATCCTAAACACCAAGGACCATCTTGGAAAGTTCATGGCAAAGGCTGATGAAGGGATACTAGTCGGGTATTCCCTAGTTAGTAAAGCCTACTGAGTCTACAATAAGAAGTCTAGATTAATTGAAGAGTCTTCTGATGTTGTCTTTGAAGAAATTCCAAAAGTCAATGGTCAACCAGAAGATGAAGTCCAATTCGAACTTAGGAGACTAAGTTTGAATGAGAGTCCAAATTTTGTTGATGGTGATGAATCCGGTGACGGTGAGCCTAGACAACCCATTGATCAGCCAGATCCTGAGGCTGAGCTTATGTCTAGTGAACCTATTCAAGAAGCACCGCCAACACCTAGGCAAACTAGATTAGCCTCTAGTCATCCCCAAGACCAAATTGTTGGAGACATCCATCATGGGGTTAGGACTAGATCATTCTTCCAGAATGAGGCTAATGAAGTTACTTTAATTTTCGAAATTGAACCTAGAAAAATTGATGAAACATTAAATGATCCCGATTGGATCATTGCAATGCAAGATGAACTAGGTCAATTTGAAAGGAGTCAAGTTTGGGACTTAGTCCCTAGACCTAAGAAGACCACCATCATTGGAACCAAATGGGTCTTCAAGAACAAATTGAACCATAAGGGAGAAATCATTAGAAACAAGGCATGCTTAGTAGTCAAGGGCTATAGTCAAGTTGAAGGCCTTGATTATGATGAGACCTATGCTCCCGTGGCATGATTAGAGTCCATCCGATTGATGCTAGCATTTGCAGCACTTCGTGGTTTCAAATTATATTAAATGGACGTCAAATGGGCTTTTCTAAATGGTCTAATTAGGGAAGAGGTCTATGTCGAACAACCTCCGGGGTTTGAGAGTACCGAATTCCCAAACCACGTGTTTAAGCTCAAAAAGGCACTTTATGGTCTTAAACAAGCACCCCAAGCTTGGTACCAGCGGTTGTCAACTTTTCTGATTGAAAAAGGCTTTGTAAGAGGCCAAATAGACCCTACACTATTTCTACAGAGAGATGGTGATAATATTTTTGTAGACCAAGTATATGTCGATGACATAATTTGTGGCTCGAATAACAAGGGCTATTTAAATGAATTCATTGGACACATGGAAAGTGAGTTTGAAATGAGTCTAGTGGAAGAGTTGACTTTCTTTCTTGGACTTGAAATGAAGCAAACTCGCAATGGTATCCATGTGCACCAATCAAAGTATACACAAGAAATGCTTCGAAAATTTAACATGAGTGATTCAAAAGAGGTAACCACTCCTATGGCTACAAATACTGTTGGTGCAGAAAGCACCCAAGTCAATCCTGTGTTTTGATAATGGCAATAGGGTTCAAGAGTTAAGGTATAATGTTTATCTAACATGTTACTCAAGTGTGCAAGAAGAGCCCTAGCGAAGGACTGCTAGGCACCTAGCAAAGGAATGGCAGGATACAAAAGCCCTAGCGAAGGACTGCTAGGCAACTGGCGAAGGAATGCCCAGATAAAAAGCCCTAGCAAAGTACTGCTAGGCAACTGGCGAAGGAATGCCGGGATACAAAGCCCTAGCGAAGGACTGCTAGGCACCTAGAGAAGGAATGCCAGGATACAAAGACCTAGCGAAGGACTGCTAGGCACCAGGCGAAGGACAGCTAGGCACCTAGCGAAGGACTGCTGGGCAAAAGTCCAACCGGAGGAGCCGGTTGGTATCAGGTAAATTCTCCCGAGAGGAGTAGGTGAGGACGCGTTCCCCGTCGAGGGAACAGTAGGCGTCGGTTCGACCTAGGGCTCCATTTGGGAGACCCAAAGTCAGAACCAAGACAGCTTAGGATGTATAAACTTAATACTCTATTGCTTTGTACTTGTTTTGGACTAACCCTGGATGCAGGAACGAAGGAATGAGTCATTGCAGCTTAGAACGCCTTAAAGGAGAAAGGCAGTAGCTGAGCAGGGCGCCCCCAGTGTTCCGGGCGCCCCCAAGGGCAACACAAAACAGACTAAGCAAAATGTGTAACGCCCGCTTTTTTTTTCCTTTCATAAAGCGGCGTTACGTTAACATACTTAGGGCATGTAGACATCATAATGCAGCGGAAACCTTTAAACTTACACCTACATGCACTTACTACCATTCCTAGCATCATAACATGGGAACTTGGCATATTAACTTTATACTTAGTATCATATCATACTTAGCATCATGTCATACTTTAGCATCATGTCATACTTAGCATCATGTCATACTGTAGCATCATGGCCATATTTGGGATACACTTTTTAAGCAGGGATACATGGAATACGTTATGGATAGCTGACATCTCTGGAGGCAGCTCTAGCTCGTATGCCACCCTACCCACTCTTTTCCGAATCAGGTACGGCCTCACATAGCGCGGACTTAATTTTCCTTTCCTCCCAAATCTTGTCACCCCCGTCATAGGAGCCACCTTCAGAAACACCCAATCTCCAACATTAAACTCCAGGGGTCTACGCCAGACATCGGCATAACTCTTCTGCCGGCTCTGAGCAGTTTCTATCCGTTGTCGAATATTCTGTATAGCTTGGGTGGTGCTGTTGATGATATCCGTTGTGAGCCCCATTTCCTTCTTTTCACCACCCTCATACCAACAGATCGGAGACCTACATCTCCTCCCATACAATGCTTCATAAGGTGCCATGTCAATAGTAGCTTGGAAGCTATTGTTGTACGCGAATTCCGCCAAGCATAAATATTGACACCAGCTTCCTTTGAAATCCAAGGCACAAGCTCTCAACATATCTTCTAGTATTTGATTCACCCATTCCGTTTGCCCGTCAGTCTGAGGGTGAAAGGCGGTGCTAAATCGCAATTTAGTGCCGAGGGACTTCTGAACGCATTCCCAAAAATGCGAAGTAAAGCGACCATCCCTATCTGAGATGATGGTCTTGGGAACTCCATGAAGCCTAACTACTTCCTTAACATATAATTGAGCCAGTTGCTCAATCGAATAAGTCATCTTGATCACCAAGAAGTGAGCAGACTTTGTCAGCCTGTCCACGATTACCCATATTGCATCATATCCATTCGTAGTCCTGGGAAGCCCTGAAATGAAATCCATAGAGATGTCTTCCCATTTCCACTCCGGAATCGTTAGTGGCTGCAGAACTCCTCCGGGTCGCTGGTGTTCTGCTTTTACTTGCTGGCAAGTCCTGCAAGTACTAACATGCTGAGCCACATCCCTCTTCATACCGGACCACCAAAACTTCTATTTCAGATCCTGATACATCTTGGTGGATCCTGGATGCATCGAATAAGGGGTTCCGTGAGCTTCTGCCAGTATCTCCTTTCGAAGCTCCGGATCATTAGGGATACATAGACGATCCCTAAGGTATTGTACCCCCCCTTCGGCGATATGAAAACCATCATCCTTTCCTTCGAGGGTCTCCTGTTTTATTTTCTGGAGACTCAGATCACCATTTTGTTTTTCCACTATGTCCTCAATTAGCAGGGGTGATATTGTCATGGTGGAAAGTCGTCCGGAGATGACCTTGACCCCAAAATTCATAATTTCTTCTTTGAGTGGTCGGGGTAATATGGCTATGGACATCAGGGTGGCACTTGACTTCCGGCTGAGTGCACCGGCCACTTTGTTTGCCTTCCCCGGATGGTAGAAGATCTCGCAGTCGTAGTCCTTCACCAACTCAAGCCATCGGCGTTGTCTCATATTCAGGTCTTTCTGAGTGAAAAAATATCGCAGACTCTAGTGGTCTGTATAGATCTTACACTGCGCTCCATATAGACACTGCCTCCATATTTTAAGAGCGAAGACCACCGCGGCCAGTTCCAGGTCATGAGTGGGGTAATTCTGTTCATGTTCCTTAAGTTGCCTAGAGGCGTAGGCAATGACTTTACCATTGATTATATTAGCATTAGTATAATGGAACTAATACTATACGTTAACATAGGTGAGAGTGTTATAATCTTATGTATGTTGGCTATCATATAATTCCCTATATGAGACTATACTATAGGTTATACATAATATCATTATAGTTATTTATCATATAAATTATGGGTATAATACCTATAATTTGCTTATGGAATGATATGTATAGGTGATAACTTATAGGTTGAGATGATACATGTCAACCTGTAGGTAGACTCCTATTAAGAACCTATATGATAGGTGAATTATGACAATAGTTACATGATAAGGAATTAGTATAGTTATATTTATAATAATCTTATATTAGTACACGCTCTCATATTATTATCATTTGCTTTATATAATATAATATAATTATATTACATGATTGGTAACTCATATAATGTACAGGTTATATAACATTATGTTAATACTAGGTTCACCTTAATTACTAATATTAAGATGGTGCGCAATTAATACTATGTTTATGAACATAAGGTTGAGTCACACTTTTAACTAATTGTATTACGACTAACTTAGACCTAATGTATGGGGCAGAATACTTATACATGATTGTCTTATGATGTGACTTAAGATAGGTTATGAGATAAGGTATATTGAGCATCAGGTCGGGCGATGAAGTACTCTCATTAATTCTATTACTCTTGTCTTCTAGCCAGGCTTCTCTTTATAAAAGACAAGTACGACTAATATAAGTCTTGGTTATTCCTACCTGCATATTAAATCCTAAAGTGTTTGATTTCATAATAAATATAAGATAAAGTATCGTTCATAGTAACATATCCTAAAGTACTTTTCATCATAAACATCATTCATACTTGCATATCCTAAAATCATAAAACATCTTATTACCATAAGATATGTACAGAGGTACTTACTTGGAAGCTGCAGGAAGAGGGCTTGATGTGTGTGTAGTGAGATGGTAACCGCTCTGATACCAACCTGTAACGCCCGCTTTTTTTTCCTTTCATAAAGCGGCGTTACGTTAACATACTTAGGGCATGTAGACATCATAATGCAGTGGAAACCTTTAAACTTACACCTACATGCACTTACTACCATTCCTAGCATCATAACATGGGAACTTGGCATATTAACTTTATACTTAGCATCATATCATACTTAGCATCATGTCATACTTTAGCATCATGTCATACTTAGCATCATGTCATACTGTAGCATCATGGCATAGAGTCACATTCAAGTACTTAATAGTAAAGGTAAAGTTCTATCATAAGACGAGCAAACATATGGTCTCTTGGCCAAGTCACTATCACACACATGCTATAATGCCCTGCTGCTGCTTCCTTACTGTCCCCTTGCGTGATCTGTGCTTCGGCAGTTCATGGGCGGGGCGCCCCCGTGCTCCCGGGCACCCCCCATGCTCCCGGGCGCCCCCAGCGTCCCGGGCGCCCCCGTCAAAGTCTGATCCCGAGTTTGAAAGGATCAAAGCTGACCGAGAGGAACTCGGATCAGCTGACACGTGGGGGGGGGCCACCCCCGACGTCCCGGGCGCCCCCAGGGGCTATAAAAAGGGCCCTCGACCCCAAGGCTTCAGCAATCAATTCTTCCAACGCATTCACGCTCTTCTGCTCCCGTGCTCTGCTCCGGAAACCTCCCGACTCGAGATACAAGCACCGACGACGTCCTTTTGCTTCAAAAATATAATCTACACCAGACATCGGTAACGAAGAGCTAATTTTAGTTTATTGCAATAATTTTTGTAATACATTTTGTAAATGAATTTTGCGCACATATAGAATTGCCCGCAGTAAACGGTCAACGACCGTGGGCCTTGGAGTTGGAGCCGACCGCGACTCCGAACCAAGTTAAAAACTTTGTGTTTGCGTGTGTTTGATTTAAATTTTCGCTACGTAATTTCTCTAACTATTAATCCGAATGTTTTACGATATTCACCCCCCTCTTTATCGTTTCTCTCGATCCAACAAGTGGTATCAGAGCGGGGAAGCTCAAATTTGGTGCAACCACCAATTTGAGAATTTTTCGGATTTTTATGAAATTTCTTTTTAATATTTTTTTCTCGTTCGAATTTCTTCTCGTTAATCGAGGTTGGTGCAACACCCCTCGGCAAATATTTTTTTTCCCCGCACTACTAATCCAAGACCAAGTCTTGGGATATTCTTTTTTCGTTTAAGTTTACATTTCAGATAAAATGGCCATGCAAGAAGGCTTCAGCACTACAAGACCATCTCTCTTCAGTGGGGAGGACTTCTCCTACTGGAAGAGCAGAATGGAGGTCTACCTGAAAACTCAGGTGGACATGTGGATAATCATCCAGTCCGAACTGGAGATTCCAAAAAATGCTGAAGGAGTACCTCAAACCTACACAGAGTGGGACACCGCTCTGAAACGGAAGATTGAAGCTGATGCAAAGGCGACCCAGACCCTCCAATGCGGCTTAACAAAAGAGGAGCTGAACCGGGTGGGTCCATTCAACAGTGCCAAGGAGCTGTGGGGGAAACTGATCGAGCTGCACGAAGGAACGTCAGACACTCGTATCAGCAAGAGAGATCTCCTCCTGAATAAGTTGTACACGATCAAGATGAACGACAACGAAATAGCAGCTCAACTCCATGCTCGAATTCAGGAATTGATGAACAGATTACACACCATCGGTCACAAGGTAGAATACCGTGATCTAATAAGGTACGCTTTAAATGCTTTCCCGAGAAACACCTTGTGGGCATCTATGGTAGATGCATACAAGGTTTCAAGGGACCTTTCAAAAATTAAATTAGATGAATTGTTCTCTGAATTAGAATTACATGAACAGACTAACTGCAATCTGGCCGAGAAAGGTATTGCCTTTGTTGCAGGTAAAACTGGAAGGACAACCAAGAAGAAGCCTCAACCTGAACCCGAGTCTAACTCAGACTCAGACTCAGAAGACGAAGAAGGAGATCGACCAAAGCTGGTCCGACTGGCCCGAAGCTACTACAAGGAATTGAAGAACCAAACCAACAGACGGAAGGCCAGCAGAAGAAAGGATGAACCAGCTGAACCCGCAAATGAAAAGAACAAGCCCAACGTGACCTGCTACGAGTGCAATAAGAAGGGTCACTACAAGACGGAGTGTCAGAACCTAAAGGAGACCAAGAAGAATAGAAGGAAAAAGGCACTTCAGGCAACGTGGGACGAGTCCTCCTCCATAGAAGAAGAAGAGGTCCCACAGTCGAACCTACTCGCACTAACCGCCTCAGAAAAAGTCGAGACCGAATCAGAATCAGAACAGGACGACGGCAGACTGACATTTTCAGAGGACGACGAAATCAAGGTAAGTGGTTTTACTAAAAGTCAGTTAAATGAATTAATTTCTTATCTTTCTCGAGATTTGGCGAAAGCTAAACTCCGAATTGAATCCCTCCGACAGGAAGTAAAACTCCTGAAAGAGGGAGCTGACTCTAGACCCTTAACTGAGAAAGTTCAAGAAGGAACCTCTACTCAAGTTGAAAAACTTGAGAAAGAGAACTCCTCCCTGAAAACTCAGGTTAAGTATCTTAGAGCGGCTTTAGAACGATTCACTTCTGGTTCCAAGGGTCTTGACATGATTCTTGGAAAACAGAAGTCAGTTCTAAATCGATCCGGACTAGGTTATAGAACCAAATCTAGACAATAATCCTACTTTACTGTACTGAACCAGTCCAGACCTAAAGTTCAGGCATGGGTACCCAAACTATGCCTGAACAAACAAACTGGATCAAATCAATACTGAATCCCCAAGGACAAGATTCACATCTTGCCAGACCATTATCGTGGCTTTAGTCCAGGGGGAGCCAAATTGAAAATAATATTTATTGTTAGATAAAATTCAATTCTTGATTACAATTTGCATGTTTGATTGTTTACTTTATTCATACAATTTACCATGTTTAGATTTAGGAATGGTTAGTTTAAGGACTGAACCAACTTAACTGAAATTTGACAACATAGTATTGGGTGGAGGTGAGATGATAGTACGTTAGGGAAACCAATTCTAATAAAGTCAAGTATTCTCTACTTGGTCTCTTTAGACTGGTGAAACTAGCCGAAGCTACCGATCCAAGACCCAAACTAGTTAGACCAGAATTTTTCAAAGATTAATTTTGAAAATGAAATTTCATTAAACGGCTTTGTCAAGGAAAGGGTTGATGATCCAATAAGGCCACGGCCAAAGAAGGCCTAGTGCTTCGCCAAGACCTAGAAGCCAATTTTTGAAATTCAAATTCAAATTATTCTTTGTCAAATTCGAATCTAACACAAATTTTCAGTTAGTTGTAGATTTAAACATTCTTTTCAAAATAAATTCAATTGTTTTCAAAATTAATTATATTTTTCAAAATAAATCATGTTTTTCAAAAATTCTTTTATCAAAACCTGTCTCACAAAACCTATAAGGCTAACGTGATTGAAAACCCTAGATTGGGTGAGACAGTAAAATTATACTCAATTGAAATTCCTTTATTACCTATATTGTGGTTTAATCCTGTAGTTCAGAACATAGTCAAACCATAGTCAAAGTAGTCAAACCATGGTCAACATAGTCAAACCATAGTCAAAGTAGTCAAATCATGGTCAACATAGTCAAACCATGGTCAAAGTAGTCAAATCATTTCAAACCATGGTTAAACCAAATAAACCATGGTCAAATAATGACAAGACAACAAAAATGCCAATCAATACTCCATCCGGGCGCTCGTGACTCCTCGGGCGCCCCCCCCATTACATTCACTCCTCTCAAAGCATAAAGTTGCCCTTGTCCGTTGACCGGGGCGCCCTGAACCTCGCGGGCGCCCCCAGTATCAATCAATGCAGCAAAAGCTATAAAGACAAGGCTGATCGGGGCGCCCGGGTCATTGCGGGCGCCCCCAACCAGCACTAGTCACTGCCAAAGGCAGTTGACTGCTGTCCCGGGCGCCCGGGAGCTCCCGGGCGCCCCCAATAAACTGCCTATAAAAAGGCACCCGAACTCCCTCTTCTTCCCACACCAAAAACCATCCTCCTTCCTCAATTCCTTCCTTCCAAAGAGATCAAGTGACACTTGTGCTTCCTCAATCTCAACCATGCCTCCCCAGTATGATTTCCTTTATGCATTTAGAGTTATTTGCTTAATTCCTTTCTTATAAATGCATGTTTCTTAACTTAGAAAACGCCGAGCAAACCAAGCGAACCCCGGTTCCGAACCAAGTCCCGACCCTAGGTTTCCAACTCTAGAACTTTGTAATAAGTTTGCTCGAACATCCTATAAGCCTATCAAAATGAGCTATCTAAATAGACACTTCTTCACCCAATCTTGTCCTTTAGCCATGAATGTTATAAACATTTATCAACTAGACAATCTAGTGTTCTGCACTCATTCAATTAACACATCTTTATGTGCAGAATTCTATAATAACATAGTTCGACAAAACGATCTCATGTTTGTCACTACTGTTCAAGGGATACCTTTGTCAATCACCCCTACCTTACTAAATCGATTTCTTGGACTACGACCTTCCCAGTCCACCTTTTGTTGCTATCCTCCTAGGGATCCTCCATTTGATGCTCCCTACGCTCACATTACTCTAGACACTCTACACTCCTATTTCTATAGGGAAGCTAGACTCCCCGTAGCTAGACGATTTCAGTCCGTTGACCTTCAGGTCCAGGACTACGCCCTGTACAGAGTCCTGGTCCGCTGTATATTACCTCTATCCACTAGGGATGTCACGACCATGCGACCTTTTCATGCCTTCCTCCTGTATGCCCTGATCCATCATCTAGACATTGACATTGGCCTTCACATATTCCACGCTATCTTATATGCCTCCAGTGTCATGACTCAGGGTCGGGTACGCACCCCCTTCTGCCACATCATCACCTCCATCCTTCATCACCACGGTCGTGACATTACCGTAGGTGAAATAACCGCGATGACCGATTTTGATGAGATAGGGTTTAGGAACTTCTCTTTAGCTGGTATAGAGGTATCGGCCACCGAGGTTTTGACTTGGAGACGACAGCGAGCCAGAGCTCAGATCGACTCAGACGAGGAGGTTGAAGTCGATGTCGCCGATTTGGCAGTAGAGTCTCGAGCACACATAGACGAGCCCCCTCCACCGACACTCTACGGGAGAGTGACACGGCTGGAGACACAGGTCCAGAGCCTCCGAGAGGAAGTGGAGGCAAACCATGCTAAAGATATGGAGACAAATCTAGGCTATTACATTGACTATATGCGTGCCCTTAGAGCTGAGAGGGAAACCAGAGATGCACAGTATCACGAGATGATGGAGCTGCTCCGATCCTAGCAGCCAGGATCTTCTGATCATCCTGGTCCCTCATCCTAGATTTGATTAGCATTGTACCAGTGACTATATGACTGCCCCTACTCAGTAGGGTTGACTGATGTTTTGACTTGTATGACTATGCTGATTCTCTCTGTTGACTAGCTGACTTATGGAGATGAGTACTTGGTTTTCTCTACTATTTGATCAGCAGTTAGGATTATGCCTGGTAGAATAGGTTAAGTCTACTCTTGATTTTCTTACTACTTTACTCATTTCAAAATCAGCTTTTAAAGTAGTTTTCAAAAATGCTTTCAAAATCAGCTTTTACTTAGTTTGAAAAGTTTTAAAAATAAATATTTTTTACTTAGTTTTATGTTAAACTACCCCCTTCAAAACTAGGGTTTTTTTCGCAAATGGACTTAGCCTAGGCCCTAACCCTAGAACTGCATGCACCTATAGATTTAGAAGCCAGCATCTCACAAGCACCTTAGGGTACTTTTGATTGATAACCTAGAATGGGTTGAGATGCTTAGGTCTTTGCCTTAATTCAAGATGCTTTAAGTCAGTGCATCTGCAGTAATTAGGGCAATAAATACAACTTACATAGTAATCAAGTTAAGTGTCAAGTTTAGAAAATCTAACTTGAACAGAACACTTAACTTGACTAACCCTAGCGAAAATTACTGCTTATAGCAGTTAGTAAGTAGCTAATTGGGTTAGACAGGACCCTAAAAGAGAAAATTGAAACTAATTTGGTTTAATTCAAATCCTGAACTGATTCAGTACAGCGAATTATGCAAATTATTATTTTCTTTTATGCAATTTAATTATCCTGTTTCTGCTATACTTCTTTGTTTTTGATATATGGCAAAGGGGGAGAGATAGGAAAGGAGAATTTAAAATTTTCTATATAAATCCAAAAATTTAATTTTCTATATAAATCCAAAAATTTCAAACTCTATATTCAAAAAGTATTTAAAAGTTTTCAAAAGTACTAAGGTTTTCTAAGTATTCAAAAGTTTTCAAAGCTTTCTTAGTACTTTAAACTTAAGTTTTCAAACTTCCCTAAGTACTTAAGTTTTTCAAATCTTCTAAGTATTTTAAACTTAAGTTTTCAAAAATCTTCTAAGTATTTTAAACTTAAGTTTTCAAATCAAAATTTTTTCTAAGTATTTAAACTTAAGTTTTCAAATCTAAATTTTTTCTAAGTATTTAAACTTAAGTTTTCAAAACATTCTAAGCACTTAAACTTAAGTTTTCAAATTTTTCTAAGTGCTTTGAACCTAAATTTTCAAAGTTTACTAAGTACTTAAAACTGAAACTTTCAAAATTTCACTTAGTACTTTAAAACTAAACTTTTTTCCAGATTTTCCTAAGTACTTAAGTTTTCAAATTTTCATAAGTACTTAAAACTAAACTTTTTACAAATTTTCCTAAGTACTTAAAACTAAACTTTTTACAGATTTTCCTAAGTACTTAAAACTAAATCTTTCTAATTTTTCTAAGTATTTTAAACTTAAGTTTTCAAAAACCCTCTAAGTATTTTAAACTTAAGTTTTCAAAAACCCTCTAAGTATTTTAAACTTAAGTTTTCAAAAACCTTCTGAGTACTTAAACTTAAATTTTCAAAATTTTCTTTAGTACTCAAACTTAAGTTTTCAAAATCCTTCGTAATACTTAAACTTAAGTTTTCGAATTTATCTAAGTATTTAAACTTAAATTTTCTACAAGTATAAATTTTCCAAAACCAAAATTATTTTGGAAAATATGTATCATGAAAGTTCTGCTGAAAATTATTCTAAGTAAAATAAAATCCAACTTTAGACTTAGAATTTATTTTCAAAAATCCCAGGAACTTTTGAAAAATCTAAGGGGAGATTCCTTCCAGGGGGAGGAAACAAAATTTCAGTTTTTTTAACTTAACGTTTTGAACCAAGGTTGCCATAAATCAAAAAGGGGGAGATTGTTGGTGCAGAAAGCACCCAAGTCGAACCTGTGTTTTGATAATGGCAATAGGGTTCAAGAGTTAAGGTATAATGTTTATCTAACATGTTACTCAAGTGTGCAGGAAGAGCCCTAGCGAAGGACTGCTAGGCACCTGGCAAAGGAATGTCAGGATACAAAAGCCCTAGCGAAGGACTGCTAGGCAACTGGCGAAGGAATGCCGAGATAAAAAGCCCTAGCGAAGGACTGCTAGGCAACTGGCGAAGGAATGCCGAGATAAAAAGCCCTAGCGAAGGACTGCTAGGCAACTGGCGAAGGAATGCCGAGATAAAAAGCCCTAGCGAAGGACTGCTAGGCAACTGGCGAAGGAATGCCGGGATACAAAGCCCTAGCGAAGGACTGCTAGGCACCTGGCGAAGGAATGCCAGGATACAAAGACCTAGCGAAGGACTGCTAGGCACCAGGCGAAGAACAGCTTGGTACTGAAGACCTGGCGAAGGACAGCTAGGCACCTAGCGAAGGACTGCTGGGCAAAAGTCCAACCGGAGGAGCCGGTTGGCATCAGGTAAATTCTCGCGATAGGAGTAGGTGAGGACGCGTTCCCCGTCGAGGGAACAGTAGGCGTCGGTTCGACCTAGGGCTCCATTTGGGAGACCCAAAGTCAGAACCAAGACAGCTTAGGCTGTATAAACTTAATACTCTATTGATTTGTACTTGTTTTGGACTAACCCTAGATGCAGGACCGAAGGAATGAGTCATTGCAGCTCAGAACGCCTTAAAGGAGAAAGGCAGCATCTGAGCAGGGCGCCCCTAGTGTTCCGGGCGCCCCCAAGGGCAACACAAAACAGACTAAGCAAAAAGAGTGCTTCGGCAGTTCATGGGCGGGGTGCCCCCGTGCTCCCAAGTGCCCCCCATGCTCCCGGGCACCCCCAACGTCCCGGGCGCCCCCTAGCTCTTGCTAACGAAGCAAGCCAGCGAGAAGCCAACGGATAAGAGCCAGACCCGGTCAACCCGGGCGCCCCCAGCATCCCGGGCGCCCCCGTCAAAGTCTGATCCCGAGTTTGAAGGAATCAGAGCTGACCGAGAGGAACTCGGATCAGCTGACACGTGGGGGCGCCCCCGACGTCCCGGGTGCCCCCAGGGGCTATAAAAAGGGCCCTCGACCCCAAGGCTTCAGCAATCAATTCTTCCAACGCATTCACGCTCTTCTGCTCCCGCGCTCTGCTCCGGAAACCTCCCGACTCGAGATACAAGCGCCGACGACGTCCTTCTGCTTCAAAAATATAATCTACACCAAACGTCGGTAATGAAGAGCTAATTTTAGTTTACTGCAATAATTTTTGTAATACTTTTTGTAAACAAATTTTGCGCACATATAGAATTGCCCGCAGTAAACGGTCAATGACCGTGCGCCTTGGAGTAGGAGCCGACCGTGACTCCGAACCAAGTAAAAAACTTGGTGTTTGCGTGTGTTTGATTTAAATTTCCGCTGCGTAATTTCTCTAACTATTAATCTGAACGTTTTATGATATTCACCCCCCCTCTATCGTTTCTCTCGATCCAACAAATACAAGATTAGATAATGATGAGAGTGGTAAACCCGTTGATTTGACTCAATATCGAAGCATGATAGGGAGTTTGCTATACCTCACAGCTAATCGACCAGATATTCTTTTCGCTGTGGGTATGTGCGCAAGGTATCAAGTTTGTGCCAAGGAATCTCACTTAATCGCTATCAAGAGAATTTTGAGATACCTTAAAGGCACAATTGGAGTCAGTCTTTGGTACCCCCGTACCGAATCTTTTGATTTAATTGGCTTTACTGATTCCGACTACGCTGGATGTAAGTTGGATCAGAAAAGCACAAGTGGGGGTTGCCTATTCTTAGGTTCATCCTTAGTTAGTTGGTCAAGTCAGATGCAACATTGTGTTGCTCTCTCCACGACCGAGGCAGAATATATTGCCATGGGAGAGAGCGTATCACAATTGTTGTGGATGATTCACACTCTGGAGGACTATAGATTAAGTTACAAAAATATGCAAGTGTTGTGTGACAACATTAGCACAATTAACCTAACTAAGAATCCAGTCCATCATTCTAGGACCAAACATATTGAAGTACGTCACCACTTTATTAGGGATCATGTTGCTAGGGGAGATATTGTACTCTCACATGTAGAGTCCAAGTCAAACCTCGCTGACATTTTCACTAAACCACTTCCCGAAAATGAGTTTAGTTTCCTAAGAAGAGAGTTGGGAATGTGTCGTGCTTCTTGAATTTCAAAATGCATTCAAAACCCTTCATGATTATTTCAAATTATTGGGAAACAATTGGGTAACTTTGGGGACATCTCACACAAACTATAAGGTTTACCAAAACGTTTTTATTTGCTAGAAATGGGGTGAGATGCTAAGATCAACTCGATTTCTCAAAATGTCAATGCATCCCTTGAGAAATTAAGTTGACGAGATAAAAATCACTTTGGTGACCAAGTATGGGGAAAACCAATGCATAACACATGTGTATTTAGCTCCATGATCATACTTGGACATTCCAATCAAGGAAACTTGATTGGAAACTTGGATTTGGCACAAATTGTTTGAATGATTGTTGTTTGAGTTTGACTCCACTTGGGTGGAGCAAAGTGACTTATTCAAACCCTAAGGACCTTTGATCCTTGGTTGGGGATCAATTATAGACGAGGGACGGCTTCCAAGATCGATATCCTTCACCATATCCCTTTGAAAATCGTGTGAGAATCTGAAACTGAAAGTTTCAGATCGTATCTGGAAGTATCAGAAACCCTGATCGGTCACTGGACCGATCAGGCATAGGGCTGATTGGTCCCGGGACTGATCTGGCTTCCTCCTGCATTGATTGGTCCACAGACCTATCAGAGGGATCAGCCAAGACTTTGCGGACTCTCAGCTAAATATTCTATGCTAACCTGGATCGGTCGCTGGACCGATCTGGCACATTAGAGTGATCGGTCCAGAGATCGATCAGGAGGGCATCTCGAAAATCATCTGACCCTACTATTCGCTTCCTGATCGATCAGCAGATCGATCAGGAGTCAGCCTGATCAGTCTCCCGACCGATCAGGACCATGCCAGTCCGATCAGGCTATAGCCTGATCGGTCTGGGCGTTTCCAGATCGAACGGTGATCCGTTCAATCACATTAAAGTCTGGTTGGTGGACCGATCCACCAACCGATTAACTCCTTCGAAACCCCTCATTGCCGAACCCTAGCGTCGAATCACCACTTGTGCACTTCATCGTGAGCGAGAAACCTCCCTGCGTCCTCTTCTTCCTCGAGAGAGCTTCTGTACGTGTGATCCTGGGAAGGGCTACTACAAGTTCTTCCTTCTTCCTGTGAAGTCTCTCTCTCGCTGAAGGTTTTCTTGCGCTCATCTCTTTCGGCGAGAGCTTTTTGGTGCGCAACCTCTTCTTCCAATCTTCAAGAAATTCATCAATGGCGCCTAGGTAAGCTTTTGTCTCAGTTTTCCTTACAAATCAGTCTATAGTGTTTGTATTTGAAGCTAACCATGTTTTGGTGTGCTGTGCCGTGACCTTCTTGTGTTGGCCGTGACCCTATCTCTCCATGATTCACCTTATGATTACTCTTCTATGATCAAATCTTGGGTCCTTGATTAAACTATGTTCATTTGATTATTCTGTGCAATGACCAATTGTTGTATTGTGGTTATGTTTCCCTAATCTTGTGTCCTGACTAACTTGATGATCCTGTGCCATGATCAAATCTATCTTCATGATTTATTCGATTCTTTAGAAAATCCTCTAAGGGAAAGGAACCAATGGAGGGGAGCTCCAAGGACAAAGGCCCTTCAGCATCTACACCTCCTTCGAGGCCTCCACCACTTCCACATACTCGATTTCAGAATATTTTCTCTGCTCTAGATTTTCAATGGCATACCTTCAAACTTATGCCATGTCGATCAGTGGACCAAACCTACATCTATGAACACTGTCCTATGATACGACAAATTATTTAATACTATGAGCTTCAACCCATCCTTTTCTTAGAGAGGCCAATAAACTTTGATTTGGTCTCTGAATTCTATAATAATATGGTTAGTGGAGAGGGCACGGGGTGGAGGACCCGTGTCGCTAGCGTTGACCTTGACATTACTCTGTCTGCTTTCACTACCTTTCTTGGATGTCGTCGGTCCGAGAATGCCTTTTCATTCTATCCTTACCTTCCGGATCCCTTACCAGTTCCCTTTGGTGGAGTCACTCCTGACTCTATCCATGAGCACTTTCTAGGGCATCCCAGGCCAAGGGGTTCCGGTGCGCGCGCCTGTGATTTTCCCACATTTCCTGCTCTCCAACTTTCCTCCATTGATTATGTCTTGTTTAAGATCATCACCAACTGTCTCCTTCCTACTACAACAAAGCACCTCGATGAGATTCATCCATTCCACTGCTTGATGCTCTATGGGATGCATCGGCAGTTAGACTTTGATATTGTGTCATCCATCTATTTCTCCATCATAGTCCATAGTCTGAGGTACGGCCAGACAGTTCACATGGCATTTGGCCATATCATTACGGCTTGGCTTGAGTCAGTGGGTATCAATGTTTCACAGGGCCGTATTGTGCCCATGATTCGACAGGACTGCCGCCTAGATCGTCGCATGCTCGCTCAGTCCAGTATTGTTGTTGGGCCACAAGGGCTAAGGTGGAAGGATAGGAGACATGGAGGGGAGCTACCGAGAGCAGCCCATGATCCGGAGCCGCCAGCTGATGCTGCAGATTATAATGAGTGGGCTCCTGACCTCTGCTGGCAAGTTGCGGAGCTAGAGCGGATGATGGAGCGCGAGTTGTATATCTCTGAGCTCTGGCAACAGGAGGTCCGCTCAGAGTTTCATTCTTTCGATCGCCGTCTAGATGCTCTAGTATCCAACATCTCTGAGGTCAGCTCACTACAGGACACATGGTATGAGGAGTGGTATCATCATACATTTCCTGATGGTACGTCCCCCAGTGGCGTTTCACCAGGGGATATCATATACATTGATGATTCAGACGATGATCCAGTTGATGATTGACTGCTCTATGATCATGTTTGATAAATTCTGACTATTTGACGGATGTGTCCTACTTGATTTTTGTCTGTTATGGCATGATATTAACTTTACTGAATTTACTTGCATCGAACAATTTGTCTCATTCTACATTG
This sequence comes from Boesenbergia rotunda, assembly GCA_024364735.1. Lineage (NCBI taxonomy): Eukaryota > Viridiplantae > Streptophyta > Magnoliopsida > Zingiberales > Zingiberaceae > Boesenbergia > Boesenbergia rotunda. The sequence goes on from JAGFNQ010005105.1 coordinate 22,435, forward strand.
CCATGATTATGCTTATGATGCCATGTTCATATGCTGCATGTGAATGCTATATCTTGATCTATCTTTTCACATGATGTCATATGTGTTCCAAAATTTCAATCAAAAATCAATTAAATATTTATGGTTTTGGGATACCCCTAGGATTGAGGGGGAGTATGGTTACACTTAACAGCCCCTCTAGACCCTTTTCGGTGTTCGACAAAGGGGGAGAGTGTTGGTTGGTTAAGTTTAGGATGATTATATTGTAGGGGGAGGATCTTGACTCATCTTGATTCCCCTATGATTCTGAAAGTTGAGAAATTGATTGAGAATCCCTAAACTTAAAATCGGATTGTCAAACAACAAAAAGAGGGAGATTGTTGATGCAGTCTGACCCTGATTGTTGTTTTGGTGTTGACACCGATTTTAGTTTAGGTTGATGATTATGATGATTATGATTAAGTCCTGATCGGGGATCAGGCAGGGTATGGGAAATCCTAGCTTGGAGGGCTAGGTATTGGAAAATCCTAACTTGGAGGGTTAGGTGTGGAAAATCCTAGCTTGAAGGGCTAGGTGTTGAAAAGTCCTAATTCGGAAGGGTTGGGTGAAAAGTTCTAGCTTGGAGGGCTAGGTGAAAAGTCCTAACTTGAAGGGCTAGGTGAAAAGTCCCAACTTGGAGAGTTAGGTGAAAAAGTCCTGGCTTGGAGGGTCAGGTCCTAGCTTGGAGGGCTAGGTTTGGAAAAGTCCTAATCCGGAAGAGTTGGGTGAAAAGTCCTAACTTGGAGGGCTAGGTGAAAAGTCCTAACTCGGAGGGTTAGGTGCAAATTCCCAACTTGGAGGGTTAGGTGAAAAATCCTTAGCTTGGAGGGCTAAGGTGGATGAAACCCTAGCTTGGAGGGCTAGGTTGGAGCCCCTGGATCAGTCTGGTGACCGATCAGGGAGTTGGCACGGTGCTCCTTCGTGGATCGGTCTGGTGACCGATCCAGCGATGACTGATCGGTCTGGTGACCGATCAGGGAGTATGCGTTTCACCCATTGCTTGGCTCCTGATCTGTCTGGTGACCGATCAGGGAGCAAATAGTGAGGTTGAGTTCCCTTGCTGAACTGCTCCTGATCGGTCTGGTGACCGATCAGGATCACTGTGCAGATCATTCTGGAGAACGATCCAGCGTTGCGGGTTCCTCTCTATGATCGATCAGGACTGAGCCTGATCTGTCTGGTCATGACCTGATCGGTCTGGTGACCGATCAGGAGGCTCCTTGATCGGTCCGGTGACCGATCAGGAGGTTTGGACTGCGAAGCTCAGAAATCACCCGATAAAGGGGTGGATCGGTCTGGTGATCGATCCACAACCTGGGATCGGTCTGGTGATCGATCCAGGAGAGTCCCAAAGAAATCGCGATTTCTAATTGATCGTTGGGGACCGATCAGGACGGAGCCAGTTCGGTCTGGACCCAGCCTGATCGGTCTGGTCACCGATCAGGAGGCTCTCTGATCGATCCGGTGACTGATCACTTTAATTCAAAATACACTGTCAGACGCTCTGATCGCATCTGAACGTATCCGATTCTCTGCACTTAACATCTGATACATGATTTCCTGCTTGATATGCTGTGCTAACACTCTGATTAAGCTGCAGGTGACAGGGGAGGATTTAAACACTCAAGGAGAGTCAATGGAGACATTTCCTTGGAGCAGGTTTGTCTGTTTTTCCATCTCAGGTTGCAACGGGCACTGGCGCTGGCTGGAGCTGCTGTCTGAGGCTAGTCTGAGGGAGGCTCAGGGAGTCCAGAGGAGCTCAGAGGTAGCTGGTGGTTGCAGGTGAGCAGCTGGAGGCTGCTGGGAGATGGTGTCACCTGATGCTTAGTGGAGGAACAAAAGGAGCGGAGAAGAGTTGGCTGAGAAGAGTTCTGCTGCTTGAGTTCTTGCTGCGACTTTGTGTTCTCCACAACTTGCTTGCGTGTTCTGAAGTTCCATCACTTTGAGCAAGCTACTGCAATCATGAAGCAACCATCCCTTGCTTGAGCACTTGGAGGAAGGAACAAGGAGCTTCGAGTCCAACAGCGAGAAGACACGGGGAAAGGGTTCTTGCGTGAGATCGTCGCTGGGTGGAGCTCAGGAGGAAGCTTGCTGTGTTCTTGTCTTTGCTAAGTGCTAAGTAAGATCTTTCTTGTGTTTCATTGTGCTTAAACCTATATCTGTGATTGAAACGCTGTGGAGAGGTTTCTCCACCAAGAAGGAGGTTGCTTTCTATCCGGTGTTAACCGGGGCTTGATCTGTCGACGATCAAGGGATCGCCCACCTTAAGGGCACGCCAAGGAGTAGGGGCAAGTTATCCACGAACCTTGTAAACCCTCCTTGTTATCGATCCTGCTAGTTGTGGTTGTTTGCTTTTGTTTTCTGTTTTTGTTTTCTGCACTTATCTATTTCCATTGTTTCTTCCGCTGTGCTACTGATAAATTTGAGTGCAGAAATTATATAAGTCTTTAAGTCCAAGTGATTGGCTATATTCACCCCCCCCTCTCTAGCCATCCGGGTTCCAACAGGTTCCACTCATGATCGCTCTATAATTAATTGATAAATTATAGACGACCAACATAAATCGAAAGCCTATTTAGTCACACGCACTACGAGTAATCCGAGCGATTTAAAATGAGTTGATAATTGGATTTTCCAATCAAGAGAGATTAAGTTTGGTTGAGCCAAACGATAAGTTGAATCTGAATTTTTCAGAGACGCATCGGAAGCGTAAAATGGCTAAGTCTTTTGAAGACTTAATAGATGAATTAAATAAGTTTAATTCATTGGGGCGTGGCTTGGATGGGCCGGCCAAAGAGGGCCTCCATCCTCTTTGCTTGGCCGGCCACAACAAAGGGAGAGAACCAAGATTTTGGTTCAATTTTTAAAATAAACCAAGTGTGGTTTGATTTATAAAATTATGGATGATATAAATTTTTATATAATAAACCAAGGTTTGGTTTATTTTTCATGGAAATTAAAATGAACCATGGATTGGTTTATTTTATAAAATCAATCATGGATTGATTTACCATGATAAGGAAATTTATTCCATAAGAGAGAAGAGACTTGATTGATTTTTATTATGAATTAAAATATGATTTTAACCATGATATAAAATCAAACTTGGCATGATGGAATAAGTTATTCCATATTTGAGAGGCTTGATGGTTGAGAGGCCACTATATAAAGGACCCAAGGCAAGGCTTGGGTGATAATCATAGAGATGAAGGCATAGGCTCTCTCCCTCTCTTTATCTCCTTCTCTTCTCCCCTTCTTGTCGTGCGCCAACCAGCCCCAAGAAGGAGCACCAGTCGGCCATCCTTTTATGGTTAGTCTTCCAACTTCTCTCTTGGTTTTTCTCATCGCGTTCTCGGAGAATCTAGTAGTTCTCGAGAACACGAAACTCGTGGCTTTGTGAAGTCATCCCGAAGATACTCAGCGTGGACGCGAATAGAGGTGGAGCTTCCAAGGGACGCTTACGGTTGGATCTCGTCCCTTCCTTCGAGTTACGTGAGGTAATATGAAAATTAGTTTACGTTTCTGCAAAAATTTCAAATATATGATCATGTCTACACAAGATAAAATTGTATGCTTAGATGTTTGGTTAAATGATTTAGAGAAATTATTTATGCTAAACCTTCCACTGCACGTAATTAATTTTGAAATTACGAACCCGCATCTATGTCAACATGCACCCGGTCCCAACAAAACATGTTAACCAGAAATCATATTATAGCAAAAAAATAGCAAGATTAACTTTGACAAAGGTATCTAAGATTTAGTTAAAATTTGTGTTAGATTCAAATCTGACAATAGTAAAGTGAATTTGATTTTCTATAATTGGCTTCCAGGTCTTGGCGAGGCACTAGGCCTTCTTTGGCCGTAGCCTTATTGGATCATCAACCCTTTCCTTGACAAACCTTTTATAGAAAATTCATCTTCAAGTTACTTCTTAAAAGATTTTGGTCTAACTAGCTTGGGTCTTAGATCGGTAGCTTCGGCTAGTTTCACCAGACTAAACAGACCAAGTAGAACATACTTGACCTTATTAGAAGGGCTTCCCTAACGTACTATCATCTCACCTCCACCCAATACTATTTTGTTCAAATTTTAATTAAACCATTTTTCCTTAAACTATCCAATTCTAAATCCAAGAAAAAACTAAGTAAAATTACAATGAGGGGAAATTTCTGGATTTTCTAAGTTTACAAGATTATTAATTAGTTTTTCTTGTATATCAATTTTAATTTTCAAAGTCTCATTTTCTTGTATTAACATTTTGAATTTTGAATGTATTAATATACATGATTTCATTAAGTTACTTAGGCATGTGTCCATATCTAAATTTGACCAAGAGATATTAAGTAAACTATCAGAATTCATGGTAAAGAGGGGATTTTCATATAAATTAAAGTTACCCATCTTGGTAGGTTGTCCTGGATCTTTGGCTCTTCTATCTGTGCATTCATCTTTGTAATACCCAAACTCCTGGCACTTGAAACATTGGATGCGACTTTTATCCTTTCGTGCTTTTGGAACTAGTTCCTTTGTCGCCGTCGTTGGTGTCATTCATATCTTACGAGTAGGGCACTTACTTTTGTAGTGCCCTCTCTCCCTGCATGTGTAACAAATTATTTGATTTTTAACATTTGAATTTACACTTTTACCTTTTGATTCCTTATTGGAAATCTCCCCCTTGATTCTTGCTGCCTCGGATCTTGACTCATGTTTTGATTCTGGTTTGGATTCGGCTTTGGATTCGGGTTCAGACTCTGACTCGGTTGTTTATGCTTGGATCGAGAGTGCAAGATAACTTAGGTGATCTTCTTCTTCTTCGTTCGATTCCTCTGATGATTCGGACAACACACCTTCTGAGTCCTTGATGTTGTAAGTCTCTTCATGTAGGTTAATCAGTTTTTCCCACATCTCTTTAGCACATTCGAATGGTCTAATCTACTTGAATACTTCTTTTGTTAGGCCGCATTGTAGGATTGCAATCACCTTTACATCTGTCTTGATCATGTTGAGTGTTGGTTCATCCAATTTGTCCCAAGCGAGTGCTATCCCATCTTCTGTGGGGAATCTAAACCCCATTTGGATTATCATCCATAAATCCATATTATCTTTCAAATGAGACTCCATTAGACCCTTCTAGAATCTGAAATTTTCGCCAGAGAATAGAAGTGGACGAATACTATTCCATTCTTGATTAGCCATTTAAAATAATCCTTGCACACAAAAGAAATAACAGAATGTACCAAGACTTGGTCTTGGATTAGTAGTGCGGGAGAGAGAAAAAAAAACTAACCCAACAAAAATATTGCATGAATATCGAGGCAGAATAATAATACAATAATAATAAAAGGGATTGCTCGAATTAAGGTAGTACGAATTTTGAGAAAAAAAATTAAAATAATAATAAAAAGTTTATGACAAATTTTCAAAAATTGATCGTTTTATCAACTCTAATAAATGGTGAAAAGATGAAAGTTCAAAATTGAAAAAGGCGTACAAATATTATTTATTTGAAATAAAAAGCGATCGAGTGGTGTTGCACCAACCTCGATTATCGAAAAAGATTAAAAAAATAAAATTAATTCCGTAAATCCGAAAAAAAACTCTCAAATTGGTGGTTGCAACAAATTTGAGCCACCCGCACTGATACCAATTGTTGGATCGAAGAAAACGATAGAGGGGGGGGTGAATATCGTTATCAAAATTTTTCGGACAGTTAAAGAATATACGCAGTGGAAAGAAGAAAGAAATGCAGTACACAAGAACACAAGTCGATTTTTTTGCTTGGTTCGGAGTCGCGGTCGGCTCTTACTCCAAGGCCCACAGTCCTTGACCATTCACTTTGGGCAATTCTATATTCGGAAAGATTTTTACAGAATGATAGTACAGATATAGAATTTGGAAAACTAAATCACAACACTTTCGTAAATTGAAACTTTACCAACGCCCGAGATGGATCGAATTCCAGAGCAGAGGGTTGTAGTCGGCGTTGAAATCTAGAAATGGAACATTGCCGGAGCGTAGCGCATGAGCGAAAGTGTTTGGAGCGTTGGAAAGAATGGATATCGAAGCCTTGGGGGTGACAGGCGCCTGACACGTGCCTCATCCTGCGAGAATCTTCATCCGCGGGCTCGGTCAGCACTTATCCCCTTCGACTCGGTAGCTGGGCTGACTAGGGCACCCGGGATCTCTAGGGCGCCTAGGTTTACCTGGTCCATTGGCTTCGTGGCAGATTTTCTTCGATGGCTGCTTTGGCTTTGACCTTGGGAGCCCGGGACCTCCAGGGCGCCTAGCCCAGTGTAGTTCGAAGCAGTCTTGCTTTCTTGATGTTTTGGCCCTTTACCTTGGGCGCCCGGGTCCTCCCAGGCGCTTAGCCCAGTGACCTACCCCATTCCTTTGGGGCGTTCTGAGCTGCAGAAACACAATCATTCGGTCCCTGAAACCAAGGTTAGTTCCAAAACAAACTAAGCAAGAGTGTTAGTCATTATTTACAGCCTTAACTGTCTTGGTTCTGACTTCGGTTCTCCCAAATGGAACCCTAGGTCGAACTGACGCCTAATGTTCCCTCAACGAGGAACGCGCCCTCACCTACTTCTCTCAGGAGAATTTACCTTTTTGCCAACCGGCTCCTCCGGTTGGACTTTTGCCCAGCTTTACTACCAGGTCTTCGTGCGCAGTCCGTGACCAGGACTTAGTGCCCAATTCCTCGAACCAGGTCTTCGGTGCCCAGCCCTCGGCCAGGACTTAGTGCCCAACCCTTGGTCAGGTCTTAGGTGCCCAGCCCTTGGCCAGGACTTAGTGCCCAACCATACGTCAGGACTTAGTTGCCCAGCCCGCGGCCAGGACTTCTTGCCTAGATTAACTAGGACTTTCCTGCACACTTGAGTAACTTTATTAGATCACAAATAATACTTAACTTTGAATCCTTTGCCAATATTAAAACAAGGTTCGATATGGTGCTTCCTGCACCAACACTAACTGCCTTCTTAGTGAGCTAAACTCAGACTCAGGTAAGGGTTTGGTAAAGATATCAGCTAAGTTGGACTTTGAGTCCACATGCTTAAGGACTATTTCACCCCTGGCTACATGATCCCTTACAAAATGATGTTTAACTTCTATATGTTTTGTTCTGGAGTGTTGAATTGGGTTCTTAGTCAGGTTAATTGAGCTAATGTTATCAATATAGACTTGGGTTTGGGTGTAGTCAAGCTGGAAGTCCTTATGAGTGTGCATCATCCATAAGAGTTGTGCCACACACTCTCCTAAGGTAACATATTCTGCTTCTGTTGTGGACAGTGCTAGGCAATGTTGTTTTCTGCTACACCAGCTGACTAGGCTATGTCCTAAAAGTTGGCAGCTTCCACTTGTACTTTTACTATCTAATTTGCACCCAGCATAGTCAGAGTTAGAATATCCTGACAATTCAAAGGTGGAAGTCCTAGGATACCAAATCTCTACATTTAGGGTACCCTTAATGTACCTAAGTACTCTTTTTAGGGCTGCTAAGTGGGATTCCTTAGCACAATTTTGGTACCTAGCACACATTCCTACAGAGAATAGGATATCAGATCTACTAGCTGTAAGGTAAAGTAGACTTCCAATCATACTTCGGTATAGCTTAAGATCTACAGGCTTACCTTCAAGGTCACTATCAATTTTGACATTTGTGGCCATAGGGGTACTTATGCTTTTGGAGTTGTCCATTTTAAATTTCTTTATTAACTCTTTAGCATACTTGGACTGGTGAACATAATTACCATCTCTAGTTTGCTTAATTTGCAATCCTAAGAAAAAGTTGAGCTCACCTACTAAGCTCATTTCGAATTCATTTTCCATTATTTTTACAAATTCTTTTAGAAAGTTTGAGTTGGTGGATCCGAAAATTATATCGTCAACATAAATCTGGGTAATAAAAATGTCTTTTTCTAGGGTTTTAACAAAAAGGGTGGAGTCAATCTGGCCTTGGTTAAATTTCTTAGAAATAAGATAGGTTGATAAACGTTCATACCATGCCCTAGGTGCTTGTTTCAACCCAAAAAGTGCTTTTTTAAGTTTAAACACAGGTTTCTCTAGGTCCTCAAATCCTGGGGGTTGTCCTACATAGACTTCTTCTTTGATGAACCAATTCAAAAAGGCAGACTTAACATCTATTTGGTATAGCTTGAACCCTCTATGGGCTGCAAAGGCTAACAACATTCTAATTGACTCAAGTCTATCTACTGGGGCATAGGTTTCGTCATAGTGTAACCCTTCGACCAGACTAAACCCTTTAGCTACTTAACAGGCTTTATTTCTAACTATTTCCCCTTAATCATTCAATTTATTTCTGAACACTCACTTTGTATCTATTACAGATTTACTCTCAGGTTTAGGCACTAGTTCCCATACTTGATTTCTTTCAAATTGGGCTAACTCCTCCTGCATAGCTATGATCCAATCAGGATCAGGTAGGGCTTCCTCTATAGTCTTAGGCTCAATTTTTGAAATTAGTGCAATCTCACTAAGATTTCTATAGGAAGACCTAGTTCTGACTCCTAAGGTTGGATCACCCATAATTTGATCAGAAGGGTGATAGAGTCCAGGTTTCTTGGTTCTTCTAATTGAGTCAAGAAGCATTTTGGTACTAAAGGTAGATTGATAGTATAAACATTATTTTTCCTAGTACCCTTAAGCATAATTTCTGAGTCTTGGAGGTTTCTAATCAGGCAGTCAGAGTTGGTGAATGTAACTACATAGCTAGTATCACATAGTTGACTTATACTAAGCAAATTAAACTTGAAATTCTCAACCAAAAGTACATTTTTAATCACAAAATCTGATTTGAGTTCAATGTTACCTGACCCAATGACTTTGAGTGTAGCATTGTTGCCAAATGCTACTGAGCCTAGGTTCTTGAACTTGATTTTGATGAATTTCAATTTGTCTCCAGTCATGTGTCTGGAGCATCCACTATCCAACATCCATTGGTCCAAATCTTTATGTTTCTACACATAAAGTATTTATTGATTTGGATCCAATTAGAGTTAAGGATAGCTTTAAAATTGATTTTCATAGCCTACTCTGTCACACCCAGTCTAGTGTTATCAATCACGTTAACTTTATGGGTTTTGTGAGACAGGTTTTAATAAAAACATAGATTTTCATTTGAAAAGCATGGGGAAAAATTTAATTAAATTTGAATTTTTTTTTATAAAGTTTAAGTTTATTTTGAAATATTGTGTTGAATCTAAGATTAATTGAAATTTGTGTTAGATTCAAATTTAACAAGTAGTAAAGTGAATTTGATCTTCAATAATTGGCTTCCAAGTCTTGGTGAGGCACTAGGCCTTCTTTGGCCGTAGCCTTACTGGAGCATCAACCCTTTCCTTGACAAAGCCTTTTATTGAAAATTTATCTTCAAGTTACTTCTTGAGAAATTTTCGTCTAACTAGTTTGGATCTTGGATCGGTAGCTTCGGCTAGTTCCACCTGAATAGTTTCCCTAACGTATTATCATCTCACCTCCTCCCAATACTAGGTTTTCAAATTTCAACTAAATCATTTTGTCCTTAAACTAACCAGTCCTAAATCTAAGCATGATAAAAAAATAAACAATCAAGCATGCAATTAAACAAAATCGTAATTAAAAAAAATTATCTAATTATGAATATGGTTTTTATATTGGCTCCCCCTGGACTATAGCCTCGATAATGGTTAGGCAAGATGTGAATCTTGTCTTTGGGGATCCAATACTGGTTTGGTCCAGCTTGTTTGTTCAAACAGAGCTTGGGGACCCAAGCTTGGACTTGGGTTCTAGGTTGGTTCAATACAGCATAATAAGAACGTTGCCTAGACTTAGTTCGATACCCTAATCCAGATCGGTTAAGAACGGACTTCTGCTTTCCAAGGATCATGTCAAGACCCTTGGAACCTGAAGTGAATCGTTCTAAGGCCACTCTGAGCTCCTTGATTTGAGTTTTCAAGGAGGAATTCTCTTTCTCAAGCTTTTGAACTTGAGTGGAGTTTCCTTCTTGAATTTGCTCGGTCAAGGACCTCGAGTCGGCTTCCTCTTTCAGGCGTTTTACTTCCTGTCAGAGGGACTCAACCGGATTTTGTATTTTTTTAATTTGCGGTACAAGTAAGAGATTAATTTAGATAGTTCATATTCAGAATAACCTTTTACCGTGATTTGCCTGTTCTATGAGATTGTGAGCCTTCCGTCATCTGGTTCTGATTCCGATCTGGTGTCGACGTCTTCTGAAGCGGTTAGGGAGAGTATGTTTGCATGCAGGACTTCTTCTTCTTCTTTGGAAGAGGATTCATCCCAAGTGGCTTGGAGAGACTTCTTTCTTCGCGCCTTCTTTGTTTCCTTCAGATTGGGGCACTCTGACTTGTAATGTCCCTTTTTATTGCACTCATAGCAGGTAACGTTGGGCTTTCTCTTCGAGCTTGTTGAAGGTTCTGATTGATCTTCCTTTCTTCAGCTTGCTTTCTTTTTGTTTGTTTGGTACTTTAGCTCCTTGTAGTAGTCCCGAGCTAGCCGAACCAACTTGAGTCGATCCCCTTCGCTATCTTGTAAATCTGAGTCAGAGTTAGACTCGGGTGTTGGTAGAGTCTTTTTCTTGGGGGCTTTTACTTGAGGTTTTCCTACAATGAAAACAATACTCTTCTCGACCAAAGTGGCGTTAGTCTGTTCATGCAGTTCTAATTCAGAGAAAAGTTCATCTAATTTAATTTTAGAAAGATCCCTGGAAACCTTGTAGGCATCTACCATGGATGCCCACAATGTGTTCCTTGGGAACGCGTTTAGTGTATACCTGATTAGGTCACGGTTCTCGACCTTGTGACCTATCGTATGCAGCCCATTCATCAGCTCCTGGATTCTCGCGTGGAGTTGTGCTGCTGATTCTCCTTCGTTCATCTTGATTGTGTAGAGTATGTTCAGCAACAGATCTCTTTTGCTGATCCTAGTGTCGGAAGTGCCTTCATGCAGCTCGATCAGCTTGTTCCACAACTCTTTGGCGCTGTTGAAGGGTCCCACCCGGTTCAGCTCCTCCTTGGTCAAACCGCATTGCAAAGTCTGGGTTGCCTTTGCATCAGCCTCGATTTTCTTCTTCAGCGAGGCATCCCATTCAGTATAATGTTGTGTCACTCCTTCTGTGTTCTTGGGAATCTCCAGCCCAGATTGGATGATTATCCACATGTCCACCTAAGTTTTCAGGTGGACTTCCATCCTGTTTTCTAGTAGGAGAAATCTTCTCCACTGAAAAGAAGAGGTCTGGCAGTGCTGAATCCCTCTTGCATGACCATTTGAATTGTAACTGAAAAATTAAAAACAAAAACTTGTTCCAAGACTGAGTCTTGGATTAGTAGTGTGGGAGAAATTAATAGTAATGAAAAAGATCGAGTGGTATTGCACCAACCTCGATTAACGAGAAAGATTTTAAAAATTAAAAATTTTGTAAATTTTAAAAAAACTTTCAAACTAGTGGTTGCACTAAGATTGAGCCACCCGCTCTAATACCACTTGTTGGATCGGAGAAAATCGATAGAGCGGGGGTGAATATCGATTTTAAAATTTTTCGAAAAAGTAGAGTGATTATGCAGCGGAAAACAAGAAAACAATCGCTAACACAAGTTTCTTTTTACTTGGTTCGGAGTCGCGGTCGGCTCCTACTCCAAGGCACACAGTCCTTGACCGTTTACGTTGGACAAATCTATATTCGTAAAAATCTTTTACAAGTTCGAGTACATATATAGAATTGAAATTGCAAGTACAACACTTTTCATAATTTAAATGTTACCGACGCCCGAGGTGGATGGAAGTTCAGAGCAGCGGGTCGTCGTCGGTGCTGGAATCGCGAGGTCGGAGCTTGTTGAAGCGTAGCGCTTGAACGAAAGTGTTAGGAGTGATGTGAGTGAGATTGTTTGAAGCCTTAGGGGTGAATCCCTATTTATAACAGTCATAGGGGCACCTGACAAGTGGCCTCTCCTGCGAGAACTCCAATCCGCAGGCTCGGTCAGTGCTTATCCCCTTCAATGAGGCGCCTGAGCTGATGGGGAACCTGTGTTAACACAGGCACCTGAGTTGACTTGGTCTAGAGGCTTCGTGGCAATTTGCTTTGATGGTTCTATTTTTGCCTTGCACTAGGGCGCCCGTATCCATACGGGCGCCTAGCCCAATGAGGCGCCTCACTCCATTGAGGCGCCTGAGCTATAGAAACACCGTTCCTTCATTCCCTACAACCAAGGTTAGTTCCAAAATACAAGAAGCAAGTATGTTAGACATTATTTATAGCCTAAGCTGTCTTGGTTCTGACTTTGGTTCTCCCAAATGGAACCCTAGGTTGAACCAACGCCTAATGTTCCCTCCTACGGGGAACGCGTCCTCACCTACTCCTCTCGAGAGAATTTACCTTTTTGCCAACCGGCTCCTCCAGTTGGACTTTTGCCCAATCCTCCGATCAGTTCTTCATGCCCAGTCCGCGACAAGGACTTCTTGCCCAACTTCCGGTCAGGTCTTCGGTGCCCATCCCTTTGCCAGGACTTCTTGCCCAGCCCTTTGCCAGGACTTCTTGCCTAGAGTACCTAGGACTTTCCTGCACACTTAGTAAGTTTGTTAGATCACAACACCGTCTTAACTTCTGAACCCTTTGCCATTATCAAAACACAGGTTTGACTTTGGTGCTTCCAGCACCAACAGTCATCACCCAGCTTTTCTTCAATCATGATCTCCTCTAGCATTTTGCTCCCTCAGCGGTTAGTCCGTAGACGAGCGAACCTCGCTCTGATACCACTTGTTAGGATCTTACCGTTAAGCTAGAGGGGGTGAATAGCTTTCTTTTGATTTTTCTTCCTACAAGTTGATAGCGCGCAAGAGGAAACATAATGAAAATGAAAACAAAAACTAACAACTAATAGAACACACCGATTTACGTGGTTCGGAGATGAAACTCCTACTCCACGGTTGTCCGTAAGGTGGACGATCCCGATCCTTCGGTGGATGATTCCCCGGAGCACCTCCGGCTAGCTCTTATCGCTCCTTGTGGGTGGAGAAACCTCGCCACAAACCTTAGGCAATCCCTGAGCAATGTAGGCTACTAACAAGCTTTAACCAAGCAAGTTTCGCCAAGGAGAAACAGCCTTAAACGAGATCCCTTAAATAGAGCTCGAGGCTGAATACGACCGTTACCAATTGACTGGTCCAGTACCAGTCGACTGGTATTTTCGAATTCAAAAGTCACAGCCTGACTCTTCAAATTCTGGTCACACCAATTGACTGATCCTGGATCAATCGACTGGTCCATCCCTAAGTCTAGGGTTACCCTTCCCGAGTACATTTCTCTCCGGACTCAAACCCTTACGACTTAGTTCCCGAGTACAATTCCCTTAGCACTCGGACCCTCACGACCTGGTTGACTCTTCATCCAGCAGCGTCGATCTGTTGCCTTCGCGCCCTCTTCGTCTTCGGCTCCCATACCTCAGATACGCACAAAAGCCCTCGGCTTGCCTTCATGTCATCCTTCACGTATGCCTCGAAGCCCGTGTCCCTCGGCTCATCGTCCCTACTCCAGCAGGCTCGACCTATTGCCTTCAAGCCCTCTTCAACATTGGCCCTTGTCCCTCAAATGCACACACAAGCCCTCAGCTTGTCTCCATGTCATCCTTCATGTACGCCTTAAAGCCCACTTCCCTTGGCTCATCGTCCCTGCTTTGTCCATGGTCCCTCGGATGCGCACACAAGCTCATGGCTTGCCTCCATGCCACCCTTCACCATACCTAAAGACATCCAACCAAGTTTATGTGTATCCTGCAAACCTGCACACTCACATACACATATTAAATCAACATGAAACCCTAACTTAATCCCATTGACACATACATCGAAACCCATGATCCTCCCGATTATACTTGGGCCGATTGCCCCAACATGTAGGAAAGAAGATAACAGAAAGAGACTTACACCTGGAGAATATGGTCGCAAAACGAACAACAATGGGTAAGGATTCTTGAACACAGATAACGCAGGAAGGAAGGAGGGGGTCATTGCACCCGCTTTTATAGGGAGAAGCCTCCCACCTGTGAGCAATGGGGAAACAGCACGTCAACGGAGCTGATGGGGCATCTTGAGGAGCCAATATCCTTTACTGTCGTCGCTTCGTATGGCTCGCAGCATGTATCAATGGGAGATCACTGCGCAGAGAATGACGTAGTACGTGGCAAGACAGCATTTATCGGACGACCTTGTCGCAATTAAGAGACCCCATGTGTTTGAGGAAAGAGAGCCATGGACCGCCGTCAAGGCATTGTCTCCAAACCCTTGGAAATACAGGACGCATTAGAAGAGCTGCCTGGGGTCCAAGGATGTATGGCCGGATTCCTTGGACCCGGCAGACTGCTAATAAAGTAGTAAAAAATATGTACGTGGGCCCACCATAACATAGCTTCTTTGTTACACCACTAGTCTAATCAGTCAACAACACTTCCTTCGATTAGACTTGAAGGGGGACTTGTGATGGTGTTGAGCACCCCATGGTTAGCACGTGGACTAGAGAAGCTATGTACCGAGTTGGCATGACTCTCCCTCTCTCTCGGATCCCCGAGACCCTCTCGGGAAGGAGTATTCCCGAGGCTACCTCGGGAATGTATACACGGGAAATCGGTACGGGAGGGCACACGCCCGAGAACACCTCGAGAGATCAGGCCCCCGAGAGGACCTCGGGAGGTAAACGCTCTGGACCCCCCAGGCCAGAAGACCCCGAGATCACCTCGAAGTAGCGGAGTCCAAGAAGCATTCGGCCTCAAGTAACAACCCCTCCTATCTTCGGATGTATAGATAATGATCACCAATAATTACGGAATAATTATGCCCCGTGATCCACAGTCATTAACTCCTTCATCCTTGTAACGACCTAGATTTAATGACTGCGATGGCAATTACGAGGGTTATCCAGTAACCGAAGATGGAGGGAGCGTGGCGAAGATCGTGGAGACATGTCTGACCGCCACCTCAAGTATAAAAGGTACTCTAATCCCTCCGGTAAGGGGGGAGGGGACGCACTCTCTACTTCACGCCTACTTTCTTAGCTTCCCTTCATCTCCTAGATCGAGGCACTGACTTGAGCGTCAGAGTGGGCTCCGCCGGACAACCTCCGGCGTGTTCCCCTAACGCTTGTGTTAATCTCATAGGGTGGAAGTTCTTCCTCTAGCGTCAGCGACTGCGTGGGCTAAACTCTGGTGACTGGCCGTTAACGACAATTCCTTCCGGAACATTATTATAAGCTATTTATCAGTTGTATTCAGGTCATAAATCTCCTATGAGTCAAAACCATGAGACATTGAAAAAGTAAAAGGACTCATTAATGGAAAGCGAGAAAAGAATTCTTATATTTGCCACTCTACTATCATATTGACCTAATATTGAATCAACTACTCATTGATATGATACTATTCAAATGTTGTGATCTGATTCCTCAATTCTTGATTTTCTTATATTAATGCTTCCACTTGATCCACTACAACTAATTTATCCATGAAAAAAATTCATTGTAAACTAGCAACGACATTTGTGACAATGAAAGTAATAGTCGCTAATTAGCAACGAACGTTATGACAAAAAGATTGTCCCTAAATGAGAAACAAAAATATTTTATCGGAAAATTTGTCAATGAAATTAAATTTGTCACAAAATCGACACTAGTTAGCGAGGAAGATTCAATTCGTCGCCAAATAAGCGACAAATACAAAATTCACCACCAAATCGGCGACGAATCTCAAAATTCATCGCCAAATTTAATGATCTTAGCCAAATTATGAGATTAGGCGGGATCTCAAATGTAGCAATGACAATGAATTTCATCGCCAATTTGGCGGCGAATGTAGTATTCGTCATCAAATTTAAAGATCATCTTCAAATTTTGAGATCGAGCGAGAACACAAATTTGGTGATGAATATGAATTTCGTCGCAAATTTAGCGACAAATGTAGTATTCGTTTCCTCATATCTCACCAAATGCTTAGTTCATCATCAAATTTAAAGATCTTTGACGTGACAAAAATAACAAAAATGAGAAAAATCTTTAGGAAGCACATCAAACAAGACTTGAAATTTAAAATCTCGTCTATTCTTGGACAATCGGTAGCTAAAAAGCTAATTGAATAATAAAAAATTTAAATATTCTTTCAGTGGAAAAATAGCACAACGATGCACCAGCCCTAAAAAAAAAGGTTCGATTTCTTATGCTCACTAGCTCATAAGACCATTAAAGAATTCAACTAATACCAAACAAAAATCAGAACATGAACAAATTCCTATAAGAAGCGCATCAAACACATCTTAAAATTTGAAATCTCGTCAATTCTCACACAATCGGAAGCTAAAAAAACAAATTAAATAATACAAGATTTAAAATTTTTGATAGAAAGAACATATCATTTTATTTTTTTATAGAGGCAAGCTTTATTTCTTTTTTAAAAAATAAATATTTAAATAACATATCATTTTATTTTTTTATAATAAATTTAATCAAAATTATTAAAAGATAATTTTGAGTAAGAATAATTTAAACTTAATTAAAATCAAGTATGCTATTTTGATATTTTAAAAATAGATGTTCTTTTCATGAAAATCATTAAAAAAAAGACATGAAGATTTCATTTATTTATTTTATGAGGAATTTAGCATTCATCGCCAATTGGACGATGAATACCAAATTCGTCAACAATTGGTGATGAACTTGGCGACAAATTATAATTTGAGGTGGAAAAATACTGAAATTTTAGTATACTGCATGTGTCGTACTGAAATATACCGACTTATACTGATTTAATGGTATACCAAAAATTTTGGTACAGTATTATATTGCATTGAAATTTTTGGTGTTGGTATCAGTATAAATTTATATCAAAAATTTTGGCATACTATACCAATACCAAAATTTAACTATACATAGTATGGAATTTGTATCATACCCAAAATTTGAGATATTGAATTTTGCGTATACAAAAATTCGATGCGATATCAGTATACATTTTTTTATAGAAAGTTTTTCCGTATGGTATGCGGTATAAAATTTAAATTTCGGTATACCTTATCAACCATCCCTAGGTAGATTATTCTATTCTAGAAATACAAGTTATTTTACTTATGTGTCGTTGGTTTGACTCTATCATAAGGATTAAGGTGCAGTCACGATATAATTTGATTGAAATAAATCATAAGAAATTGAATAAGAGATATGAACCATTTGTGTTAGCATAATCATTCTATACTTCATATCCTAGTTTCAAATATGATAAAATTTATTGGTGAGTTATTTGTAAAATGAAAGCACAGAAAAAAAAAATTGAGAAATGTTGAGAAGGCATTGACTATCAATAAGTGGAAGTTGCAAACACATTTCAAACCGAGGAATATAACATTCCAACGCTATGAGATCCTAGTGCAGTAGTGATGATCGTAAATGCAAGTGAAATTCATGAGAATGATGATGATGTTGATGATGATAGTGATGAGGATGAGAATGACAAGGGAGACTTTAATTTTTAATGATGGGTAAATTTTGTTATCTTAATATAACAAAAATATGATATTTTATTTTCATATTTGAGTAAATTTAGTTTTAATCTGTAAATTTATAAAACTTGTAGCTCAATTAGTTGTGTCTTAAATTTATATATTTTATTTGTTAATATACTATATTTTGCCCTATAGGTCATTAGAGGCGACATCTTGGAAATTTGTTTCGCGCACACTCTGATCTGTTATTAAATATGGTAAATTTTCATGTTCTTCATTATGCAAAATTTTTTTTTACTTTATCCTAACAATTTTGATTGACAATTTTGACGTGCATAAAAAAGTACTCTTAGCCAACCTACTTCAGCACGAGACACTGTACCTATTCGACCCCTTTAGTTGCAGGACCTTCCCATGCACCTTCGCAGTGCCTTTTCATTACCTTCATCAGTACTTTAGCCAGAACATGCTCTAGTGCCCATGCAAGTTCCTACGGCCAGCCACTCAGTTGCTAAGATGCAAGATAATTGAGAGTCTATAGTTCCTAACGAAGATTCATAAGTACATTAAAATATTTTATTTTTTCAACAATCTTAATTATTTAATATTGTTTTTTCTAACGTTATAATATATTTGCAAATTCTACATATGTCGAGATTAATATAATAGTGAATAACCATTAGTGAGGGGCTTCAATGACATATACAAGCACTCTAGCACCCACAAAAGAGATTTGGTGGAATAATTCATATATGTAATTAAAGTGAATATATATAATGAATTATTTTTTTTCTATTACAATAGAAATTCAATTGGGAGACGAATGAAGAGTCGGAAATATGGAGGGTTTTTTAAAAAAATATGGCGATCACATCTGATATATACTTAATCATGCATGCGAATACTAGGGGAAAAGCCAACCTACACCACCTAGAAAAATTGGGCCAGGATCTTCAATTTTTGGGAAACCGAGGAGAGCAAACAATGGAGTCAACAGAATAAAACAAATTAAACTTATAATTCCGGAGAGTCATTTGTGACATATGTGGGAGGCTCAATCAATATTAATAAACAGAGATGCAGATTGGTAATTTTTTTCAAACACTATTTTTTTATTTTAGATTATTTCATTATTTCTAATTTTATTTTTTTTAATGAAGAAATTGAGGAGGGAGTCAGTATTCATAGATACTTTCACCTGCATATTTCAAAAAAAAAAAGAGACAAGACATGGAGCGATGAGAGAGTTAAGGTTTGGATTAATCATGGTTCTTAATTTATAATTTAGATTATTATTATATTCTATTAGTTATGTACCTACATGCTCTCTCTTTATATTATATATGTTTCTATTATATTGTTTTGTAAATTTATTTTAATTATTTTTATGACAATACATGAGAGATATGATGAGCTAGAGCTAGCACAAAGAAGCTCGGGTGCTAGTGATGATAATGACGGATTTGAGCCATCCGTTGATAATAATATGAGTATATGGCTAGAGGCAAGTGGTGGACCGAAATGGAGAAGGATATTGAGAATGAGTTCACTGAGCAGAACCCATAGAGTTGCTGATACCTCTTTTTTTACCCTACAAGTAGTAAGGGCACAAATAGATAACTTGACCCAAGTGTTCAGCAATTTGAAGGGGATAATATTGCAAAGAAATCAAAAAATAAGAAAATAGATTAGGAAATTAATGGGATAAAGAGATCAGGAAATTAGTGAGTTGCGCCAACAATTGAACTTCATAATGCAACATCTTCAATTAAGTTCCTCTCCAAGTTTAATTCCTCTAAGTCATGGTGATGATGGTGACGAGTCATGGTGATGTTGCAGCAATCGGCCTTGAGATGATCTGGAGGATCATGATACTTTGATGTATGGGCAATATGGTTAAGTTAGGATGTGTGTTGTTCTCATATGTGTGCATGAGTGTGCAGGTGTACAGGTACACATGGACTTGGTTGGTGTCTTCAGGTGAAGGATGGCATGGAGGCAAGCTGGAGGCTTACGTGCATCCAAGGGACCGTTGGATAGCAAAGATGATGAGCCGAGGGATGCGGAGTTCGAGGCGTACGTGAAGGGTGGCATGGAGGCAAGCTGGAGGTTTGCGTGTGCATTCGAGGGACGAGGGCCAAAGATGAAGAGGGTGTGAAGGCAACAGTCAAGACTGCTGGTGAAAAGTCAACTAAGTTGTGAGAGTCTGAGTAGGAGTGTTTGTACTCAGGGGCTAAGCCAGGAGGGTTTGAGTGCGGAGAGACTTGTACTCAGGAGTCAAACCCTAGGCTTATGTGTGTACCAGTCAACTGGCCCATGGGCAATCGACTGGTGTAGGCTGGAACAGGCTGGCAGATTCGAACGTTATGCTGTAACGGTCGAATATGAGTGGGACCAGTCGACTGCCCCAGGGGCAGTTGACTGGTAGCGACTGTTTCAGATTTGAGCCCTATTTAAAGGGGCTCGTTTCCTACCATCCTTTTTGACGAAACTCACTTCGGTAAAGTGAGTTAGTAGTCTATTGTGATCAGAGAGCGTCTGAAGTGTTGTGGCAAGGTTTCTCCACCCACAAGGGGCAACAGATCTAACCGGAGGTTATCCGGGGGTTGATCCACCGACGGATTCTTGGATTAGTCACCCGTCCAGGATGGATACCAAGTAAATCAGGTTGTTAGCATTGTTTATTTTACTTTGCATATTATTGTTTCCGCTGCGCTAACGACTTTGTAGAGAAACGAACGAAAAAGTGCTATTCACCCCCCTCTAGCACACTGAAAACGATCCATCAGTTGGTATCAGAGCGAAGGACCGCTCTTAATCGGACTAAACGCCGAGGGAGCACACGCTAGAGTAAGAAGAACGATGGAAGACAAACTTGGGGAAGATATAAACTCACCACCACCATACGAGCATGAAGATTTTGAGTATTAGAGAGCTAGAATGAAGATGTGGCTCGGCATGGATTGGGAGTGTGTAATGGTGATAGAAGAGCCATTCGAGACCCCTATGGACAAGCACGGAAAGAAGCTCCGACCTAGGTATTAGACCAAGGAGCAACAAGAACAAGCAAGGGCCAATGAGAAGGTAATTAATATTTTGATTAATATTTTACCTACTAATATTTTGAGTGATGTAGGGAATTATCAAAATGCATATGAGTTGTGGAATAAATTGAAAAAGTGTCGTGAGAACCCTACACAAACTCAAGGAATAGAGGAGCCCGAAGAAAAAAGTTCAAGTGTCCATACAGATCAAAGGGAAAAAGAATTATCGACATCATCAAGTAAAGTGGAGGAATTGAGTGAAAAAGGATCCACCTCATCCGAAGAAGAAGAAGAAATATCAACATCAAGGGTTGAGGGGGAGGAGAGACCCTCATCCACACAAGAGCAAGAAAAGGCTTCAAATTCAACCAAAGTCAAGTTAAAAGAGCATATCATATGCTTTGGTTGCAATAAAAAGGGACACTACAAGGATAAGTGCCCACTAGGTAAAAAGAAGGTAATTCCTAAGCCCAAATCCATTTAATTTAAATCTAATATGGGTTGTAGGAATGAGGAAGCTCAAAACAAAAGAAGGAGAATTCGATGCTTTACATATGGGGAGCTCGGGCATTATAATACAAAATGTCCAAGAAGTGGAGAGCTCAAGAAGATGGAGCACCTTAGGAAATGGGAAAAAGAAGAGAGGAAGAGGAGCACTCATCAAGGGGGAGTCCCAAGGGTAAGGAAGGTAACCTCTGACTCTATTTATGCTTCAAATTCTTCCATGAATGCTCAACATGCTTGTACAAATGATAGAATCAATAACAATTGCTTGCCTATGCATGTTTTTGGTTTTAAATATCATGATAGAAATAGAAACACTTTTGTGTGCCAAAACACCAAAAATTCTATGTTTCATAAAAAATCTAGAAATTCTAGGGCTAAGGACCAAGGCATAAACCCTAAGAGAGGGGAAAATATGCCTAGATAAATAGGTAGACCTAGAAATGATCAAATTAGCTCTAGTGATCCTAAGGTGAGGAAGTTAGAAAAGGAAAATCAAGTTTTAAGAGCAAAACTTGATAAGTTAGAAAGAAACCCAGGTAGAGGCATTCAAGGGTCCAAGAGATTGAACATGATATCAAAGGACCAAAATCATAGGAATGGTAGGCCAGGTCTAGGATACCACCCTAGGAGGGCTAATGTTGATAGAATGGCATATTCAAAGATACCCTATGACTATGGTAGAAGAAAAGTCAAAAATGGCAAAGAAAAGCCATTTAAAGGAAAAGAAAAGAAATTGACTAAGGAAAAGGTCTATAGGGTTAAGACAATGATAGTGGAAGGTCAAGAGGCACCGGAGGAGCAGTGGTGTGGTCTTGCCTTTGTAGAAGAGTTACCTAGGGAGGTAACTAGGGCTAGGAGCTCGAGGGAGAGCTCTAGAAGCCAAAGTGGGTTCCATGGTCGATGGATCTCAAGTGGTTTCCTTCTAGGGGATTGAAGAGGACTATAGGGTGTGCCAAGAGGTTCAAAAGGCTAAGGTTGGTCTTAATCCTAGAGAATTGGCACACTAAAGGGAGAATTATGGAGTAAAAGGTGAAATTGGAACTTTAATGAAGAAAAAAATGGTTCTAATGCCTAACTACCATATAAATTGATGCTAAGAATGGATTATGAATGAGTATGGGAAGGACCATCAAGGTGAGGGAAAAATTAGAACTTTTGGGAAAGGCTTCATGATACAATTTAAAGAAACTTGAAGTTTGTGCCAATCTTGGAAATCAGGATAATTTTGATTGAAATTTTATTTTTCCCAAATAGAATTAGGATCCACAAATCCATCCATGAAATTTCATAATTTTTGGGAATTTGTGGAATTAGTTAGACATTTCTGAAGTTTAGATTGGAAATCTAAAAATCAGACACCAGTCGACTGCCCCAGGGGCAGTTGACTGGTAAAACCCACAGAATGTAATTACACTCTGGCCTAGTCGACTGCCCCAGGGGCAGTCGAATGGTACGCGGGTTTTATAAAAGGAAAGGGCGCGACGGGGAAGGCCAAACTCTAGGGTTTTGGCGACTTCCCCGGCGATCATCACCTCTCCTAAGCTTCTCCTTCGACCTCAGGCCTTTCTAAGCCCCAAAATCCTTCTCTAAGTCATCCTCTAACCCCGATCTACCTCTAGGGTTTGTTAAAACCTCTTCTCTCCAAGCCATACTCTCAAAATCAAATCACCATGAGGAGAATGAAAAGGTATTGCGTTTTAAGGGTTATTTTTCTAGGTTAAACCATGTTTTGGCACTAACATTATATTTTTTTTGTGCGTGTTCTTTGATGTTTTTCCTTTTTGGAGGGTTGTCTTGGCATGCATGTGTATGTGTGGTGTTTTAGGATGACCTCTAAGAGATCTAGGGGTGAAGGGTCATCACAACAAAGTAAGGGAGAGTCCAGGTTTAGGTCCCTGGAATGTAGGAAACGATTTGAAGAAAATGAATTTGTGGTAATGAATTGCAGATACCTAAACAAGACTTTCTTTCAAGAAAAGTCACCTCAGTTAGCTGAAATGATCACTCATTTTCAGCTGGATCAGCTGGTTTACTGCCAGCATGACATAGATATTGACTTATGTACAGAGTTTTATGCAAATTTGACCTGTATTGACTCAGATAGTGATCTGTATGAGTCTCGAGTTGCTGGTGTTCCTATCCCTTTCTCTGTCATGGGTTTAGCTGGGTTCCTACAGTGTAGAGCGTCCAATAATGCATCTGTTTACTTTCCCACTGTTGTTGAACCATTAGAGTTTCCTGGAGTTACCATTGATCAGATTCACATGCATTATTTCACAAGACATAGGAATGACTCAGAGCGTCTTTTTGATGCTAAACCCATGAGACTGTTTAGCCATGTCTTGTATAAAATCGTCATCGAGTGCATTTTGCCTATTGTCACCAAGGGGAGGTCCAAGATAAGACTCTCACATTTGGTGATGATGTATGCTTTGGAGAGGAGGTTGGATATTGATATCGCCTTACAGGTCTTTAGTGCCATCTGTCATTCTTCCCATAGTGTCAATGGGAAGATATATATCCCTTTCTGCCACATCCTGACCGAGTTCTTTCATTTACATTTTGACATCCGTGTGGGTAGTGGTCAGGTAAGGCACCTATCCAAGGATTATGACCAGATTGGCACACGCCAATTGTCCTTAGCTGGTATTGAGTGTAGACAGGGGACATTTGTTTGGAGGGACATCCAGAGGCCGCTAACGCAGATGAGGAGCCCGCCGAGCTGGTCACACGTGCAGAGTTAACCCAGCTTCGATCAGACATCCATGGACTCCGTGAGGAGGTTCACACCATCCAGGGGGTGTCCACAGCCTCCAGCAGAGCCAGACAGCGACTCAAAGGGAGGTGCACGACCTCACAGAGTTCTGCCAGGGGTTCATGATGAGGCAGGAGGACATGTATGAGATGATGTAGCGATGGCAGTTAGTATATCAGGGTCCTCCTCCTCCTCCTCCTCCTCTAGGCGACGAGATGTAGTCAGCTAGACTTAGTGGTTTTAGTGTTGAGAGTGGTATCATTTGTTGATGTATTATACCTCTCAAACACTTTCTATTTTGATGATTGTATTTATTTGGATGACTTCTGGCCTTTTGGCCCTAGGTACTCTTGTGATGTTTATCTCTTGAAAGATTTTATGACTCTATGTATTATACACAGTCCTTTATGTTATCTGATTAACATCTTGTCTTATCTTGATAATGTTTTTGATAGTTGATTAAGTGCTAACATGTTGCTAACACACTTTGGTTTAAATTATGCTTCTTATATATGTGTTCATGATATGATTTGGACATTTTATATTGTTATATCATCTAATATGGTTTGGTTGAAAAATCAAATAATGGTGTTATATAAAAGGGATGATCTTTTAGACTCAAGGGAAAAAGAGGGGGAGATCATATCAAAATGGATATATTTATATGAAAAAGGGGAGTTTGGGAATCATTTTAAATGTCAAATGGAGTTGATAGGGAATGACACATATAGGATACCATGATTAGAACTCTATGTTGATACAAAGTTGGCTTTATTTGAGAAGTTTTGGATTTGTACCAAAAGTCAAGCATGGTTGATGTTTTTCATGAACCAAATTTTCCTAGGGTAGGGAATATCTTCACAATTGTGCTTACAAAGTTTCATATTTTTCCAGATTTTTTAGAATTTTTATTCGTTTCTGAATTTCGGCTGAAATTCTAAAACTTGTGTATCAGTCGACTGTCCTGGGGGCAGTCGACTGGTAGGGTGGGCATGTTGTGAATTTGTGATTTCTGAGGGGTTTTTTAGAAATCTAGTTAAGTTCTTTTTGGCACCAAGGGTAGGGTTGCTTGGTGCAATTTTTTGATGGTGTCAAAGGGGGAGAACTTGGGTGTTAAGTTAGGTTTGGGTCGAAACTTAACTTTGATACTATGAAGTTCAGTTTGGGTTGAAACTTAACTTTGGGATTAGCAATAAGAATTGAAATTTGGGAGAAAGCATAGGTTAAGGGGGAGGTTGCCTCTTGTGTATTATGCTTAAATTTTTCAATTGCTTTTGCTATTATCATTACTATATGTTTACCTAACTTAACATATTATCACACATCAAAAAGGGGGAGATTGTTGGGGCAATCGACCCTGAGATGATCTAGAGGATCATGATATTTTGATGTATGGGCAATATGGTTAAGTTAGGATGTGTGTTGTTCTCATATGTGTACATGAGTGTGTAGGTGTACAAGTACACATGGACTTGGTTGGTGTCTTCAGGTGAAGGATGGCATGGAGGCAAGCTAGAGGCTTGCGTGCATCCGAGGGACTGTTGGATAGCAGAGATGATGAGCCGAGGGATGCGGACTTCGAGGCATACATGAAGGGTGGCATGGAGGCAAGCTGGAGGTTTGTGTGTGCATCCGAGGGACGAGGGCCAAAGATGAAGAGGGCGTGAAGGCAACAGTCAAGACTGCTGGTGAAGAGTCAACTAAGTTGTGAGGGTCTGAGTATGAGTGTTTGTACTCAGGTGCTAAGCCAGGAAGGTTTGAGTGCGGAGAGACTTTTACTCAGGAGTGAAACCCTAGGCTTATGTGTGTACCAGTCGACTGGCCCATGGGCAGTCGATTGGTGTAGGCTGGAATAGGCTGGCAGATTCGAACGTTGTGCTGTAACGGTCGAATCTGAGTAGGACCAGCTGGTAGCGACTGTTTCAGATTTGAGCCCTATTTAAAGGGGCTCGTTTCCTACCATCCTTTTTGACGAAACTCACTTGGGTAAAGTGAGTTAGTAGTCTATTGTGATCAGAGAGCGTCCGAAGTGTTGTGGCGATGTTTCTCCACCCACAGGAGCGACAGATCTAGTCGGAGGTTATCCGGATGTTGATCCACCGATGGATTCTTGGATTAGTCACCCGTCCGGGGTGGATACCAAGTAAATTAAGTTGTTAGCATTGTTTATTTTACTTTGCATATTATTGTTTCCGCTGCGCTAACGACTTTGTAGAGAAACGAACGAAAAAGTGCTATTCACCCCCCTCTAGCACACCGAAAACGATCCATCATAAGTCATGGTGATGATGGTGACGATGATGATGATGATAGTGATGGTTTTTCGTGAATTTATGGTGTAGAAATGTTATTTTTCTCAGAATTAGTGTTTTTGGATATTTGGTATTTGATTTAGTTTATGAATCCTTCATTTTTATATTTTTGATTAGTATTATTAATTTGTTTCGAACATAATTGGTGAGACTAAGCAATGGGGTGGAAATAAAAATTCCAAGTTGGAAGAAGTAAGTCTTTACATATTTAGTTTTGTGTTACTTTATAAGATTTGCTTTATAATTGGTGAGACTAAGCAATGTGGTGGAAATAAAAATTCCAAGTTGGAAGAAGTAAGTCTTTACATATTTAGTTTTGTGTTACTTTATAAGATTTGCTTTCTTATTAAGAATGATATATTTTGATTATTTTCTGATGCAAGAAAAGAAGAAGAGCCAGTATAGAAGGAAAAGGAAGTATTAGCAGTGGAAGAAGGGGACGATGATTTCTTTTTGTATCTTTCTCTCGCTTTGAGACTTATGGGATATTTTGGATATGATGAGTTGTTGGACTTGTTTATTGGATCTTTTGTATATGATGACTTGTTGAACTTGGTTATTGGCTAATGCTTTTATGGATCTTTTGTATTGAATGTTTATATTTGTTATATATGTGTATTGTTTGAATTGAAATTATATGTATCTAAACTGAAATATACGTGATAGAATACAGTAATGGGGAGGTTCTATGAAAAAAATTTGAGTTGTGCGACAAATTTTACTACTAAAAATTTTCGTCGCAGAATTATCAGAGTAACATTAATGTAATCTGTGACCAAAATAGAATTGCCGTAAATCTATGATGAAAATGAATTTATTTTAGATAGGCAATGAAAACAAATTCGTCATAGATTTGCAACGAATATATTTGCATAGACGTAAAATTGTTAATAAACTATTGTTTCGTCGCAGATTTGTGTTTGGGACGAGATGAATTTTGATATGAATTATATGACAAATTTTGTTTTTGTTACAAAATTGCAATGAATTTTATGATGAAAATAATTTTGTTACCAAATTTATGACGAATTTATATTATTTTGTTGCAGAATTTGATGACGTCTTATTTGCAATGAAAATTTTTTCATGTTCAATGTTCGTCGCAAATTTTTTTGCGATGATTTTTTTTAAATAAATTTATTGCAAATGAACTTTTTTTTTGTAGTGTGAGTATATTAAGAATTGTGATGACTCCTAACCCCAAGAGTCATCACACAATCATATATAACTTTTGCATGGGAGTCAAGGCCATTGAAGGAATGCTTTTTTCCTTCCACTGATAACCTTATAATATATATCATTGATAGCAACGTCTGATCAAGTCTGTAACTCTTCTCTCTCTGTAGCAGGTTGAGATGCATGATTAGTCACATCATATGTAGAAATTGAGAAAAGAAAAGTAGTCGTCTTTATTAAGCCATAAAGTGTTTTAGAAAGAAAGAATATAGATCCTTATATAGATGGGTTAAGAAACAATAAACTGAAAAAGAGAAAAGACTAAAATGCCCTAAAAGTTATAAATAAATAATTAAAATATATACAATCTAATATCCCCTCTCAAACTCATGATGCTACAACTAGAAGCATTGAGAGTTTTTCAAACAAAAAACAAAAGTGTGAAGCGAAAGAGCTTTGGTAAAAATATTAGCTATCTGCAGGGACGAAGGAACAAAAGGCAACGTGATAGTGCCAAGGTGTAGATGATGACGAGTGAAATGACAATCAATCTCAATATGCTTAATTTGTTCTCTCATAAAAAAATGGTATTGCAGGCAATCTGAATGACACTCAAATTATCACAATGAAGAGCAATAGGTTGTCGAAGAAAAATTTTCATATCTGTAAGCAACCAACGTAGCCAAATAATCTCACAAGTGGTGGTAGTCATGGCACGATACTCAGCTTTTATAGAAGATCTGGAAATAACATTTTGCTTCGTACTCTTCCAAGAGATAAGTAAATCTCCAAGAAAAATACAAAAGCCGGTGGTGGACTTACGATCCGTAGAGTCACCCGCCCAATCAACATCAGAGTATGCACATAACTCTAACGAAGAAGTAGAAGGGAATAATGATAGATTGACAAGCGTGCTAGAGGGGGGTGAATACTACTTTTTCGTTGATGCCTCTACAAGGTTGTTAGCGCAGCGAAAACAATAATATGGAAAGGATAATAAAACAATGCTAACAACAAAAATTTACTTGGTATCCACCCAAATGGGTGACTAATCCAAGGATCCACGCACGTACACCACCTCCACTATGAAAAATCTCCTTCAGGTGGAGAAACCTTTACAGCAGTGTTGCCTTCCTCTTTACAGAAAGTAGTGATTGAAGAGAGAGGAAGATGAAAAGACTTTTCACATGAGCAGCACTTCGTTATAGTACGGAACCATACCGCTCACATACAAAAAGGTCCTCCTTTTATAGGAGAACAGGACAAACTCACAGTCTGTCCAGCCCCGCACCAGTCGACTGCCCCTGGGGCAGTCGACTGGCCTAGCATTAATTGCTAGCCAACGGCTAGTTTTCGGGGTATACCAGTCGATTGCCTCTGGGCCAGTCGACTGGTAGAAGGCTGAAAACCTTCTATGAGTTTTGGCAGTCGACTACCCTCTGGCCAGTCGACTGCTCGACTGCCCACTCATTTCCAGCCAATCTTCACATACTCCTTCACGTGTGCCTTCAGGTTCACTCCTTGGCTCACCCCTTGCAGTCATCTTCCTCTGACTCTCATCCCTCGGATGCGCACACAAGCCTTCCCTTGGCTTGCCTCCATGCCACCCTTCACGTTTGCCCTTGAAGTCCACTTCCCGGCTTGCCCTTAGAGTCCTCCTCCCTCGGCTCTCATCCCTCGGATATGTTCACCATGTGTGATTCTCCAAGTCCTGCAAACTCAATCACACACACCAAATACAACATAACACTCTAACCTTAAACATATTCACACACACACATCAAAATCATGATCTTCCAATCATTTTAGGGTCGATTGCCTCAACAATCTCTCCCTTTTTGATGTGTGGCAATATGTTTAAGTTTAGAGATAAATAACAGCAAACAATAATAGCAACAATAGATAGCAATTGAAAAACATAAGACATAGCAACCCTAAGAGGTAACCTCCCCCTTAATCCATGTCTTCTCCCATTTTCAATTCTACTAATAATCCAAGTTAAGTTTCCACATAGCACTAAACAACATTAAAAATTCAAGACATATCAAAACCTAAGAGGTAACCTCCCCCTTAATCCATGTCTTCTCCCATTTTTAATCATCCAAGGTCTAAGTCAGACAAACTACCTTAAACCATCCATTCCAAGTTAAAATTCTAACTTAAACCACCCATTCTCCCCCTTTGACACCATCAATATGATTGCCTCAAGCAACCCAACCCTAGGGCATCAAATGAGAGAAAGTTGAATTTCTAAAAAAGTTTACAGAATTTGAAAATAGGCGTGCCAGTCGACTTCCCATGGGGCAGTCGACTGATACTCTGTCAATGACATTTTTCAGGTTCTGTGCCAAAATTCAGAAATGTCCTAAAAATTCAGGAAAAATCCAAAAATTGTAAAAACTTGCAAACATGTTTGAAATGATATACTCTAACAAGGAAAAATATCAGTCCATATAAAATTTCAAACATGCTTGACTTTTGATAAAAAGTCAAAATCTTTGAAAACCACTAAGTTTTGTATCAAAATCACAAACTAGTTTTGCAATCAAATATCTTTTAAAAGTATGTCAAAGCATATAAAACATAAAATGATTTTCAAAGGTTTAAAATGTCTAACTATGATCTTTGGGCAAAGTGTCCATTAATTAAACACTTGTCTTCCCCATAGTTGGTCTAGTTTTCATATTTTGATACTTTTAATAATTCAACAATATGCCACAAGCACAAGTGAACCAAATGTATCACCCTAATGGACCAAGCACACTTTTTCAAATGTAATATCCCAAGATTCATCCTATACTTCTACAAAACACATTCCAAGGCCTCTTCTTAAGGATGTAAACTCCGATTCGGGAAGAGGCTTGGTAAAAATGTCAGCTAGGTTTGACTTTGATTCAACATAGTATAGTTCTATGTCTCCCCTTGCCGCATGGTCTCTAATGAAGTGATGTTTCACTTCAATGTGTTTTGTCCTAGAGTGGTGAACCGAATTTTTGGTCAAGTTGATTGTACTTATATTATCACACAAGACTTTGACCTTGGAATAATGTAACTCATAATCTTCTAAAGTGTGCATGATCCAAAGGAGTTGGGAAACACACCCACCCATTGCCACATATTCCGTCTCCGTTGTTGATAGGGCAACGCATGGTTGTTTCCTATTACTCCAACTAACTAAAGAAGACCCAAGGAATTGACACCCTCCACTAGTACTCATCCTATCTAGCTTACATCCCGTATAGTCCGAGTCGGTGTATCCAATAAGATCAACACTAGGGGTTCTAGGATACCAAAGTCTGACATTGAGGGTACCTTTGACATACCTTAGGATCCTCTTAACTACAACCAAATGGGACTCTTTGGCACAAGATTAGTACCTTGCACACATACCTACTGCAAAAAGTATATCGGGTCTACTAGCGGTTAGATATAGTAGGCTACCAATCATGCTCCTATATTGCTTAGAGTCTACCATTTTTCCTTCAAGGTCACTATCCATTTTCACATTTGTTCCTATGGGGATAGATGCTACCTTAGCATTTTCTAGGCCAAATTTCTTTAGCATTTCCTTAGCATATTTGGTTTGAAAAATATGTGTACCTTCATTAGTTTGCTTAACTTGAAGTCCTAAAAAGAAGGTTAGCTTTCCTACAAGACTCATTTCAAATTTATCTTCCATACATTTGATGAATTCTTGTAAGAAGTCATTATTTGTTGACCCAAAAATGATATCATCTACATATACTTGGGCAACAAATATGTTAAATACCGAATTTTTCGAGTTGAAAAGGTGAGTTTCGGAAATAGGGACCTAGTTGCAATTTTTCAAAATTATTGGGTTTATTGCAAAAAGCCAAAGTTAAGTTATAAAACCCCTAAGCCCTAACTTCCCAATTCAGTTTCGTTTCTTCCCCCACTGCTCAACGCCGATTTCCTCTCTGCCCTAGCCGACAGCGGAGCCGCACGCTAGCGGTTCCTCCTCGCGATCGCCGCCAGCCGCCGACCTCTGTTCTCCCTTCTCCTTCTTCTCCTCCGGCGCGTACAAGCAGAGGATCGCAGCCTGCACCGAGCCGTAGTAGACCGCCGCCGCCTCACCTTGACGCCGACGCCTCGCGAGTGAGTCCCCATCGCCGGCGCACACGAAGGAGACGACACCTCCCTCCCACATGCAAGCCAGCCGCGTTGCAGAGCATTCTGCCGCGAGCAAGCCCTAAGCGCCGCCGCACAATCGTCTAGCACAGACCAGGGTGATAGCCATACCTCCTTAGTGCCGATCAAGGTGAGAAGATTAGATTGAATGTTAATTTAGGGTGGATTAAATTAGTTGGATTGGTAATAAGGGGAGTTGAATTGTCACGGTGTTTTCTTGTGAATTGATATTGCTAAGTTAATTTAAATCTGTTGTTATAGTTCTCTGATTTGTTTCCACTGCCATAAGCTAAAGAGGTTGAAATGGAATTTTGGTATTTGGATACGGTTGCCGTGAGTTATATTTGGGTTTTTGGTTTGGACAAGTTTGTATGTTGAGTTAAGTTTGAACGTAGGCTAAATCTAAGTTAAACCTAACCTCAATAAATAAGGACACTTTATAATTAATCATTTGCATTGGCTTAATTAAATGATTACGACAATTAAGCTTAATCTCAGTACGGTTTAGAAATTGGTTTAGTTAACTATTATTACGGTAAATAGCTAAACATTGTATCATTTAAACAGGACCTTGATTCAGATTCGTCCAGTTGATCGCGGGAGGTTCTGTTCGTATACGTTCTACAGTTATAAGGCGGGTACTTCTCCTTTGTACTCGAGTAGTTTTCTTTACCTTAAAAGCATGGCTATATTATGTCTGATAGGTTGCTTGACCTTGTTCTTTGTCGTTATTTAAAATATCGTCGTTGAGACTTATTCTTCGTTGATCTTTGAGTGTTCCCAAATTCGTATCTGTACAGTCCTCTATTGGTTTTCTATTCTGTAAAGTGTCGCTTGTACGCGAGTACTTAGAAGTCCATTACACACAGATAGGTTAACTTGGCATTAGAAATACCCTACCCAGTAGTGTAGGTGCATAATCGTTGGTTTTGATTTCCGGTTGATCGTTGGATTTTATTGCATCGCTGTTTCATCGGTTGTTTGTGCATCGTATAGCATGCACCATACTTTCACGTTACATACTAATGATTGTTGGGCTTACATTTGGTTAAGTCGTCGTTAGTCATATTGTTGCTCGATTCACTCAACCACTTGTTGTCGTGGTAAATATTAGAGTGCGAGCACCTGTCCTGTTATGCCAAACAGTGACACCCTCACTGTTGTTTTTAGAGGGATGAGCTGTTGGTGGCTCACCCTCACTGTTGTTTTTCGAGGGATATTGTAGCTGTAGTAGCTCCCCCGATGTACCGGGGTTTGGAGTGTAGGCTCCCCAGCATCCTGTCCACTCAACCACGCCTTATGTGGTATTTTGTTGTTGGAGTGGTACAGTTGTCACAGCCCTATCCACTTAGTCACACAGATGGGATGTGTTGACGGCTTGACTGGCGTCAGGGGTGACACATGTCATTGCATCATGTGCATACGTATTTCTTTTATGCATTTGCTTGTGTTTGTTGCATTTATATGAGCTATGGTTGTTGCACTTGATTGACATGCATGTATATCTTGGTTTTACTATTGTTGTATGGTTTTATACATGCTTAGTGCTTATCTGGATTTTATGCTATGTCGTTGTACTATATGTTATGCATGTTTAGGTGAATCTATATTTCTTATGGACTGTACACTTTTGATTCTCTACTCTGTTTATCTTTATTATGTCATGCTTATTTGTCTACTCATATACCCGCAAAGTCCGCCCGGACTCACCACCCCTGCTTTCCTTTCTGTTGTTTCAGATAGCAGGTAGACATATTTCTTGGAGCGAGGAGATGATCTAGTTGCCAGCCCCCAGTCCCTCGGTTCCACCATGTCGGTCGTTTTGGTTTGATTTAGTATTTGATTTATTTCGCAGTTATTTTTATTTGTCAGGTATTAGTTTGATTTTGTCGTATTCACTGATATGTAGACTTTCTTTATGTTATTGTTGGCTTAACCATCCATTTATTTCGTTTCGATATAAACTGCGTGAGAGTGCCTTTTATTTATATATTGTGATGCCAGCCGCTTGTGGCTGAGCTTTATTGGTGAGATGTCATGTATAATTGCCCCATATTGTCCGTCGTACAGGGGAGATGCTGCCCGATTTTCGAGCAAGCATGTACCTCTGGGGTCGTGACAATTTTTGGTATCAGAGCCATGTTTTGCGATGTTTTGGTGTCTGTGGGTTTTACGGAGTTGTTTTACGAGGTTAATCTGTATGTTACAGATTTGCTAATTTTTGTTGAGTTATTTTCTTGAGAGTTGACGAAGTTGTTTTGTTTTACGAGGTCTAGCTGTATTTTTCGGATTTATTTTGCGGAGTCATTTTCTGGTTATGGTTGTGATGGGACTTGGCAGAGACGAGATCTCTCCCGGCAAACAAGAAGTAAGTTGGTTTAAATTTGGTTAAATTTGTATCTAAATAATATATGCTACTTTTGTTAACAGATATGCCTCATCGTATTGAGTTATCTCCACCCTGTGCTCATGGTCGTGGACGACGATCACGGGGGAGTCCAGAGGAGCTACCTGGTTTGCCTCCCAGAAGTCAAGTTGAATTTGTGATCGAGTTGATTTCGGGGACTGCGCCGGCATCAAAGGCTTCGTATCGTATAGCGCCTAAGGAGTTGGACGAGCTAAAGGTTCAGCTTCAAGAGTTGCTTGACAGGGGATTCATTCGTCCTAGTGTATCCCCATGGGGTTTACCAGTTTTATTTGTCAAGTTCTATAGTAATGCTATTATCATTACTATATGTTTACCTAACTTAACATATTATCACACATCAAAAAGGGGGAGATTGTTGGGGCAATCGACCCTGAGATGATCTAGAGGATCATGATATTTTGATGTATGGGCAATATGGTTAAGTTAGGATGTGTGTTGTTCTCATATGTGTACATGAGTGTGTAGGTGTACAAGTACACATGGACTTGGTTGGTGTCTTCAGGTGAAGGATGGCATGGAGGCAAGCTAGAGGCTTGCGTGCATCCGAGGGACTGTTGGATAGCAGAGATGATGAGCCGAGGGATGCGGACTTCGAGGCATACATGAAGGGTGGCATGGAGGCAAGCTGGAGGTTTGTGTGTGCATCCGAGGGACGAGGGCCAAAGATGAAGAGGGCGTGAAGGCAACAGTCAAGACTGCTGGTGAAGAGTCAACTAAGTTGTGAGGGTCTGAGTATGAGTGTTTGTACTCAGGTGCTAAGCCAGGAAGGTTTGAGTGCGGAGAGACTTTTACTCAGGAGTGAAACCCTAGGCTTATGTGTGTACCAGTCGACTGGCCCATGGGCAGTCGATTGGTGTAGGCTGGAATAGGCTGGCAGATTCGAACGTTGTGCTGTAACGGTCGAATCTGAGTAGGACCAGTCGACTGCCCTAGGGGCAGTCGACTGGTAGCGACTGTTTCAGATTTGAGCCCTATTTAAAGGGGCTCGTTTCCTACCATCCTTTTTGACGAAACTCACTTGGGTAAAGTGAGTTAGTAGTCTATTGTGATCAGAGAGCGTCCGAAGTGTTGTGGCGATGTTTCTCCACCCACAGGAGCGACAGATCTAGTCGGAGGTTATCCGGATGTTGATCCACCGATGGATTCTTGGATTAGTCACCCGTCCGGGGTGGATACCAAGTAAATTAAGTTGTTAGCATTGTTTATTTTACTTTGCATATTA
This sequence comes from Boesenbergia rotunda, assembly GCA_024364735.1. Lineage (NCBI taxonomy): Eukaryota > Viridiplantae > Streptophyta > Magnoliopsida > Zingiberales > Zingiberaceae > Boesenbergia > Boesenbergia rotunda. Next base: position 57,539 of record JAGFNQ010005105.1, read on the forward strand.
TTGTTTCCGCTGCGCTAACGACTTTGTAGAGAAACGAACGAAAAAGTGCTATTCACCCCCCTCTAGCACACCGAAAACGATCCATCATAAGTCATGGTGATGATGGTGACGATGATGATGATGATAGTGATGGTTTTTCGTGAATTTATGGTGTAGAAATGTTATTTTTCTCAGAATTAGTGTTTTTGGATATTTGGTATTTGATTTAGTTTATGAATCCTTCATTTTTATATTTTTGATTAGTATTATTAATTTGTTTCGAACATAATTGGTGAGACTAAGCAATGGGGTGGAAATAAAAATTCCAAGTTGGAAGAAGTAAGTCTTTACATATTTAGTTTTGTGTTACTTTATAAGATTTGCTTTATAATTGGTGAGACTAAGCAATGTGGTGGAAATAAAAATTCCAAGTTGGAAGAAGTAAGTCTTTACATATTTAGTTTTGTGTTACTTTATAAGATTTGCTTTCTTATTAAGAATGATATATTTTGATTATTTTCTGATGCAAGAAAAGAAGAAGAGCCGGTATAGAAGGAAAAGGAAGTATTAGCAGTGGAAGAAGGGGACGATGATTTCTTTTTGTATCTTTCTCTCGCTTTGAGACTTATGGGATATTTTGGATATGATGAGTTGTTGGACTTGTTTATTGGATCTTTTGTATATGATGACTTGTTGAACTTGGTTATTGGCTAATGCTTTTATGGATCTTTTGTATTGAATGTTTATATTTGTTATATATGTGTATTGTTTGAATTGAAATTATATGTATCTAAACTGAAATATACGTGATAGAATACAGTAATGGGGAGGTTCTATGAAAAAAATTTGAGTTGTGCGACAAATTTTACTACTAAAAATTTTCGTCGCAGAATTATCAGAGCAACATTAATGTAATCTGTGACCAAAATAGAATTGCCGTAAATCTATGATGAAAATGAATTTATTTTAGATAGGCAATGAAAACAAATTCGTCATAGATTTGCAACGAATATATTTGCATAGACGTAAAATTGTTAATAAACTATTGTTTCGTCGCAGATTTGTGTTTGGGACGAGATGAATTTTGATATGAATTATATGACAAATTTTGTTTTTGTTACAAAATTGCAATGAATTTTATGATGAAAATAATTTTGTTACCAAATTTATGACGAATTTATATTATTTTGTTGCAGAATTTGATGACGTCTTATTTGCAATGAAAATTTTTTCATGTTCAATGTTCGTCGCAAATTTTTTTGCGATGATTTTTTTTAAATAAATTTATTGCAAATGAACTTTTTTTTTGTAGTGTGAGTATATTAAGAATTGTGATGACTCCTAACCCCAAGAGTCATCACACAATCATATATAACTTTTGCATGGGAGTCAAGGCCATTGAAGGAATGCTTTTTTCCTTCCACTGATAACCTTATAATATATATCATTGATAGCAACGTCTGATCAAGTCTGTAACTCTTCTCTCTCTGTAGCAGGTTGAGATGCATGATTAGTCACATCATATGTAGAAATTGAGAAAAGAAAAGTAGTCGTCTTTATTAAGCCATAAAGTGTTTTAGAAAGAAAGAATATAGATCCTTATATAGATGGGTTAAGAAACAATAAACTGAAAAAGAGAAAAGACTAAAATGCCCTAAAAGTTATAAATAAATAATTAAAATATATACAATCTAATATCCCCTCTCAAACTCATGATGCTACAACTAGAAGCATTGAGAGTTTTTCAAACAAAAAACAAAAGTGTGAAGCGAAAGAGCTTTGGTAAACATATTAGCTATCTGCAGGGACGAAGGAACAAAAGGCAACGTGATAGTGCCAAGGTGTAGATGATGACGAGTGAAATGACAATCAATCTCAATATGCTTAATTTGTTCTCTCATAAAAAAATGGTATTGCAGGCAATCTGAATGACACTCAAATTATCACAATGAAGAGCAATAGGTTGTCGAAGAAAAATTTTCATATCTGTAAGCAACCAACGTAGCCAAATAATCTCACAAGTGGTGGTAGTCATGGCACGATACTCAGCTTTTATAGAAGATCTGGAAATAACATTTTGCTTCGTACTCTTCCAAGAGATAAGTAAATCTCCAAGAAAAATACAAAAGCCGGTGGTGGACTTACGATCCGTAGAGTCACCCGCCCAATCAACATCAGAGTATGCACATAACTCTAACGAAGAAGTAGAAGGGAATAATGATAGATTGACAAGCGTGCTAGAGGGGGGTGAATACTACTTTTTCGTTGATGCCTCTACAAGGTTGTTAGCGCAGCGAAAACAATAATATGGAAAGGATAATAAAATAATGCTAACAACAAAAATTTACTTGGTATCCACCCAAATGGGTGACTAATCCAAGGATCCACGCACGTACACCACCTCCACTATGAAAAATCTCCTTCAGGTGGAGAAACCTTTACAGCAGTGTTGCCTTCCTCTTTACAGAAAGTAGTGATTGAAGAGAGAGGAAGATGAAAAGACTTTTCACATGAGCAGCACTTCGTTATAGTACGGAACCATACCGCCCACATACAAAAAGGTCCTCCTTTTATAGGAGAACAGGACAAACTCACAGTCTGTCCAGCCCCGCACCAGTCGACTGCCCCTGGGGCAGTCGACTGGCCTAGCATTAATTGCTAGCCAACGGCTAGTTTTCGGGGTATACCAGTCGATTGCCTCTGGGCCAGTCGACTGGTAGAAGGCTGAAAACCTTCTATGAGTTTTGGCAGTCGACTACCCTCTGGCCAGTCGACTGCTCGACTGCCCACTCATTTCCAGCCAATCTTCACATACTCCTTCACGTGTGCCTTCAGGTTCACTCCTTGGCTCACCCCTTGCAGTCATCTTCCTCTGACTCTCATCCCTCGGATGCGCACACAAGCCTTCCTTGGCTTGCCTCCATGCCACCCTTCACGTTTGCCCTTGAAGTCCACTTCCCGGCTTGCCCTTAGAGTCCTCCTCCCTCGGCTCTCATCCCTCGGATATGTTCACCATGTGTGATTCTCCAAGTCCTGCAAACTCAATCACACACACCAAATACAACATAACACTCTAACCTTAAACATATTCACACACACACATCAAAATCATGATCTTCCAATCATTTTAGGGTCGATTGCCTCAACAATCTCTCCCTTTTTGATGTGTGGCAATATGTTTAAGTTTAGAGATAAATAACAGCAAACAATAATAGCAACAATAGATAGCAATTGAAAAACATAAGACATAGCAACCCTAAGAGGTAACCTCCCCCTTAATCCATGTCTTCTCCCATTTTCAATTCTACTAATAATCCAAGTTAAGTTTCCACATAGCACTAAACAACATTAAAAATTCAAGACATATCAAAACCTAAGAGGTAACCTCCCCCTTAATCCATGTCTTCTCCCATTTTTAATCATCCAAGGTCTAAGTCAGACAAACAACCTTAAACCATCCATTCCAAGTTAAAATTCTAACTTAAACCACCCATTCTCCCCCTTTGACACCATCAATATGATTGCCTCAAGCAACCCAACCCTAGGGCATCAAATGAGAGAAAGTTGAATTTCTAAAAAAGTTTACAGAATTTGAAAATAGGCGTGCCAGTCGACTTCCCATGGGGCAGTCGACTGATACTCTGTCAATGACATTTTTCAGGTTCTGTGCCAAAATTCAGAAATGTCCTAAAAATTCAGGAAAAATCCAAAAATTGTAAAAACTTGCAAACATGTTTGAAATGATATACTCTAACAAGGAAAAATATCAGTCCATATAAAATTTCAAACATGCTTGACTTTTGATAAAAAGTCAAAATCTTTGAAAACCACTAAGTTTTGTATCAAAATCACAAACTAGTTTTGCAATCAAATATCTTTTAAAAGTATGTCAAAGCATATAAAACATAAAATGGTTTTCAAAGGTTTAAAATGTCTAACTATGATCTTTGAGCAAAGTGTCCATTAATTAAACACTTGTCTTCCCCATAGTTGGTCTAGTTTTCATATTTTGATACTTTTAATAATTCAACAATATGCCACAAGCACAAGTGAACCAAATGTATCACCCTAATGGACCAAGCACACTTTTTCAAATGTAATATCCCAAGATTCATCCTATACTTCTACAAAACACATTCCAAGGCCTCTTCTTAAGGATGTAAACTCCGATTCGGGAAGAGGCTTGGTAAAAATGTCGGCTAGGTTTGACTTTGATTCAACATAGTGTAGTTCTATGTCTCCCCTTGCCGCATGGTCTCTAATGAAGTGATGTTTCACTTCAATGTGTTTTGTCCTAGAGTGGTGAACCGAATTTTTGGTCAAGTTGATTGTACTTATATTATCACACAAGACTTTGACCTTGGAATAATGTAACTCATAATCTTCTAAAGTGTGCATGATCCAAAGGAGTTGGGAAACACACCCACCCATTGCCACATATTCCGTCTCCGTTGTTGATAGGGCAACGCATGGTTGTTTCCTATTACTCCAACTAACTAAAGAAGACCCAAGGAATTGACACCCTCCACTAGTACTCATCCTATCTAGCTTACATCCCGTATAGTCCGAGTCGGTGTATCCAATAAGATCAACACTAGGGGTTCTAGGATACCAAAGTCTGACATTGAGGGTACCTTTGACATACCTTAGGATCCTCTTAACTACAACCAAATGGGACTCTTTGGCACAAGATTAGTACCTTGCACACATACCTACTGCAAAAAGTATATCGGGTCTACTAGCGGTTAGATATAGTAGGCTACCAATCATGCTCCTATATTGCTTAGAGTCTACCATTTTTCCTTCAAGGTCACTATCCATTTTCACATTTGTTCCTATGGGGATAGATGCTACCTTAGCATTTTCTAGGCCAAATTTCTTTAGCATTTCCTTAGCATATTTGGTTTGAAAAATATGTGTACCTTCATTAGTTTGCTTAACTTGAAGTCCTAAAAAGAAGGTTAGCTTTCCTACAAGACTCATTTCAAATTTATCTTCCATACATTTGATGAATTCTTGTAAGAAGTCATTATTTGTTGACCCAAAAATGATATCATCTACATATACTTGGGCAACAAATATGTTAAATACCGAATTTTTCGAGTTGAAAAGGTGAGTTTCGGAAATAGGGACCTAGTTGCAATTTTTCAAAATTATTGGGTTTATTGCAAAAAGCCAAAGTTAAGTTATAAAACCCCTAAGCCCTAACTTCCCAATTCAGTTTCGTTTCTTCCCCCACTGCTCAACGCCGATTTCCTCTCTGCCCTAGCCGACAGCGGAGCCGCACGCTAGCGGTTCCTCCTCGCGATCGCCGCCAGCCGCCGACCTCTGTTCTCCCTTCTCCTTCTTCTCCTCCGGCGCGTACAAGCAGAGGATCGCAGCCTGCACCGAGCCGTAGTAGACCGCCGCCGCCTCACCTTGACGCGACGCCTCGCGAGTGAGTCCCCATCGCCGGCGCACACGAAGGAGACGACACCTCCCTCCCACATGCAAGCCAGCCGCGTTGCAGAGCATTCTGCCGCGAGCAAGCCCTAAGCGCCGCCGCACAATCGTCTAGCACAGACCAGGGTGATAGCCATACCTCCTTAGTGCCGATCAAGGTGAGAAGATTAGATTGAATGTTAATTTAGGGTGGATTAAATTAGTTGGATTGGTAATAAGGGGAGTTGAATTGTCACGGTGTTTTCTTGTGAATTGATATTGCTAAGTTAATTTAAATCTGTTGTTATAGTTCTCTGATTTGTTTCCACTGCCATAAGCTAAAGAGGTTGAAATGGAATTTTGGTATTTGGATACGGTTGCCGTGAGTTATATTTGGGTTTTTGGTTTGGACAAGTTTGTATGTTGAGTTAAGTTTGAACGTAGGCTAAATCTAAGTTAAACCTAACCTCAATAAATAAGGACACTTTATAATTAATCATTTGCATTGGCTTAATTAAATGATTACGACAATTAAGCTTAATCTCAGTACGGTTTAGAAATTGGTTTAGTTAACTATTATTACGGTAAATAGCTAAACATTGTATCATTTAAACAGGACCTTGATTCAGATTCGTCCAGTTGATCGCGGGAGGTTCTGTTCGTATACGTTCTACAGTTATAAGGCGGGTACTTCTCCTTTGTACTCGAGTAGTTTTCTTTACCTTAAAAGCATGGCTATATTATGTCTGATAGGTTGCTTGACCTTGTTCTTTGTCGTTATTTAAAATATCGTCGTTGAGACTTATTCTTCGTTGATCTTTGAGTGTTCCCAAATTCGTATCTGTACAGTCCTCTATTGGTTTTCTATTCTGTAAAGTGTCGCTTGTACGCGAGTACTTAGAAGTCCATTACACACAGATAGGTTAACTTGGCATTAGAAATACCCTACCCAGTAGTGTAGGTGCATAATCGTTGGTTTTGATTTCCGGTTGATCGTTGGATTTTATTGCATCGCTGTTTCATCGGTTGTTTGTGCATCGTATAGCATGCACCATACTTTCACGTTACATACTAATGATTGTTGGGCTTACATTTGGTTAAGTCGTCGTTAGTCATATTGTTGCTCGATTCACTCAACCACTTGTTGTCGTGGTAAATATTAGAGTGCGAGCACCTGTCCTGTTATGCCAAACAGTGACACCCTCACTGTTGTTTTTAGAGGGATGAGCTGTTGGTGGCTCACCCTCACTGTTGTTTTTCGAGGGATATTGTAGCTGTAGTAGCTCCCCCGATGTACCGGGGTTTGGAGTGTAGGCTCCCCAGCATCCTGTCCACTCAACCACGCCTTATGTGGTATTTTGTTGTTGGAGTGGTACAGTTGTCACAGCCCTATCCACTTAGTCACACAGATGGGATGTGTTGACGGCTTGACTGGCGTCAGGGGTGACACATGTCATTGCATCATGTGCATACGTATTTCTTTTATGCATTTGCTTGTGTTTGTTGCATTTATATGAGCTATGGTTGTTGCACTTGATTGACATGCATGTATATCTTGGTTTTACTATTGTTGTATGGTTTTATACATGCTTAGTGCTTATCTGGATTTTATGCTATGTCGTTGTACTATATGTTATGCATGTTTAGGTGAATCTATATTTCTTATGGACTGTACACTTTTGATTCTCTACTCTGTTTATCTTTATTATGTCATGCTTATTTGTCTACTCATATACCCGCAAAGTCCGCCCGGACTCACCACCCCTGCTTTCCTTTCTGTTGTTTCAGATAGCAGGTAGACATATTTCTTGGAGCGAGGAGATGATCTAGTTGCCAGCCCCCAGTCCCTCGGTTCCACCATGTCGGTCGTTTTGGTTTGATTTAGTATTTGATTTATTTCGCAGTTATTTTTATTTGTCAGGTATTAGTTTGATTTTGTCGTATTCACTGATATGTAGACTTTCTTTATGTTATTGTTGGCTTAACCATCCATTTATTTCGTTTCGATATAAACTGCGTGAGAGTGCCTTTTATTTATATATTGTGATGCCAGCCGCTTGTGGCTGAGCTTTATTGGTGAGATGTCATGTATAATTGCCCCATATTGTCCGTCGTACAGGGGAGATGCTGCCCGATTTTCGAGCAAGCATGTACCTCTGGGGTCGTGACAATTTTTGGTATCAGAGCCATGTTTTGCGATGTTTTGGTGTCTGTGGGTTTTACGGAGTTGTTTTACAGGTTAATCTGTATGTTACAGATTTGCTAATTTTTGTTGAGTTATTTTCTTGAGAGTTGACGAAGTTGTTTTGTTTTACGAGGTCTAGCTGTATTTTTCGGATTTATTTTGCGGAGTCATTTTCTGGTTATGGTTGTGATGGGACTTGGCAGAGACGAGATCTCTCCCGGCAAACAAGAAGTAAGTTGGTTTAAATTTGGTTAAATTTGTATCTAAATAATATATGCTACTTTTGTTAACAGATATGCCTCATCGTATTGAGTTATCTCCACCCCGTGCTCATGGTCGTGGACGACGATCACGGGGGAGTCCAGAGGAGCTACCTGGTTTGCCTCCCAGAAGTCAAGTTGAATTTGTGATCGAGTTGATTTCGGGGACTGCGCCGGCATCAAAGGCTTCGTATCGTATAGCGCCTAAGGAGTTGGACGAGCTAAAGGTTCAGCTTCAAGAGTTGCTTGACAGGGGATTCATTCGTCCTAGTGTATCCCCATGGGGTTTACCAGTTTTATTTGTCAAGAAGAAGGATGGTTCTATGAGGTTATGCATCGACTACAGGCAGTTGAATGTCGTGACCATCAAGAACAAGTATCCCCTACCTCGTATTGAGGATTTGTTTGATCAGTTGAAGGATACTTCGGTGTATTCTAAAATTGATTTGCGATCCGGATATCATCAATTGAGGGTCAGGGATTCAGATATCCAGAAGACGGCTTTCCGCACCCGGTACGGACATTATGAGTTTTTGGTAATGCCATTTGGGCTTACCAATGCTCCTGCAGTATTTATGGATCTGATGAATCGGGTTTTTATGGAGTATTTGGATCAGTTTGTTGTTGTTTTCATCGACGATATACTGATTTACTCACGTTCCGAGAAGGAACATCCGCGCCACCTTCGTATCGTTCTGGAGACGCTCCGGCGGGAGCAGTTGTATGCAAAGTTTAGCAAGTGTACTTTCTGGTTGTCTTCTGTGGGTTTTCTCGGACACGTTGTTTCCAGTGGAGGTATTTCTGTAGATCCCCAGAAGATTGAGGCTGTCACCAGTTGGGAACAACCTAAGTCAGTTCAGGAGGTGCACAGTTTTCTCGGATTGGCTGGTTATTATCGCCGATTTGTTGAAGGGTTTTCTAGTATCGCTTCACCGTTGACACGTCTGACCAGAAAAGGCGTAAAATTTGTTTGGACAGAAGCTTGCGAGGCTAGTTTTCAGGAGCTCAAGCGGCGATTGGTGTCTACGCCTGTATTGATGTTACCTTCAGGCGAGGACGGATTTGTACTCTACACAGACGCTTCACATCAGGATTTGGGTGCAGTTTTGATGCAGCATGGACGGGTAGTCTCTTATGCTTCTCGTCAGCTGAAGGAGCATGAGAAGAATAATTCAGTTCATGACTTAGAGTTTGCAGCCATTATTTTTGCCCTGAAGATATGGAGACATCATCTCTACGGCGTCACGTTTGAGATTTTCACAGATCACAAGAGCCTCAAGTATTTATTCACTCAGAAGGAGCTAAATCTTCGTCAGAGAAGATGGATGGAATTCTTGAAGGATTATGACTGTACTATTAGCTACCATCCAGGGAAAGCTAATGTAGTTGCGGATGCACTTAGCAGAAAATCCTGGAGTGTTCTGGCTTGTCACCGGGTTATGGTCACCGATTTAGTTCAGAGCTTCTCAGAGTTGGGACTGGAGGAGCAAGGTCAGACAGACAAAGGGTTGTTTGTGACTATGGTTGCTCAGTCTTCGATCAGAATGAAGATCAGAGAGGCTCAGGGTAGTGATCAGCATCTGCAGTTTCTAGGCAGCCGGATAGCCTCAGAGCAGCAGACTGACTTTACACGTGATGACGAGGGTATTCTTTATTTCCGAGGGAGATTATGCGTACCCAAGTCACATCCGGTCATGGAGGAGTTACTTCAGGAGGCTCATCGATCTCGGTTTGCTATTCATCTAGGTGGAACCCGTATGTACCGAGATTTGAGACGTTCTTATTGGTGGATCGGTATGAAGAAAGACATCGCGGATTTTGTTGCTAGATGTCTAGTGTGCCAGCAGGAGAAGGCCGAGCATCAGAGACCTGCTGGATTACTACAGAAGATCCCTATTCCTGAGTGGAAATGGGAGCACATCACGATGGATTTCGTTGTTGGTCTACCGAGGTCTCGTAGAAGACATGATGCAATTTGGGTGATCGTTGATCGATTAACCAAATCTGCTCATTTCTTGGAGATTCAGAGGACAGATTCTCTGGACAAGTTGGCAGAGTTGTACTGCCGTGAGATTATTCGATTGCATGGTGTTCCTTTGAGCATCATATCAGATAGAGACCCGTGTTTCACTTCACGGTTTTGGCAGAGTTTGCAGCAGGCCATGGGTACAGAGCTTCGATTCAGTACAACCTTTCATCCGCAGACGGACGGATAGTCTGAGCGTACCATTCAGACACTGGAAGATTTGTTAAGGTCTTGCGTTATGGACTTTGGAGGCAACTGGGAGGATCACCTGCATTTGGTTGAGTTTGCTTATAATAATAGCTATCATTCAGCTATTCAGATGGCACCTTTCGAGGCGTTGTATGGTAGAGCTTGCAGGACACCCACCCTTTGGGTGGAGGTTGGGGAATCTCAGTTGCTAGGTCCTCAGAGTATTCAGCATGACGCAGAGCTAGTCCATACTATCAGACGCAGGATGTCAGAGGCTCAGGATCGTCAGAAGAGTTATGCAGATCGGAGACGCAGACCTTGGAGTTCTCCATGAGCGATCACGTGTTCTTACGAGTGTCACCCACGAAAGGGGTGAAGAGGTTTGGGTTGCGAGGTAAGCTAGCTCCACGCTACATTGGACCTTTCCAGATTTTGGAGCAGATTGGAGCTGTAGCTTATCGTCTGGCGTTACCACCGTCATTGGCTGGAGTTCACGATGTGTTTCATGTTTCCATGCTGAGGAAATATGTACCTGATCCTACACATGTGTTATCGGAGGTGCCGGTCACACTTCAGCCAAACGCGACTTACGAGGAGGTGCCTATATTAGTGATATGAGAGAAGTGTCCTAAGGCAATCGCCTTATGATTGTAAACATTCATTTTAATAAATGATAATTCACTATTTGAGTGTACATGTTTGTGTATTTGATTGGGATCTTGAACTCATCTACTGAATGTCCACAATACAATTCACAGCATAAGAGAATTTGTGATGGGATCACAACTAGTGATTATCTCTAAATGTGTAATTGTGAAGTATTGAAAATATCCCTAGTCGATGAATTGATAAAAACGGACACTATCAATTCTGTTGAGACTAGCATGGGTTATTCTCTAATCAGCTGATTCTCACTGGCTGGTGACATTGGGATGTCCGGAGATAAACATGGATGCTAGTTGAGGGAACTAGTTCATTGGAGTGACTAGCTGTAAGACTTCATATGGTAATCTATAAAGATATGTCAATGAAGTTCTTACTGCAGCTTAAGTGCGATGTTCCTTTGACTTGCGGTGTTCAAGTCATCTTGGTCATGGAGACTTATACTTTAACATCTTAAGCAAGCATCTCCAAAGAGATGTGGACCCAGGATGATTGGGTATAAGCCGAAGTGCCCGAAGATGTTTGAACAGCCTACAAAGGATTCACCACTACTTGCGAGGAGATGTATACCCAGGCCTATCGTCGGATTGTTACTCAAAGCCTCTGGCCAGAGCATATCATGTTTAGAGTATGAGTCTCTTAAATACATGAGAGTAATTAGAAATCCAAAGGACGAGAAAAACACTACTTGGGCTAGGTGTGACGTAGTCAGTCTAGTGGGGAATGACACAAACAGACCATGTCCTGAACCAAGTGGGCATAAGATGGTGAAGGGAGTGGGGCACGATTCATTAGAGCTGCTGAAGGGTTTCAGAATTACTTCTGAGGTCAAACCGTTGATCTTTCGATTAATTGGGGGTCATGATGTACTACTAGGTGCCACTCATGATCGTTCTATAATTAGTTGATTATAGACGGCCAACATAAATCGAAAGCCTATTTAGTCACACGCACTACGAGTAATCCGAGGAATTTAAAACGAGTTGAAAATTAGATTTTCCGATCAAGAGAAATAAGTCGAATCTGAGTTAATCACAGGCGCAACAGAAACATAAAATGGCTAAGTCTTTTGAAGGCTTATCGGGCGAATTAAATGAGTTTAATTTGCGATCGGTTCGGTTTGGTTTGGCCGGCCAAAGAGGGTGCTAAATCCCTTTGGTTTGGCCAACCACAACAAGGGGAAGAAACCAATTTATTTGGTTTAATTAATAAAATAAATCTAGCGCGATTTGTTTTATAAATTATGGATAAATAAATTTATATAAATAAATTTATAGAAATTTATTCTTTTATGGAAATTAAAATGATCCATGGAATGGTTTATTTTAATTTTATAAAATCAATTATGAATTGATTTTTTCATAAAAAGAAAGTTTATAAATTTCTTGTAAAATTTTTTCCATAATTAAAGGAGAGATGAATTTGTTTTATTATAAAGTTAGTTATAATAAAACTTGGTTTAAACGGAATAATTCATAAGAGAATTTATAAGATAAATTTCTTATGAAAACTAATTCCGTTAAAAGAGAGACTTGGCAAGGGAGAGGCTATTATATAAAGGAACCAAAGGCAAGCCTTGAATTCCGATCAATTGAGTAATCAAGAGATTAATTCTCTCCCTCTCTCTTAATCTCTCCCTCTCCTAGGGTCGGCGCCCACTTCTTCTTGCAAGAGCCGGCGCACCTCAACCCTAGGGCCGGCGCCTCCTCCCCTTAGGGCCGGCGCACCTCCCTCACATCACCTTGAGATTGGCGTGAGCAACCATCATCAAGAAGGAGCCAAACAAGAAGAAGAAGAAGCGGGACGCATCTCCTTCCTTCTCGGAATTTAGATTCCGTTTCTTGTTGGTAAGTTTCCATTCTTTTCTCTTGTTCTTCTAGTTGTGCCTTCCGAGAATCTAGTAGTTCTCGTCGGCACAAAACTCGTGACTTTGCGAAGTCATCCCAAAGAGAACTCGCGCGTGGACGCGAATAGAGGCGGAGCTTCCAAGGGATGCTACGGTTGGATCTCGTCCCTTTCTTCGAGTTACGCGAGGTACAAAGTAAATTAGTTTACTTTTCCGCAAAGTTTTAATTTATGATTACGTCCACACATCATAAGGTCGCATGCTAGATACGTGGTTAAAATAATTTGTGAAATTATTTTATGCTAATTCTTCCGCTGCACGTAAAATCTTAAAATATTACGAACCCGTATCCTTGTCAACATGCACCCGGTCCCAACAGTGGTATCAAAGCCGGTTAGTGTTCGACATAATCATATAATTGTTTTGCGGAAAACTTTGTCATAATCTTAATTTTGGAAAAATTTTCAATTGTGGAAATTTTCCAATTATTATAAGTTTTAGATTTAGGAATTTCAAAGTATCCTCATGAAATTTCGCAAACGTTTGAAATATCCTAGTTTCTGAAATTTTATGATAATTGTGAAAACTTCCCATCTTTGGAAACTTTCCAATTTTGGAAATTTTCTATTTTAGAAATTTTCCAATTTTGGAAATATGTAAGTTTTCTTTGTACCAGAAATTTACAATTATTCTGAAAACCTATTATGAAATCTCGCAATTTTGGGCACTTTCTTTCAAGAAAGTCTAGACAAATTTATGGACAATTAATTGACAATTAAATTTGAATTGGTTTTTAAATTGACAACAAAATTCTTTATTTTGGATTGAGCCTCGGGGAGCCGTCCAATTTAAAGTTAGTTGTTGTAATTTAATTTTCCAATTTTAAATGAAATTGTCGTGTTTAATTTGGTTACGCTTCCGAAGCGGACCAAATTGGATTTACGACAAATTACTTTTCTTTGGGTATCTGAGCCTCGGGGAGCCACCCTTAGAAAACGATTTGTTGTAATTAATTAAATCCATGAATAAAATATGATTTAAGAGGTGATGCACTTACATATTATTGTCTCCAAAATTAATTAGGAAAATGGTTTCCTATAGAGTTTCTTAAATGAGATTTTCATGAAAATAATATGTGGTTGAATTAAGGGAATTGTCTCTTAATTTAATAAGATTTGATTTAGAAAAATCAAAGTCTTAAACATATTATTTCCGAAATTGATTATGACAATATAGGAAATTGTTTCCCAAAACAATTCCTTTAATAAAGTATGAAATTAGAATTAGGAAATCCGGTTCCTAATTCAATAATGGGACTTGATAAATTAAGTCACATACATACTTTATTAAGGAAATCGTTAGTCATGACATAATTATATGTCATGAATGTGCTTAGAAAAGAAAGGATGAGACCCAAAACCCCTTACAAAATATTAAGGCCAACACCTTCCATTAATATGGTTAGAATCGGAGTTTTGTTTCTCGTTCGGGTTGATGGACACATCCATGCCCGGCTTGAACCTCAACATGTTCAAACCATGGAATTAGTTTACGAATAATATAGTTGGAGTCAGAGGTCAATCCTTAGTTTTGGTTGTTGGACACATCCAAGCCTGACTAAACGGTTGAATGAGCTCCAACCATATTAAAACTATTTCTTGATTAATGGGTCAGCCTTAAGCTTGGAGCATCGATTTGTTGTGCCACAGCCACGGTCGATGCAAAGAGAGGTGCAGTTGGGTGCTATGTATAATGTCGCATACTTGTTAATGAGTTAACAACCCAATGATTTATGCAAACATTCAATTAGTTGATAGCATAAAGTGATAGTTACATATATGTGATATGTAATCAGTATAATTACCTACCTTCATAGCTAAGAATAACTTGATGGCCACAGCCATGGTTGTTCTTATCTATGGTTGGATATCAACATATTTGGAGATGTTCCTACGATCTCCCGAATTGATAAAAAGGGTTATTCAATTCGAAAAATAAATAGGATTTTATTAAAGTATGTTGATGTATTCTTTATCATTCTTCTCATATAAGCTCAATTTGTATTTCTAGGATAATCACTCGATCATGTCTTCTCTGAATTTGCGTTCCATTTTGGACACCAATAAACTGACTGGGCCAAACTTCATGGACTGGCTTCGAAACCTGAGGATAGTCCTTAAGGGAGAGAAGCTTGCTTATGTCCTTGAAGAATAACTTCCTAACCGTCCTCCTGAAGATGCAACTCCAGACCAGTTTCCTGAGTTGCTCAACCTGCTGAAGACTGTAGAGCCTTTTGTGAAGCAGGATTAGAAGACGGTACTGTTAGTTGGTTTCTCGAAGAAAGGTTCTAAGAGGAAGGCCAAAGAACAGAATAAAGGAAAGAAGAAAAAGGCCAAAAAGACTGAAAAGACACCAAAAGGCACTTGCCATCATTGTGGCAAGGAGGGTCACTTGCGAAGAAACTGCAAGGTTTATCTTGAGTCCTTGAAAGAGAAGGCATCCGATGCCCCATGCTCTTCAAGTATCTTCGTTATTGAATGTCACTCTATTTCCTCAAACACCTGGGTACTTGATACTGGGTGCAGCTCACATATATGTAATGACATACAGGGGCTAAGGAATAGAAGAAGACTCGTCAAGGGAGAAGCGAATTTGCGAGTTGGAAATGGAGCAAAGATTGCTGCTGTTGCCATCGGAACATATTTGCTAAAGCTCCCTACTGGACTTGTCTTAGAGTTGGATAATTGTTATTTTGTTCCTTCGTTAATAATGAACATTGTATCTATTTCATGCTTGAATGAAAAGGGTTATCATTTAACTTTTAGTAACAATTGTTGTTACATAACTTTAAATGGCGTTCTTTATGGGAATGGAACTTTGTGCAATGGTATCTACACGTTAGATTTATCCAGTGATGTTTTCAATATCGAAGTTAGCAACAAACGTGCTCGAATAGATAATCAAATAGACTCCTATACTAGGCATTGTCGTCTAGGCCATGTAAGTAAGAAACACATGACCAAATTACACCGATGTGGAATTTTGGAATCATTTGAAGCCAGTTCATTTGATACATGCGAATCATGCTTAAAAGGCAAGATGGCCAAATTACCCTTTTCTGGAAAAGGTAATCCAGTGGGAGAATTTCTTGGTCTAATACATACTGATGTATGTGGACCAATGTCAACTCTTGCACAAGAAGCTATAGCTACTTCATCACCTTTATCGATGATCACTCACGATTCGGGTATGTGTTCTTGATGAAACACAAATCTGAAGCTTTTGAGAAATTCACAGAGTTCAGAAATGAAGTAGAGAAACAGCTTGGCAAAAGTATTAAGATACTTCGATCCGATCGGGGTGGTGAATACTTAAGTCAAGAGTTTCAAGATTATCTTAGGGACAATGGGATATTGTCCCAATGGACTCCGCCGTATACACCACAGCATAATGGTGTATCTGAGAGGCTCAACCGAACCTTGATAAACATGGTTAGGTCGATGATGAATCATGCAACTCTTCCAAAATCCTTTTGGGGCTATGCACTTAAGACAGCTGTTTACTTGCTAAACAGAGTCCCGACCAAGGTAGTCTCAACTACTCCATATGAGACATGGAATAGTAAGAAACCTCACTTAACTCACCTTAAGATATGGGGTTGTCCTGCTTATGTGAAGCGGACTGTATCAGACAAATTGGATGCTAAGTCTGATAAATGTCTATTTATTGGATACCCTAAGGAAACGAAGGGTTACCAATTCTATCATCCCTTGGAACAAAAGGTGTTTGTTTCAAGGCATGCTGTATTTCTGGAAAGGGAATTTCTTTTACAAGAAAATAGTGGGAGTGGCATTGAACTTGATGAAGTTCAAGAAACTCCAATAGACATTACAGAGACACCTAGTCTAGACCCACAACCAATAACTCATAATGATGAGCTATCAGTTGAACCTAAAACAACACCACCTCTTCGAAGGTCTGATAGGACACGCAATATTTCAGAGAGATACGGATTTCTCATAAGTGAATCGAACGACGTGTTACTCATAAGCGATGACGAACCTATCAGTTATGAAGATGTTCTGAAAAGTTCAGAAAGGGACAAATGGCTTGAAGCCATGAAGTCGGAAATAGATTCCATGTACGAAAATCAAGTATGGGACTTGGTTAACCCACCTGAAGGGATTAAGCCCATAGGGTACAAGTGGGTTTTCAAGAAGAAAACTGACATGGAAGGTAATGTTGTTACCTTTAAGGCAAGATTAGTGGCAAAAGGATATCGTCAGAAACAAGGAATTGATTATGACGAAACCTATTCGCCAGTAGCTATGCTTAAATCCATTCGGATGCTCCTGGCCATAGCAGCTCATTATGATTATGAGATATGGCAAATGGATGTGAAAACAACTTTCCTTAATGGAAACCTGCTTGAGGATGTATACATGGTACAACCTGAAGGTTTCACATCGGTTGATAAAACCAAAATATGCAAGCTTCGGCGATCCATATATGGACTGAAGCAAGCATCCAGGAGCTGGAACATCCGTTTTGATGAGACAATCAAAGAGTTTGATTTCTCACAAAATCCAGACGAACCTTGTGTGTACAAGAAGGTTAGTGGGAGTGCAGTCGTATTCCTAGTATTATATGTCGATGACATATTACTTATAGGAAACGATATATCAGTCTTGCAGTCAATTAAAATTTGGTTGTCCAAAACTTTCTCCATGAAAGACCTGGGAGAAGCAACCTATATCCTTGGGATTAGAATCTATAGAGATAGATCAAAACGGTTGCTTGGTCTTTCGCAGTCTACATATATAGACCGAGTGCTAAAAGGGTTTAGTATGTCAGAATCCAAGAAAGGTTACCTTCCCATCAGGCATGGGATCAACCTTTCAAAGTCTATGTGTCCACGCATAGAAGACGAGAGGATTTGCATGAATAAGATTCCCTATGCATCCGCGATAGGATCTATCATGTATGCTATGTTATGTACAAGGCCCGATGTATCGTATGCTTTGAGCGTCACAAGCAGATACCAGTCGGATCCAGGAATGGATCATTGGGCGGCTGTCAAGACAATCCTTAAGTACTTAAGAAGAACTAAGGATTTGTTCCTAATATATGGAGACGGAGATATGGTAATACGTGGGTATACAGATGCCAGTTTCCAGACAGATAAGGATGACACCAAATCGCAGTCTGGATACGTATTTACTTTGAATGGAGGCGCAGTAAGTTGGAAAAGTTCCAAACAAGACACCGTAGCGGATTATACCACGGAAGCAGTTTGGATCAAGACGTTCGTCTCAGAACTTGATGTGGTTCCAACCATTGATGAAGCAATACCGGTTTATTGCGACAACAATGGAGCTATTGCACAAGCAAAGGAACCAAGGTCTCATCAGCGATCGAAACACGTGCTTCGCCGCTATCATCTGATCAGAGAGATTATAAGTAGAAATGACATACAAATTGAGAAAATTCCCACTGAAAGGAATTTAGCAGATCCTTTAACTAAGGCCTTGCCTCAGAGCAAATTTGAGGGTCATGTTAGAGCCTGTGGTATTGGATACCGTAGCGATTGGCATTAGGCCAAGTGGGAGTTTGTTAGTGATATGAGAGAAGTGTCCTAAGGCAATCGCCTTATGATTGTAAACATTCATTTTAATAAATGATAATTCACTATTTGAGTGTACATATTTGTGTATTTGATTGGGATCTTGAACTCATCTACTGAATGTCCGCAATACAATTCACAGCATAAGAGAATTTGTGATGGGATCACAACTAGTGATTATCTCTAAATGTGCAATTGTGAAGTATTGAAAATATCGCTAGTCGATGAATTGATAAAAACGAACACTATCAATTCTGTTGAGACTAGCATGGGTTATTCTCTAATCAGCTGATTCTCACTGGCTGGTGACATTGGGATGTCCGGAGATAAACATGGATGCTAGTTGAGGGAACTAGTTCTTTGGAGTGACTAGCTGTAAGACTTCATATGGTAATCTATAAAGATATGTCAATGAAGTTCTTACTGCAGCTTAAGTGCGATGTTCCTTTGACTTGCGGTGTTCAAGTCATCTTGGTCATGGAGACTTATACTTTAACATCTTAAGCAAGCATCTCCAAAGAGATGTGGACCCAAGATGATTGGGTATAAGCCGAAGTGCCCGAAGATGTTTGAACAGCCTACAAAGGATTCACCACTCCTTGCGAGGAGATGTATACCCAGGCCTATCGTCGGATTGTTACTCAAAGCCTCTGGCCAGAGCATATCATGTTTAGAGTATGAGTCTCTTAAATACATGAGAGTAATTAGAAATCCAAAGGACGAGAAAGACACTACTTGGGCTAGGTGTGACGTAGTCAGTCTAGTGGGGAATGACACAAACAGACCATGTCCTGAACCAAGTGGGTATAAGATGGTGAAGGGAGTGGGGCACGATTCATTAGAGCTACTGAAGGGTTTCAGAATTACTTCTGAGGTCAAACCGTTGATCTTTCGATTAATTGGGGTCATGATGTACTACTAGGTGCCACTCATGATCGTTCTATAATTAGTTGATTATAGACGGCCAACATAAATCGAAAGCCTATTTAGTCACACGCACTACGAGTAATCCGAGGGATTTAAAATGAGTTGAAAATTAGATTTTTCGATCAAGAGAAATAAGTCGAATCTGAGTTAATCAGAGGCGCAACGGAAACTTAAAATGGCTAAGTCTTTTGGAGGCTTATCGGGCGAATTAAATGAGTTTAATTCGCGATCGGTTCGGTTTGGTTTGGCCGGCCAAAGAGGGTGCTAAATCCCTTTGGTTTGGCCGGCCACAACAAGGGGAAGAAACCAATTTATTTGGTTTAATTAATAAAATAAATCTAGCGCGATTTGTTTTATAAATTATGGATAAATAAATTTATATAAATGAATTTATAGAAATTTATTCTTTTATGGAAATTAAAATGATCCATGGAATGGTTTATTTTAATTTAATAAAATCAATTAAGAATTGATTTTTTCATAAAAAGAAAGTTTATAAATTTCTTGTAAAATTTATTCCATAATTAAAGAAGAGATGAATTTGTTTTATTATAAAGTTAGTTATAATAAAACTTGGTTTAAATGGAATAATTCATAAGAGAATTTATAAGATAAATTTCTTATGAAAACTAATTCCGTTAATTCCGTTAAAAGAGAGACTTGGCAAGGGAGAGGCTACTATATAAAGAAACCAAAGGCAAGCCTTGAATTCCGATCAATTGAGTAATCAAGAGATTAATTCTCTCCCTCTCTCTTAATCTCTCCCTCTCCTTCTCTCTTCTCCTAGGGTCGGCGCCCACTTCTTCTTGCAAGAGCCGGCGCACCTCAACCCTAGGGCCGGCGCCTCCTCCCCTTAGGGTCGGTGCACCTCCCTCACATCACCTTGAGATTGGCGTGAGCAACCATCATCAAGAAGGAGCCAAACAAGAAGAAGAAGAAGCGGGACGCATCTCCTTCCTTCTCGGAATTTAGATTCCGTTTCTTGTTGGTAAGTTTCCATTCTTTTCTCTTGTTCTTCTAGTTGTGCCTTCCGAGAATCTAGTAGTTCTCGTCGGCACAAAACTCGTGACTTTGCGAAGTCATCCCAAAGTGAACTCGGCGTGGACGCGAATAGTGGCGGAGCTTCCAATAGACGCTACGGTTGGATCTCGTCCCTTTCTTCGAGTTACGCAAGGTACAAAGTAAATTAGTTTACTTTTTCATAAAGTTTTAATTTATGATTACGTCCACACATCATAAGGTCGCATGCTAGATACGTGGTTAAAATAATTTGTGAAATTATTTTATGCTAATTCTTCCGCTGCACGTAAAATCTTAAAATATTACGAACCCGTATCCTTGTCAACATGCACCCGGTCCCAACAGCCTATGCGGATTCTGGACCGCAAAGAGCATTGGTTGAGGAATAAGACAGTTCGATTGGTTAAAGTTGGTTGGCAGCACCACTCTGATGAGGAAGCTACTTGGGAGCTCGAGGATACGATCAGAGCTCGCTACCCTCATCTATTTACTTGAGGTGCGTATGGTTGGTTTTCATTTCGTATTTATATTATAGTTGAGGTGTTGATATCTGTTGTGGTTGATTAGTATTTGTTTGGTTTGTTAGTAAAATTTGGGGACCAAATTTTTGTTAGTGGGGGAGAATGTTAAATACCGAATTTTTCGAGTTGAAAAGGTGAGTTTCGGAAATAGGGACCTAGTTGTAATTTTTCAAAATTGTTGGGTTTATTTGCAAAATGCCAAAGTTAAATTATAAAACCCCTAAGCCCTAACTTCCCGATTCAGTTTCGTTTCTTCCCCCACTGCTCGACGCTGATTTCCTCTCTGCCCTAGCCGACAGCGGAGTCGCACGCGAGCGGTTCCTCCTCGCGACCGCCGCCAACCGCCAGCCTCTGTTCTCCCGTCTCATTCTTCTCCTCCGGCGCGTACAAGAAGAGGATCGCAGCCCGCACCGAGCCCTAGCAGACCGCCGCCGCCTCACCTTGACGCTGACGCCTCGCGAGTGAGTCCCCATGTAACGCCCGCCCTTGTATCTACTCTCGGGGCGGGGTTACGTACATTCAATCATATAGTAATATTTTTTTTCTATCTTCTAGCATGACATTATAACAACAATGCAAGGACTTAAGAGAACTAGGTACTAAGCATGCTTGCAAAAATTATCAAGTGACATTAAATAACATGATAGGTTCACATATTGTTTCACACCATAATATAATCCTAGTCACTAACATTCCTTGTTAAGGGACATAAAAATGAGCATAATAAAGTAGATATAAAAAGTCTTTCTTCCCGAGCCACCACCCCACACATCTTCAGCCTCCTGCCTCTTCCTTCCATTTAAGTGTTATCTGCAGCATAAGACAACACATAAACTAGTAAGCATAAATGCTTAGTAAGGATCCTGTCCTACTCGCTAAAACCATACGAAAGCATAACATAACATAACATGTACACATAATAAATCATAAGCATGAGTTCATCAAAGCATGTTAAACATCCAAGTTTCTAACATGCAGTATCAAGTACCTCAAGCATACTCTTCACATATTACAAATATTTTCAATGAATGTTTTCAAAATATTTCCATAATGGTATTACTTAAAAATACATCCATATCATATTGGGCCCTGTTGTGTACCAACTATCGCGCGGAACTATTGCGCGTTCCCTAATGAATTGGGGTAGCGAGCCACCAAGTCATTAGAGCAGGACCCTTCCGTCCTACCGGAGCCACGTTAACATGCACCCCGGATTTGTTTAACGACCCCCTTCCGAGTCGGGTACACAACTTAAAAGTAAAATAATTTATCATGCAATTACTCATATATGTATATGCCTAAAGGTACTCTTAATCACTTCTCAAAGGGACACACCACACATTCGGGTGCTCTTGATCCCCTAGGGACACACCACGCATTCGGGTGCTCTTGATCCCAGTTTCAATAGAGTATCTCCTTTTTAGGCATATTATCAACCACATCTCAATCACATCATATTCATTTCATAAGTGTGCCCCATGGGCTATAAGGCATGCTCATACATACATCATATTTCATGCATGTCCATACATACATCATATTTCATACTTGTTCATACATGCATCATATTTCATACATGTTTATACATACATCATATTTCATACTTGTTCATACATATATCATATTCCATACATGTTCATACATACTTCATCATGCATCATATTTCAACCACTTAACCTACCTTAGACCTGACAAGCTTTGGTCACATAGGTCATACTCATATCGTAGGAAGTGGTAGCATGCTATCAATTAAGATTTCAATCAGACATCTCATTTAAACACCTCATACATAAACATATCAAAGCATGCTAACAATTAAGGTTTCCTTATCAACCATTCCATTTAACACTACATACATACACATATGATCATCCCCAACCATAAACATATATCATAGGGTAGTTTGACCTTTACAAATCCTAGTCCTAGTGGGTTGGCCGAAACATCAAGAGTAGGGAAATATCAGGACTTTTGCATTAATCATTCACATATACATTTATTCAAACACCTCATACATAAACATATCATAGCATGCTAACAATTTAAGGTTTACATATCAACGCTTCCATTTAACACCACATACATATACATATGATTATCCCCAACCATAAACATATATCATAGGATAATTAATTTTCACAAATCCTAAAGTCTATGCCTTGGCCGAAAGTCCTATGATAGGGCAAGTTCAATTTTTGGCAATGAAATATTCACACAACCATCTATACAACACCTTGTATACACTATCATACAATATACTAAGCATGGATACATTATGTGATAATTCAATCCTCACTAACCCTAATTCCTAGGTCTTGGACGAAACCCATCAAAACCCTAACCCTAGTTTCATAGGGTAGGAGTATCAAATATTCATACAAACATATATTCAAACACTTGATCTACATTCCTAAGCATGAATCCATTATAGAAAATCATAAAATCCCCAAACCCTAATTTCTATCATGCTTGGCCGAAAGTTGTAGGGCACTAAAACCCTAATTCTTGTTATCACACATGATGGAAAAATAACATAAATTCATACCCTAAGTTCCTAGGGATATCCTCATGCATCAAGAAGCAACCAAAGCCCATAAGTGGTGGTGGCCGAAACTTTGTAGGGTACCAAACCCTAACTTTTGTTTTTCCAAAAATTTGGAAACATCACATATGAGTATAAAGTTCCTAGGGGTACTAGCATGCATCAAAGTATGATCAAAAGCCTTCTCTTGGACCCCCTTACAAGGAGTGGCCGAAACTTCCACTAGGGAAGTTCTTGTGAATTTTCCAAAGAACAAAACAAGCAAACATTCAATAGCGATTATGGCACAGGCGAGAGGATACTTACATCCTTTCGCTTGGATTTCTCTTTCTCTTACTCCGTAGGGTACCCTAGATTTGTAGGGCAAGTGAAAATCCTTTCCGAATCTTCTCTAGGGCTCCTTAGACTTAGTAGTGGCAAGAACCTTCAAAGGTCTTCTTCCTTCCAACTTTTCTAGGGCTAGAACCCTAGACTTGATTTTCGAAAATGAGAAGGAGAGGGGGAGAGGGTCTCGGTGGGGAAGAGTGAAGAGGAAGAAGAAAAGAAGAGAAGGAAGTTACTCCAACTTCCCCTTATTTATACTTTTCTCATGAAAAGACATGTCTCTTCACTCTTACACACTTAACAAGCATGTTTCTCATCCTCTCAACAAGAAACAATGCTTGGTGTAGTGGTTAAGACATGGAGAGTGCAACTAGGAGGTTCAAGGTTCAATCCTTGCCCCCTCCTTTTTATCACCTTTTGCACTAATCCATATCAAAGCCCATTAAGCCAAGCCCATCATGAAATTTCATAATATTTCATGTTTATGAATTCATAATATTTTCTAATATTTTTTTCCTGAATTCATAACATTATTTACATAATATTTTATAAATATTATTCACATAATATTTCATGATAATAATATTTCATGAATTCAATAATATTGCATATTTATGAATTCATAATATTTCATAACATTTCATGATACTATTTCATGAATTCCATAATATTTCATATTTATGAATTCATAATATTTCATAATATTTCATGATACTATTTCATGAATTCCTTAATATTTCATATTTATGAATTCATAATATTTCATAATATTTCATGATACTATTTCATGAATTTCACCATATTTCATATTCATGAATTTATATATTTCCTAATATTTCATATGGGAAATTTCGGGGCGTTACACCCCATCGCCGGCACACACGAAGGAGACGACACCTCCCTCCCTCGTGCAAGCCAGCCGCGTTGCAGAGCATTCTGCCACGAGCAAGCCCTAAGCGCCGCTGCACAATCATCTAGCACAGACCAGGGTGATAGCCATACCTCCTTAGTGCCGATCAAGGTGAGAAGATTAGATTGAATGTTAATTTAGGATGGATTAAATTAGTTGGATTGGTAATAAGGGGAGTTAAATTGTCTCAGTGTTTTCTTGTGAATTGATATTGCTAAGTTAATTTAAATCTGTTGTTATAGTTCTCTGATTTGTTTCCACTGCCATAAGCTAAAGAGGTTGAAATGGAATTTTGGTATTTGGATACGGTTGCCGTGAGTTATATTTGGGTTTTTGGTTTGGACAAGTTTGTATGTTGAGTTAAGTTTGAACGTAGGCGATAAGAACCATTTTAGTGATTATTTGAGTTGCTTAAATCCATGTTTGACCTATGTTTTTATTGCTTAATTGTGAAATTGCCCTAGGTTTTAGAACTTACTCTTATTTTGGACTTAATTGCAAATTTACACATATTTGGATTATTTGGCCACTAAATTCTTGATTTATTTTTGTAGGCATAAAAGGTCCATGGACCTAGGACATATTGGGTCAAACTTGAGTCGGAAGTGAACCTGATCGAATTATCAAGCTTACGATTAATCCGGGCCGTCCGATTCAAAAGCGGCTAGATCTGAGCCATCCGGGACCATCTGAAGCAATCCGAGCTAGGGTTAGGGTTGATCAAGCACTCTGATCAAGATCTGAAGGTTTCATCCCAATCAGAGCTCAATCAACCGTTGGATCAAGCTTGGAGGGCTCTAGATCGTCCATTCAAAGATCAAGTTGATCTGGACCATCCGTTGCACATCTGGAGGATCCAAGCTACCACGAGGCAGATCCTGACCCCTGATCAACATCCTCAAAGTTTGGCTCAAATCAGAGCAAGATCAGCCATTGGATTTCCTCAAATTAATCTGGGTCCTCCGTGCTTAAGTATTTAATCAAAAATCCGGCGCAGCTTCCTCTTCATCGCGTCTTCGCCGCAACAGTAGTTTTCTTCAGTTCTTCATCGTGTTCTTCAGTTTTTCATCCAATCGAAGGCGTGATCACTCAATCCTTCATCAAAGCAAGGGCTAGGTCAGTGAAGAGAGTTCTCAGTGAGGTTTCAGATTGGATTTTTGCTCAATAGCAAGGCTGCGTGAGGTTTCAGCAGTTTTGCTATCCGATTTCAGCGAGCTCAGCTGTGCACCATCGCCACTGCATCCGAGCTATCCAGAGGGGTTCCCTGGAAGGTTTCGGTCATTCCCTAATCCCAATCGCAAGCCACCACAGCGAGTTTGAAGAATTCGGAAGCAGATTTCAGCTTGAGCAGGATTTGCTTTGAATCGGTTGCAGAGACAGTTCTTCACTGATTTGTTGAGCTTGCAGGTCCGAGGTTCTCCCTTGATTGACGGCCAAGGAGCTCTTGAGTTGGAGAAGGGTTGAGGAGCAGCTTAGATAATTAAGTTCATTGTGTTCTAGCTGTAATTTAAGTTCTGCGCAACTTTGTTCTAGATTTTTAGTTTTATCAGCTGCCTTAGTTTGTGTTTTTGAATTGTTTGGATTCATTAGGTTTTTAATCTTCGAGTTCAGTAATTTAGGAACTTGTTTAGTGATCAATTGAGTTAAATTTCAGTTCACTTTTGTTTAGTTTGTTGCGTGCCAAATTGTGTTGCTGCGTGCCAAGCTAAACTGCTGCGTATCAGAATTTTCAGTCCCATTTCACTAGATTCAGTTAAGTAATTGCTAGTTAAGTTTCTTTGTGCCTAGATTAGTTACTTGTAATCAGTTTGCATTAGCTAGCTCAGCCTTTAATCTATTGCGAAAAAAAATCTGTAGCTAATCCTTTCAATTCTGCATCTGAAATTTCAACCATTTGGTTTCTGAATTTGTGCTTTTCAAGTTCTGATTTCATATTTCATTCCTCATCTTAGTCTTGCTTAGTTCTTTCTTAATACCCTTGTTTCCCAATTGAACCACTCAGCTTAAACAATTGAGTTGAAGATTTACTTATTTCACAATTTGGAGAAAGTGTTTGGCACAAAGAGTCTTCCCTTGCGTGCCAATTGATTTGAACCTTTTTGCATCTGAATTTAACTTGTTTTTGTGGCATATGATTGTGTTCGGAATCAATAAGTTAGCATTCACTTATTTTTGAATTTTGTTAGCAGTGGTTGGCTTCCAAAAACATTGTAGCTAGTTGAGTTGAGTTGTTTGTTTGATTTTCTTAATTTCGCATGCCACTAATTGTTGCAAGCTTGTTTGTTTCCAAAAACTCCTATCACTGTCTTTACTTCATTGCATAGCATTTCTTTTGTTTTGTTAAAATCAGAAATCAGTTTCCAAAAATTTGGTGAGTTCTTGATTAGGTTTCCATTAGGTTGAGTACTAAGTGTCATCTCTTTGTTTAGTTCATGAGTTGAGTTCTCTATTTTTCATTGTGCTTTCATATCTGAATTATAACCCAAAATCCAATTACTTATTTGAAACCCAAAAATACAAACGACACATAAACCAAGCTCGAATCAAACACGACAACTAGCTCCGAGAAAAATACGACCTATGGCCCCTTTGCTACATTTTTATACTTTTGATTGTAAAAGGGTTTCCAGCATTCATTCATATTTAAATTCTGATTGGACCCACATTTCGTGACAATTTAATCTAGTATTTCGGGTCCATCAAATTTTTGGCGCCGTTGCCGGGGATGCAACTAGTTGATTTGTTTGATTTTTGCTTGTGCACTTATTTCATATCATTCTTGATTTATTTTTGTGCTTATTGTTATATCTTTTGATTTGATTTTATTTGTTTTATCTCATTATCCACATTTACTGCGATTTGTATTGTTTGATGACCAGGTCTTCAGGTGGTGATTTAGAAGAATTCGACCTTGAGATTGAGAGGACTTTCAGAGCCAGGAGGAGCCAGGGCATTCTTTCTGAGACTACAGATATCCCTCCTATTCAGACTATTTTCACTCACTCAGGCAGTGACATGGCAGACCACCAGAGAACGATGAAGGAGCTCGCAACACCAGATGCTGCATTTCAGTACTCCAGCTTAGCTTATCCAGAGCTGGGGGGAAATTTTGAGTTAAGATCTGGACTTATCAATTTGCTGCCAAAGTTTCAGGGATTAACTGGAGAGGATCCCAACAGACACCTGCACGAATTCCATGTGGTATGCTCTACTATGAAGCCTCAGGGCATTTCTGAAGAAGACATCAAGCTGAGAGCTTTCCCCTTCACACTGACAGGAGCAGCAAAACACTGGTTTTATTATCTACCTACGGGGCATGTGTCTAGTTGGATCGCTATGAAGAAGATATTTTTGGAAAAGTATTTCCCAGCATCCAGAACAGCTATAATCAGAAAAAAGCATCTGTGGAATTCAGCAAGTGGTGGGCGAGACACTATATGATTACTGGGAGAGATTCAACAAGTTGTGTTCAAGTTGCCCCCAGCATCAGATCAGTGAGCAATTATTGATTCAGTACTTTTATGAAGGATTGCTGCAGATGGACAGAGTCATGATAGATGCTGCAGCTGGAGGGGCCCTAGTGAACAAAACGCCAATTCAAGCTAGGGAGCTCATTTCAAATATGGCTGAGAATTCCCAACAATTTGGGAGTAGAGCCTTGACCACCAGAGGAGTGGGTGAAGTTCAGGTAGTTCCTACTGATCAGAAAGAGATAAGGAATTCATTGGCAGAGATCACATCACTTATTAAGGAGTTGAAGGTTAATAATGCAAATCAAGGCTCAACTCTTTCAACAATTCCACAATCAAGTCAAGTGATAAGTGTGTGTGGCATTTGCTCTAGTCAGGAGCACACCTCGGATTCATGCCCTACCCTCCAACAGGACGAGACAGTAGCAGCATTAGTAAGAGGACAATTTCTGTAACGCCCGCTTTTTTTTTTCTTTCGTAAGCGGCGTTACGTTAACATGCTTAGGGCATGTAGACATCATAAGGCAGCGGAATAACTTTAACTTATACATGCCCTGTTATCATTCTTAACTTAATGACATAGGAACCTTAGCATATTAACTTTGAACTTAAGCATCATATCATATCATGTCATACGTAACATCATATCATAAGGTTCCACAGGTCATTATTCAGACATATAAGTAACCAAGGTGAAGTTCTAGCATAAACAGTAAACATAAAGTTTCCTGGGCCAAGTCACTACTACACACATGCGTTCTTGCCCTCCTGCTGCTTCCTTCATTGACCCCTTGAATGATCTGCGGTATAAGAAAATAAGACTATAAGCACACAGGCTTAGTAAGACTCTTTCCTACTCACAAAACCATTCATCATTCATCATCTCATAATGAGCACATAAAACATTAACATACTTGGTGCTCTACTTAGAACATAACATCTTACATCACTTATCGTATACATAGCATGGCATGAACATAAACATAGTAGACATTCTAAGCATGGCATAATTCATGGCATAACTCATAAACATAGTAGACATTCTAAGCATGGCATAATTCATGGCATAAATCATAAACATAGTAGCATGACATCTTTCATGGCATAAATCATAAACATAGTAGCATGGCATCTTTCATGGCATAAATCAACATAGTAGCATGGCATCTTTCATGGCATAAATCATAAACATAGTAGCATGGCATCTTTCATGGCATAAATCATAAACATAGTAGCATGGCATCTTTCATGGCATAAATCATAAACATGGTAGCATGGCATAATACCTATCATAGCATATGAACATCTTCCTAACATAATCATGGCATAGATCATTCATTCTCATGCATACTTCTTAACATGAAATGTAAGCATATCATCTTATCAACATAGCATAATGCATAGCATGAATGGATGCATGAGTGGAATGCATATACATAAGGGATGCTTAACTTTTAAAACATACTTTTAATTTGCTTAAACATAATCATCATAACATCATTTGGGGTCCCCGGCTTGTACCACATACATACATCATAGCGCGCATCCCTTGCAAGTCCGAGGTCGCGAGCCCCAACCTACTAGGGTAAGGACAGCATAGTCGGAAGTCCCCGAACCGAGGCGTTCTTAAGGTGCCCATCCCTGTTGCACAGCTCTGGTAGTGCCAGAACCGTGGACAGCTTCGGTAGTCCAGAACCGGGGCGTTCTTAAGGTGCCCATCCCTTGGACCCATACTTCGGTCCGGTACAAGCCCATACATAAAGTAAAATACTTTTCATGTTTCATCATTCATAAGACATTCATGGCTTACTTATCATAGCATAACTTGTTACGACTCGGCCCGTCTACCGGCCCATTTACCGGTCCTCTCGACCGTCATACCGTCGACCATCGACCGTGCGGTTTAACATATTTATGCCTTAAAGACATAAGCATCATCTTTCATTCATCATACTTGTCATTCATCATTTTCATTCTTAGACATGGCATATGTACACATCATTCATAGAGCATGGCATACATTCGTATTATCCTAAAACATGGCATATCATTCATAAACATGGCATATCATTCGTAAACATGGCATATCATTCGTAAACATGGCATATCATTCATAAACATGGCATATCATTCATAAACATGACATATCATTCATAAACACAAATCACATCTTACCATAGGGCCATTGGGACCCTTACTTGAAATAAATCTTAACTTTTACCCTATTAACCCTTCTTGGCCGAAACTTGTGGAGTCCCAAGGCCATGTGAAAATTCACATAATCACCTTCCATCATCCTTATATCATGGCAACACATAAACATATGCTTGAAGTTAAAGACTCAACCCTAACCCTTGGGTCCTTGGGGTTGGCCGAACCATATGGGGCCTCTAGGGTACCCCAAAAATTCCCAAAAATTATACCTAACCTCTACACATCATAATGGAACATTAAATAACATTATCATGATTTGTATCATAATTATAGACCTTTAAAACATGGTGGCCGAAACCCTTAAACTCAGGGTTCTTAGTTTTTGTTTCTTTCATGTTGGCCGAAACCCTAGGGTGTCCTAGGGTACTCCAAAAATTCCAAAAAATTATACATAATCTCTAAAAATCATAAGGGAACATTAAAAAACATTATCAAGATTTTTAGCATAATTATAGACCTTTAAAACATGGTGGCTGAAACCCTTAAACTCAGGGTTCTTAGTTTTTGTTTCTTTCATGTTGGCCGAAAACCTAGGGTGTCCTAGGATACTCCAAAAATTCCAAAAAATTATAATTAACCTATACACATCATAAGGGAACATTAAACAACATTATTATGATTTTATCATAATTATACACCTTTAAAACTTGGTGGCCGAAACCCTTAACTCAGGGTTCTTAGTTTTTGTTTCTTTCATGTTGGCCGAAACCCTAGGGTATCCTAGGGTACTCCAAAAATTCCCAAAAATTATACTTAACTTCTAAACATCATAAGGGAACATCAAATATTATTATACAGATTTTTAGCATAATTTTAGATCTTAAAAACATGGTGGCCGAAACCTTTAAACATAAAGTTCTTGGTTTTCTTTCCTTTCAACATCAAAACCAAAAACTATCCAATATATCATGCTAAAAATCATAAAAATCATAGGGAACTATTATACCACAGGTGAGGGAGTCTCAACTTGGGTTTCTTGATTTTTCGAACCTAGGAAGAGAAGAAGATTGCAAGATCTTTGGATACTAGAGCCCCCTTGTCTTTGTATTCTTGTGAAGACCTTAGATCTAGGAGATGGAACCTTGGTGAAAGCTTGTCCAAGGGAAAAGCCCCTTCTTGGTGCTCGGCAAGAATGAGGGGAGGAAGAGTTTCGAAAATGAATGTAATGGGAAGAAGAGGTAACTCCCAAAACCCCCCTTTAATAGCCCATTAAGGAGGTAAATGAAGAGTCTCTCCATGACTCTTCATCTTCTTCTTAATCTTAACTTATATCGACTTCATTTCCTCATAGAAATCCCTTGCTAGGTGAGTTGGTTAAGACTTACATGGTTGTACAAGAGGTCCAAGGTTCAATCCTTGGCTCATGCACCTTTATTTTTATTTTATTTTTATTTCATTTATTTTATTATTTTTATTTTCCCTAAATTCCGAAAATTTCCCTAAAATCATCCATAATTATGCTAATATTCCTAAATAAAATTCTTTTATATTTATATTAATTTTTCCTAATTTATATTAATTTTACCTAATTAATACCCATTTTTGGAGCCCATTTAAAGCTCATTAGTACCTAATTTCTCCATTAAAATAGAGAAATTAGGCTAAGACTTACCCATAATCATGCTAATATGCCTAATTAAATCCTATTTATATTTATACTAATTATTACCGAAATCCACCTATAATCATGGTACTAAAAAGCCCACATAAAGCCCATTAGTACTTAGTTTTCTCAATTTAAAAGAGAAAATATGGATTTTCTAGGCCAAAGTTCCCCTTAATATTTCTAGGTCCCTTGGAAAATTATTTAAACATGCTTAATATTTTAAGAAAATATTAAGAGAATTTTCCAGGTCGTTACAATCCCCCATACCTCGTGAAAGTTCATCCTCGAACTTAGAATATCTCCGGGTACCTGCGTCTCAGCGCGTCCTCACGTTCCCAGGTGAATTCCTCAAATCGTTGACCTTGCCATACGGTAAGGTGCCTTGGGGAACGGGTTAGTACCAGAAACCAATTCGATCTCGAATTCCACTTCTCTATTAGGAGCTAATCCTAGTAATTCATTTGGGAATACCTCTGGATAATTACCTACAACCCTAACGTCTTCTTGCTTCTGGTCCTTGGTTTGACTTACGTCAACCACATGTGCTAGAATCCAATGTATCCCTTATCTATCACCTTCTGTGCTTTGAGAGTCGATAAAAATTCCCCGGTTATTTTCCTCGGCTCTCCGATAAATTCGAACATAGAATCTGCCTCAAGTTGAAAGATCACCTTTCGTTTACGGCACTCGACAGAAGCGTCGTATTTGCTCAGAAAGTTCCTTCCCATTATAACATCATAATCCTGCATGTCGAGTACTATCAGATCGCAGTAGAGTTCTCTTCCTGCGATTCTGACTGGCACAGCACGCAGCACGGGAGTGGATGTCCCTATTTCTCCCGAAGGCAGGGTTGTCAAGAACTTGCAGTCTAAAACTTGTGGAGACTTATCTATCTTCTTAGTGTAGGACATAGAGACGAACGAGTGTGTTGTCCCAGTATCAAATAATGCAGTAGCGTACTGACTGTAAATAAGTATCTGACCTGTGACAACCGTTGCAGCATTCGCGGCATCCTCCTTAGCAATAGAGAAAACCCTGGCATCCGCCATAGTTGGTGGGGCCTCTAATCTCCCTTGGCTCATCGGGGTACCTTCCAGTTCGGCTTGCATATAATGTAGTTTCGCTGGTGCACCCCGGTACGGAACAAGCTGTTGGGGAGGTGTCTGGTTCTTGGTAGGACAGTAAGGGGCTATGTGCCCTTCCACCCCGCAAGTGAAACACCGGTTCGTACCTTTGCGGCATTCCCCGGGATGCATTTTCCCGCATGTAGCACATAGGGGAAACCTGGACTGTTTATTTGCTGGGCCCCCTTGGGGGTCGTCCCCTGGCTGCCGTTTACCACCCTGATTTCCCTTCCCATTAGCGTTGGTACCCTGAGGTTTCTGACCTCTCTCATTGAATGCCTTCCTTTGCTGATTGATATTGTTCAAGTAATGCTCGGTGAGTAGAGCACTACTAAACAGCTCCTCGGTGGTCTACGGCCTGTTAACTCCGTCGGCCACATTCAGGGCTATTTCGGGCCGCAACATCTTCAACATAAGACGGACCCTTTCTTTCTCAGTGCGGACCAGCTCCGGGCATAGACGAGCCAGGCGATTAAACTTCTTCACGGCTTCATTGACCGAGAGGTTGCCCTGTCGGAATTCCGTGAACTCGTCGTAGTGTCTGTTTGTGACACGCATATTGAAGAATTCTTCAAAGAACTCTGATTCGAAATCGGACCACGCCATCTGGTCCACCGGTCTCTTGGCCTTGACCCTTTCCCACCACATTCTAGCATCCCCAGTCAGGCAGAATGACGCACACTTGATCTTCTCATACTCAGGCCAGTCCAGCAGCTCC
The DNA here is from genome assembly GCA_024364735.1 of Boesenbergia rotunda. Lineage (NCBI taxonomy): Eukaryota > Viridiplantae > Streptophyta > Magnoliopsida > Zingiberales > Zingiberaceae > Boesenbergia > Boesenbergia rotunda. Next base: position 91,107 of record JAGFNQ010005105.1, read on the forward strand.
AGGGTACTTTCCATCGTCTTGAACCATGCCTGGGCGTCCCAAGGTTCGCCAGCACCGGAAAAATTTTCCGGTTTCAGCCTTAACCATTGGATCAAGTAAGCCTCCTGTCGTGCCACAGTGGTCGAGCCCGGCGGAGGAGTGTGTGTAACCGTAGGTGCCACAGGTATAGCAGTCTGGTTCACTGGTGGAGTAGTAGAATTTTCCAGTTGGTTCATCAAGGTGTTAATAGTCTGCTGCTGCTCGGTGACTTGGCGCTGAAGTTGGGTTACCATTTGCACCAGATCAGGCGGTGGGGCTGCCTCGTTAAGTCGGTTACTCTGTCTTCTAGCCATGTTTCTCTTCACCGAAGACAAGTATGATCAATATCAGTTCTTTTCTACCCCTATTTTATTCTAAGCATATAATTCCTAAAAGAAGATAAAAATATCGTTCATCGTTACATATCTTAAGGTACCTTTCATCATAACTATCGTTCATACTTGCATATCCTAAATCATAAAACATCTTACTATAAGATATGTAAAGAGGTACTTACTTGGAAGCGGCAGGAAGAGGGCTTGATGTGTGTGTAGTGAGATGGTTACTGCTCTGATACCAACCTGTAACGCCCGCTTTTTTTTTCTTTCGTAAGCGGCATTACGTTAACATGCTTAGGGCATGTAGACATCATAAGGCAGCGGAATAACTTTAATTTATACATGCCCTGTTATCATTCTTAACTTAATGACATAGGAACCTTAGCATATTAACTTTGAACTTAAGCATCATATCATATCATGTCATACGTAACATCATATCATAAGGTTCCACAGGTCATTATTCAGACATATAAGTAACCAAGGTGAAGTTCTAGCATAAACCGTAAACATAAAGTTTCCTGGGCCAAGTCACTACTACACACATGCGTTCTTGCCCTCCTGCTGCTTCCTTCATTGTCCCCTTGAATGATCTGCGGTATAAGGAAATAAGACTATAAGCACACAGGCTTAGTAAGACTCTTTCCTACTCACAAAACCATTCATCATTCATCATCTCATAATGAGCACATAAAACATTAACATACTTGGTGCTCTACTTGGAACATAACATCTTACATCACTTATCGTATACATAGCATGGCATGAACATAAACATAGTAGACATTCTAAGCATGGCTAATTCATGGCATAAATCATAAACATAGTAGACATTCTAAGCATGTCATAATTCATGCCATAAATCATAAACATAGTAGCATGGCATAATTCATGGCATAAATCATAAACATAGTAGCATGGCATCTTTCATGGCATAAATCATAAACATAGTAGCATGACATCTTTCATGGCATAAATCATAAACATAGTAGCATGACATCTTTCATTGCATAAATCATAAACATGGTAGCATGGCATAATACCTATCATAGCATATGAACATCTTCCTAACATAATCATGGCATAGATCATTCATTCTCATGCATACTTCTTAACATGAAACGTAAGCATATCATCTTATCAACATAGCATAATGCATAGCATGAATGGATGCATGAGTGGAATGCATATACATAAGGGATGCTTAACTTTTAAAACATACTTTTAATTTGCTTAAACATAATCATCATAACATCATTTGGGGTCCCCGGCTTGTACCACATACATACATCATAGCGCGCATCCCTAGCAAGTCCGAGGTCGCGAGCCCCAACCTACTAGGGTAAGGACAGCATAGTCGGTAGTCCCCGAACCGAGGCGTTCTTAAGGTGCCCATCCCTGTTGCACAGCTCCGGTAGTGCCAGAACCGTGGACAGCTTCGGTAGTCCAGAACCGGGGCGTTCTTAAGGTGTCCATCCCTTGGACCCATACTTCGGTCCGGTACAAGCCCATACATAAAGTAAAATACTTTTCATGTTTCATCATTCATAAGACATTCATGGCATACTTATCATAGCATAACTTGTTACGGCTCGGCCCGTCTACCGGCCCATTTACCGGTCCTCTCGACCGTCGTACCGTCGACCATCGACCGTGCCGTTTAGCATATTTATGCCTTAAAGACATAAGCATCATCTTTCATTCATCATACTTGTCATTCATCATTTTCATTCTTAGACATGGCATATGTACACATCATTCATAGAGCATGGCATACATTCGTATTATCCTAAAACATGGCATATCATTCATAAACATGGCATATCATTCGTAAACATGGCATATCATTCGTAAACTTGGCATATCATTCATAAACATGGCATATCATTCGTAAACATGGCATATCATTCATAAACATGGCATATCATTCATAAACACAAATCACATCTTACCATAGGGCCATTGGGACCCTTACTTGAAATAAATCTTAACTCTTACCCTATTAACCCTTCTTGGCCGAAACTTGTGGAGTCCCAAGGCCATGTGAAAATTCACATAATCACCTTCCATCATCCTTATATCATGGCAACACATAAACATATGCTTGAAGTTAAAGACTCAACCCTAACCCTTGGGTCCTTGGGGTTGGCCGAACCATATGGGGCCTCTAGGGTACCCCAAAAATTCCCAAAATTTATAGCTAACCTCTACACATCATAAGGGAACATTAAATAACATTATCATGATTTTTAGCATAATTATTGACTTTTAAAACATGGTGGCCGGAACCCTTAAACTCAGGGTTATTAGTTTTTGTTTCTTTCACGTTGGCCGAAACCCTAGGCTGTCCTAGGGTACTCCAAAAATTCCAAAAAATTATTCTTAACCTCTACACATCATAAGGTAACATTAAAAAACATTATAATGATTTTTATCATAATTATAGTCCTTTAAAACATGGTGGCTGAAACCCTTAAACTTAGGGTTCTTAGTTTTTGTTTCTTTCATGTTGGCCGAAACCCTAGGGTGTCCTAGGGTACCCCAAAAATTCCCAACAATTATACTTAACCTCTACACATCAGAAGGGAACATTAAACAACATTATCATGATTTTTATCATAATTATAGACCTTTAAAACTTGGTGGCCGAAACCCTTAACTCAGGGTTCTTAGTTTTTGTTTCTTTCATGTTGGCCGAAACCCTAGGGTATCCTAGGGTACTCCAAACATTCCCAAAAATTATACTTAACTTCTAAAAATTATAAGGGAACATTAAATAGCATTATACAGATTTTTAGCATAATTTTAGATCTTAAAAACATGGTGGCCGAAACCTTTAAACATAAAGTTCTTGGTTTTCTTTCCTTTCAACATCAAATCCAAAAACTATCCAATATATCATGCTAAAAATCATAAAAATCATAGGGAACTATTATACCACAGGTGAGGGAGTCTTACCTTGGGTTTCTTGATTTTTCGAACCTAGGAAGAGAAGAAGATTGCAAGATCTTTGGATACTAGAGCCCCCTTGTCTTTGTATTCTTGTGAAGACAAAAGATCTAGGAGATGGAACCTTGGTGGAAGCTTTTCCAAGGGAAAAGCCCCTTCTTGGTGCTCGGCAAGAATGAGGGGAGGAAGAGTTTCAAAAATGAATGTAATGGGAAGAAGGGGTAACTCCCAAAACCCCCCTTTAATAGCCCATTAAGGAGGTAAATGAAGAGTCTCTCCATGACTCTTCATCTTCTTCTTAATCTTAACTTATATCCACTTCATTTCCTCAGAGAAATCCCTTACTAGGTGAGTTGGTTAAGGCTTACATGGTTGTATAAGAGGTCCAAGGTTCAATCCTTGGCTCATGCACCTTTATTTTTATTTTATTTTTATTTCATTTATTTTATTATTTTTATTTTCCCTAAATTCCGAAAATTCCCCTAAAATCATCCATAATTATGCTAATATTCCTAAATAAAATTCTTTTATATTTATATTAATTTTTCCTAATTTATATTAATTTTACCTAATTAATACCCATTTTTGGAGCCCATTTAAAGCTCATTAGTACCTAATTTCTCCATTAAAATAGAGAAATTAGGCTAAGACTTACCCATAATCATGCTAATATGCCTAATTAAATCCTATTTATATTTATACTAATTATTACCGAAATCCACCTATAATCATGGTACTAAAAAGCCCACATAAAGCCCATTAGTACTTAGTTTTCTCAATTTAAATGAGAAAACATGGATTTTCTAGGCCAAAGTTCCCCTTAATATTTCTAGGTCCCTTGGAAAATTATTTAAACATGCTTAATATTTTAAGAAAATATTAAGAGAATTTTCCGGGTCGTTACAATCCCCCATACCTCGTGAAAGTTCGTCCTCGAACTTAGAATATCTCCGGGTACCTGCGTCTCAGCGCGTCCTCACGTTCCCAGGTGAATTCCTCAAACCGTTGACCTTGCCATACGGTAAGGTGCCTTGGGGAACGGGTTAGTACCAGAAACCAATTCGATCTCGAATTCCACTTCTCTATTAGGAGCTAATCCTGGTAATTCATTTGGGAATACCTCTGGATAATTACCTACAACCCTAACGTCTTCTAGCTTCTGGTCCTTGGTTTGACTTACGTCAACCACATGTGCTAGAATCCAGTGTATCCCTTATCTATCACCTTCTGTGCTTTGAGAGTAGATAAAAATTCCCAGGTTATTTTCCTCGGCTCTCCGATAAATTCGAACATAGAATCTGCCTCAAGTTGAAAGATCACCTTTCGTTTACGGCACTCGACAGAAGCGTCGTATTTGCTCAGAAAGTTCCTTCCCATTATAACATCATAATCCTGCATGTCGAGTACTATCAGATCGCAGTAGAGTTCTCTTCCTGCGATTCTGACTGGCACAGCACGCAGCACGGGAGTGGATGTCCCTATTTCTCCCGAAGGCAGGGTTGTCAAGAACTTGCAGTCTAAAACTTGTGGAGACTTATCTATCTTCTTAGTGTAGGACATAGAGACGAACGAGTGTGTTGTCCCAGTATCAAATAATGCAGTAGCGTACTGACTGTAAATAAGTATCTGACCTGTGACAACCGTTGCAGCATTCGCGGCATCCTCCTTAGCAATAGAGAAAACCCTGGCATCCGCCATAGTTGGTGGGGCCTCCAATCTCCCTTGGCTCATCGGGGTACCTTCCAGTTCGGCTTGCATATAATGTAGTTTCGCTGGTGCACCCCGGTACGGAACAAGCTGTTGGGGAGGTGCCTGGTTCTTGGTAGGACAGTAAGGGGCTATGTGCCCTTCCACCCCGCAAGTGAAACACCGGTTCGTACCTTTGCGGCATTCCCCGGGATGCATTTTCCCGCATGTAGCACATAGGGGAAACCTGGACTGTTTATTTGCTGGGCCCCCTTGGGGGTCGTCCCCTGGCTGCCGTTTACCACCCTGATTTCCCTTCCCATTAGCGTTGGTACCCTGAGGTTTCTGACCTCTCTCATTGAATGCCTTCCTTTGCTGATTGATATTGTTCAAGTAATGCTCGGTGAGTAGAGCACTACTAAACAGCTCCTCGGTGGTCTGCGGCCTGTTAACTCCGCCGGCCACGTTCAGGGCTATTTCGGGCCGCAACATCTTCAACATAAGACGGACCCTTTCTTTCTCAGTGCGGACCAGCTCCGGGCATAGACGAGCCAGGCGATTAAACTTCTTCACGGCTTCATTGACCGAGAGGTTGCCCTGTCGGAATTCCGTGAACTCGTCGTAGTGTCTGTTTGTGACACGCATATTGAAGAATTCTTCAAAGAACTCTGATTCGAAATCGGACCACGCCATCTGGTCCACCGGTCTCTTGGCCTTGACCCTTTCCCACCACATTCTAGCATCCCCAGTCAGGCAGAATGACGCACACTTGATCTTCTCATACTCAGGCCAGTCCAGCAGCTCCAGGGTACTTTCCATCGTCTTGAACCATGCCTGGGCGTCCCAAGGTTCGCCAGCACCGGAAAAATTTTTCGGTTTCAGCCTTAACCATTGGATCAAGTAAGCCTCCTGTCGTGCCACAGTGGTCGAGCCCGGCGGAGGAGTGTGCGTAACCGTAGGTGCCACAGGTATAGCAGTCTGGTTCACTGGTGGAGTAGTAGAATTTTCCTGTTGGTTCATCAAGGTGTTAATAGTCTGCTGCTGCTCGGTGACTTGGCGCTGAAGTTGGGTTACCATTTGCACCAGATCAGGCGGTGGGGCTGCCTCGTTAAGTCGGTTACTCTGTCTTCTAGCCATGTTTCTCTTCACCGAAGACAAGTATGATCAATATCAGTTCTTTTCTACCCCTATTTTATTCTAAGCATCTAATTCCTAAAAGAAGATAAAAATATCGTTCATCGTTACATATCTTAAGGTACCTTTCATCATAACTATCGTTCATACTTGCATATCCTAAATCATAAAACATCTTACTATAAGATATGTAAAGAGGTACTTACTTGGAAGCGGCAGGAAGAGGGCTTGATGTGTGTGTAGTGAGATGGTTACTGCTCTGATTCCAACCTGTAACGCCCACTTTTTTTTTTCTTTCGTAAGCGGCATTACGTTAACATGCTTAGGGCATGTAGACATCATAAGGCAGCGGAATAACTTTAACTTATACATGCCCTGTTATCATTCTTAACTTAATGACATAGGAACCTTAGCATATTAACTTTGAACTTAAGCATCATATCATATCATGTCATACGTAACATCATATCATAAGGTTCCACAGGTCATTATTCAGACATATAAGTAACCAAGGTGAAGTTCTAGCATAAACCGTAAACATAAAGTTTCCTGGGCCAAGTCACTACTACACACATGCGTTCTTGCCCTCCTGCTGCTTCCTTCATTGTCCCCTTGAATGATCTGCGGTATAAGGAAATAAGACTATAAGCACACAGGCTTAGTAAGACTCTTTCCTACTCACAAAACCATTCATCATTCATCATCTCATAATGAGCAAATAAAACATTAACATACTTGGTGCTCTACTTGGAACATAACATCTTACATCACTTATCGTATACATAGCATGGCATGAACATAAACATAGTAGACATTCTAAGCATGGCATAATTCATGACATAACTCATAAACATAGTAGACATTCTAAGCATGACATAATTCATGGCATAAATCATAAACATAGTAGACATTCTAAGCATGGCATAATTCATGGCATAAATCATAAACATAGTAGCATGGCATAATTCATGGCATAAATCATAAACATAGTAGCATGGCATCTTTCATGGCATAAATCATAAACATAGTAGCATGAAATCTTTCATGGCATAAATCATAAACATAGTAGCATAGCATCTTTCATGGCATAAATCATAAACATAGTAGCATGGCATCTTTCATGGCATAAATCATAAACATAGTAGCATGGCATCTTTCATGGCATAAATCATAAACATGGTAGCATGGCATAATACCTATCATAGCATATGAATATCTTCCTAACATAATCATGGCATAGATCATTCATTCTCATGCATACTTCTTAACATGAAACGTAAGCATATCATCTTATCAATATAGCATAATGCATAACATGAATGGATGCGTGAGTGGAATGCATATACATACGGGATGCTTAACTTTTAAAACATACTTTTAATTTGCTTAAACATAATCATCATAACATCATTTGGGGTCCCCGGCTTTTACCACATACATACATCATAGCGCGCATCCCTAGCAAGTCCGAGGTCGCGAGCGCCAACCTACTAGGGTAAGGACAGTATAGTCGGTAGTCCCCGAACCGAGGCGTTCTTAAGGTGCTCATCCCTGTTGCACAGCTCCGGTAGTGCCAGAACCGTGGACAGATTCGGTAGTCCAGAACCGGGGCGTTCTTAAGGTGGCCATCCCTTTGACCCATACTTCGGTCCGGTACAAGCCCATACATAAAGTAAAATACTTTTCATGTTTCATCATTCATAAGACATTCATGGCTTACTTATCATAGAATAACTTGTTACGGCTCGGCCCGTCTACCGGCCCATTTACCGGTCCTCTCGACCGTCGTACCGTCGACCATCGACCGTGCCGTTTAGCATATTTATGCCTTAAAGACATAAGCATCATCTTTCATTCATCATACTTGTCATTCATCATTTTCATTCTTAGACATGGCATATGTACACATCATTCATAGAGCATGGCATACATTCGTATTATCCTAAAACATGGCATATCATTCATAAACATGGCATATCATTCGTAAACATGGCATATCATTCATAAACATGACATATCATTCGTAAACATGGCATATCATTCGTAAACATGGCATATCATTCGTAAACATGGAATATCATTCATAAACATGGCATATCATTCATAAACATGACATATCATTCATAAACACAAATCACATCTTACCATAGGGCCATTGGGACCCTTGCTTGAAATAAATCTTAACTTTTACCCTATTAAGCCTTCTTGGCCGAAACTTGTGGAGTCCCAAGGCCATGTCAAAATTCACATAATCACCTTCCATCATCCTTATATCATGGAAACACATAAACATATGCTTGAAGTTAAAGACTCAACCCTAACCCTTGGGTCCTTGGGGTTGGCCGAACCATATGGGGCCTCTAGGATACCCCAAAAATTCCCAAAAATTATACCTAACCTCTACACATCATAAGGGAACATTAAATAACAATATCATGATTTTTAGAATAATTATAGACCTTTAAAACATGGTGACCGAAACCCTTAAACTCAGGGTTCTTAGTTTATGTTTCTTTCATGTTGGCCGAAACCCTAGGGTGTCCTAGGGTACTCCAAAAATTCCAAAAAATTATACTTAACCTCTACACATCAGGAGGGAACATTAAACAACATTATCATGATTGTTATCATAATTATAGACCTTTAAAACATGGTGGCCGAAACCATTAAACTCAGGGTTCTTAGTTTTTGATTCTTTCATGTTGGCCGAAAACCTAGGGTGTCCTAGGGTACTCCAAAAATTCCCAAAAATTATAATTAACCTATACACATCAGAAGGTAACACTAAACAACATTATCATGATTTTTATCATAATTATAGACCTTTAAAACTTGGTGGCCGAAACCCTTAACTCAGGGTTCTTAGTTTTTGTTTCTTTCATGTTGGCCGAAACCCTAGGGTATCCTAGGGTACTCCAAAAATTCCCAAAAATTATACTTAACTTCTAAATAGTATAAGGGAACATTAAAAGCATTATACAGATTTTTATCATAATTTTAGATCTTAAAAACATGGTGTCCGAAACCTTTAATCATAAAGTTCTTGGTTTTCTTTCCTTTCAACCTCAAATCCAAAAACTATCCAATATATCATGCTAAAAATCATAAAAATCATAGGGAACTATTATACCACAGGTGAGGGAGTCTTACCTTGGGTTTCTTGATTTTTCGAACCTAGGAAGAGAAGAAGATTGCAAGATCTTTGGATACTAGAGCCCCCTTGTCTTTGTATTCTTGTGAAGACCTTAGATCTAGGAGATAGAACCTTGGTGGAAGCTTTTCCAAGGGAAGAGCCCCTTCTTGGTGCTCGGCAAGAATGAGGGGAGGAAGAGTTTCGAAAATGAATGTAATGGGAAGAAGAGGTAACTCCCAAAACCCCCCTTTAATAGCCCATTAAGGAGGTAAATGAAGAGTCTCTCCATGACTCTTCATCTTCTTCTTAATCTTAACTTATATCCACTTCATTTCCTCATAGAAATCCCTTACTAGGTGAGTTGGTTAAGGCTTATATGGTTGTACAAGAGGTCCAAGGTTCAATCCTTGGCTCATGCACCTTTATTTTTATTTTCTTTTTATTTCATTTATTTTATTATTTTTATTTTCCCTAAATTCCGAAAATTCCCCTAAAATCATCCATAATTATGCTAATATTCCTAAATAAAATTCTTTTATATTTATATTAATTTTTCCTAATTTATATTAATTTTACCTAATTAATACCCATTTTTGGAGCCCATTTAAAGCTCATTAGTACCTAATTTCTCCATTAAAATAGAGAAATTAGGGTAAGACTTACCCATAATCATGCTAATATGCCTAATTAAATCTTATTTATATTTATACTAATTATTACCGAAATCCACCTAAAATCATGGTACTAAAAAGCCCTCATAAACCCCATTAGTACTTAGTTTTCTCAATTTAAATGAGAAAACATGGATTTTCTAGGCCAAAGTTCCCGTTAATATTTCTAGGTCCCTTGGAAAATTATTTAAACATGCTTAATATTTTAAGAAAATATTAAGAGAATTTTCCGGGTCGTTACAATCCCCCATTCCTCGTGAAAGTTCGTCCTCGAACTTACAATATCTCCGGGTACCTGCGTCTCAGCGCGTCCTCACGTTCCCAGGTGAATTCCTCAAACCGTTGACCTTGCCATACGGTAAGGTGCCTTGGGGAACGGGTTAGTACCAGAAACCAATTCGATCTCGAATTCCACTTCTCTATTAGGAGCTAATCCTGGTAATTCATTTGGGAATACCTCTGGATAATTACCTACAACCCTAACGTCTTCTAGCTTCTGGTCCTTGGTTTGACATACGTCAACCACATGTGCTAGAATCCAGTGTATCCCTTATCTATCACCTTCTGTGCTTTGAGAGTCGATAAAAATTCCCCGGTTCTTTTACTCGGCTCTCCGATAAATTCGAACATAGAATCTGCCTCAAGTTGAAAGACCACCTTTCGTTTACGGCACTCGACAGAAGCGTCATATTTGCTCAGAAAGTTCCTTCCCATTATAACATCATAATCCTGCATGTCGAGTACTATCAGATTGCAGTAGAGTTCTCTTCCTGCGATTCCGACTGGCACAGCACGTAGCACGGGAGTGGATGTCCCTATTTCTCCCGAAGGCAGGGTTGTCAAGAACTTGCAGTCTAAAACTTGTGGAGACTTATCTATCTTCTTAGTGTAGGACATAGAGACGAACGAGTGTGTTGTCCCAGTATCAAATAATGCAGTAGCGTACTGACTGTAAATAAGTATCTGACCTATGACAACCGTTGCAGCATTCGCGGCATCCTCCTTAGCAATAGAGAAAACCCTGGCATCCGCCATAGTTGGTGGGGCCTCCAATCTCCCTTGGCTCATCGGGGTACCTTCCAGTTCGGCTTGCATATAATGTAGTTTCGCTGGTGCACCCCGGTACAGAACAAGCTGTTGGGGAGGTGCCTGGTTCTTGGTAGGACAGTAAGGGGCTATGTGCCCTTCCACCCCGCAAGTGAAACACCGGTTCGTACCTTTGCGGCATTCCCCGGGATGCATTTTCCCGCATGTAGCACATAGGGGAAACCTGGACTGTTTATTTGCTGGGCCCCCTTGGGGGTCGTCCCCTGGCTGCCGTTTACCACCCTGATTTCCCTTCCCATTAGCGTTGGTGCCCTGAGGTTTCTGACCTCTCTCATTGAATGCCTTCCTTTGCTGATTCATATTGTTCAAGTAATCCTCGGTGAGTAGAGCACAACTAAACAGCTCCTCGGTGGTCTGCGGCCTGTTAACTCCGCCGGCCACGTTCAGGGCTATTTCGGGCCGCAACATCTTCAACATAAGACGGACCCTTTCTTTCTCAGTGCGGACCAGCTCCGGGCATAGACGAGCCAGGCGATTAAACTTCTTCACGGCTTCATTGACCGAGAGGTTGCCCTGTCGGAATTCCGTGAACTCGTCGTAGTGTCTGTTTGTGACACGCATATTGAAGAATTCTTCAAAGAACTCTGATTCGAAATCGGACCACGCCATCTGGTCCACCGGTCTCTTGGCCTTGACCCTTTCCCACCACATTCTAGCATCCCCAGTCAGGCAGAATGACGCACACTTGATCTTCTCATACTCAGGCCAGTCCAGCAGCTCCAGGGTACTTTCCATCGTCTTGAACCATGCCTGGGCGTCCCAAGGTTCGCCAGCACCGGAAAAATTTTCCGGTTTCAGCCTTAACCATTGGATCAAGTAAGCCTCCTGTCATGCCACAGTGGTCGAGCCTGGCGGAGGAGTGTGCGTAACCGTAGGTGCCACAGGTATAGCAGTCTGGTTCACTGGTGGAGTAGTAGAATTTTCCTGTTGGTTCATCAAGGTGTTAATAGTCTGCTGCTGCTCGGTGACTTGGCGCTGAAGTTGGGTTACCATTTGCACCAGATCAGGCGCTGGGGCTGCCTCGTTAAGTCGGTTACTCTGTCTTCTAGCCATGTTTCTCTTCACCGAAGACAAGTATGATCAATATCAGTTCTTTTCTACCCCTTTTTTATTCTAAGCATCTAATTCCTAAAAGAAGATAAAAATATCGTTCATCGTTACATATCTTAAAGTACCTTTCATCATAACTATCGTTCATACTTGCATATCCTAAATCATAAAACATCTTACTATAAGATATGTAAAGAGGTACTTACTTGGAAGCGACAGGAAGAGGGCTTGATGTGTGTGTAGTGAGATGGTTACTGCTCTGATACCAACCTGTAACGCCCACTTTTTTTTTTCGTAAGCGGCGTTACGTTAACATGCTTAGGGCATGTAGACATCATAAGGCAGCGGAATAACTTTAACTTATACATGCCCTGTTATCATTCTTAACTTAATGACATAGAAACCTTAGCATATTAACTTTGAACTTAAACATCATATCATATCATGTCATACGTAACATCATATCATAAGGTTCCACAGGTCATTATTCAGACATATAAGTAACCAAGGTGAAGTTCTAGCATAAACCGTAAACATAAAGTTTCCTGGGCCAAGTCACTACTACACACATGCGTTCTTGCCCTCCTGCTGCTTCCTTCATTGTCCCCTTGAATGATCTGCGATATAAGGAAATAAGACTATAAGCACACAGGCTTAGTAAGACTCTTTCCTACTCACAAAACCATTCATCATTCATCATCTCATAATGAGCACATAAAACATTAACGTACTTGGTGCTCTACTTGGAACATAACATCTTACATCACTTATCGTATACATAGCATGGCATGAACATAAACATAGTAGACATTCTAAGCATGGCATAATTCATGGCATAACTCATAAACATAGTAGACATTCTAAGCATGGCATAATTCATGGCATAAATCATAAACATAGTAGACATTCTAAGCATGACATAATTCATGGCATAAATCATAAACATAGTAGCATGGCATAAATCATAAACATAGTAGCATGGCATCTTTCATGGCATAAATCATAAACAAAGTAGCATGGCATCTTTCATGGCATAAATCATAAACATAGTAGCATTGCATCTTTCATGGCATAAATCATAAACATAGTAGCATGGCATCTTTCATGGCATAAATCATAAACATGGTAGCATGGCATAATACCTATCATAGCATATGAACATCTTCCTAACGTAATCATGGCATAGATCATTCATTCTCATGCATACTTCTTAACATGAAACGTAAGCATATCATCTTATCAACATAGCATAATGCATAGCATGAATGGATGCATGAGTGGAATGCATATACATAAGGGATGCTTAACTTTTAAAACATACTTTTAATTTGCTTAAACATAATAATCATAACATCATTTGGGGTCCCCGGCTTGTACCACATACAAACATCATAGCGCGCATCCCTAGCAAGTCCGAGGTCGCGAGCCCCAACCTACTAGGGTAAGGACAGCATAGTCGGTAGTCCCCGAACCGAGGCGTTCTTAAGGTGCCCATCCCTGTTGCACAGCTCCGGTAGTGCCAGAACCGTGGACAACTTCGGTAGTCCAGAACCGGGGTGTTCTTAAGGTGCCCATCCCTTGGACCCATACTTCGGTCCGGTACAAGCCCATACATAAAGTAAAATACTTTTCATGTTTCATCATTCATAAGACATTCATGGCTTACTTATCATAGCATAACTTGTTACGGCTCGGCCCGTCTACCGGCCCATTTACCGGTCCTCTCGACCGTCGTACCGTCGACCATCGACCGTGCCGTTTAGCATATTTATGCCTTAAAGACATAAGCATCATCTTTCATTCATCATACTTGTCATTCATCATTTTCATTCTTAGACATGGCATATGCACACATCATTCATAGAGCATGGCATACATTCATATTATCCTAAAACATGGCATATCATTCGTAAACATGGCATATCATTCCTAAACATGGCATATCATTCATAAACACAAATCACATCTTACCATAGGGCCATTGGGACCCTTACTTGAAATAAATCTTAACTTTTAGCCTATTAACCCTTCTTGGCCGAAACTTGTGGAGTCCCAAGGCCATGTGAAAATTCACATAATCACCTTCCATCATCCTTATATCATGGCAACACATAAACATATGCTTGAAGTTAAAGACTCAACCCTAACCCTTGGGTCCTTGGGGTTGGCCGAACCATATGGGGCCTCTAGGTACCCCAAAAATTCCCAAAAATTATACATAACCTCTACACATCATAAGGGAACATTAAATAACATTATCATGATTTTTATCATAATTATAGACCTTTAAAACATGGTGGCCGAAACCCTTAAACTCAGGGTTCTTAGTTTTTGTTTCTTTCATGTTGGCCGAAACCCTAGGGTGTCCTAGGGTACTCCAAAAATTCCAAAAAATTATTCTTAACCTCTACACATCAGAAGGGAACATTAAAAAACATTATCATGATTTTTAACATAATTATAGACCTTTAAAACATGGTGGCCGAAACCCTTAAACTCAGGGTTCTTAGTTTTTGTTTCTTTCATGTTGGCCGAAACCCTAGGGTATCCTAGGTACTCCAAAAATTCCCAAAAATTATACTTAACCTCTACACATCAGAAGGGAACATCAAAAAACATTATCATGATTTTTATCATAATTATAGACCTTTAAAACTTGGTGGCCGAAACCCTTAACTCAGGGTTCTTAGTTTTTGTTTCTTTCATGTTGGCCGAAACCCTAGGGTATCTAAGGGTACTCTAAAAATTCCCAAAAATTATACTTAACTTCTAAAATTATAAGGGAACATTAAATAGCATTATACAGATTTTTAGCATAATTTTAGATCTTAAAAACATGGTGGCCGAAACCTTTAAACATAAAGTTCTTGGTTTTCTTTCCTTTCAACATCAAATCCAAAAACTATCCAATATATCATGCTAAAAATCATAAAAATCATTGGGAACTATTATACCACAGGTGAGGGAGTCTTACCTTGGGTTTCTTGATTTTTTGAACCTAGGAAGAGAAGAAGATTGCAAGATCTTTGGATACTAGAGCCCCCTTGTCTTTGTATTCTTGTGAAGACCTTAGATCTAGGAGATGGAACCTTGGTGGAAGATTTTCCAAGGGAAAAGCCCCTTCTTGGTGCTCAGCAAGAATGAGGGGAGGAAGAGTTTATGAATGTAATGGGAAGAAGAGGTAACTCCCAAAACCCCCCTTTAATAGCCCATTAAGGAGGTAAATGAAGAGTCTCTCCATGACTCTTCATCTTCTTCTTAATCTTAACTTATATCCACTTCATTTCCTCATAGAAATCTCTTGCTAGGTGAGTTGATTAAGGCTTACATGGTTGTACAAGAGGTCCAAGGTTCAATCCTTGGCTCATGCACCTTTATTTTTATTTTATTTTTATTTCATTTATTTTATTATTTTTATTTTCCCTAAATTCTGAAAATTCCCCTAAAATCATCCATAATTATGCTAATATTCCTAAATAAAATTCTTTTGTATTTATATTAATTTTTCCTAATTTATATTAATTTTACATAATTAATATCCATTTTTGAAGCCCATTTAAAGCTCATTAGTACCTAATTTCTCTATTAAAATAGAGAAATTAGGCTAAGACTTACCCATAATCATGCTAATATGCCTAATTAAATCCTATTTATATTTATACTAATTATTACCGAAATCCACCTATAATCATGGTACTAAAAAGTGTTGGATCGAGAAATGCGAGAGAGGGGGGGTGAATGTCGCAATTCGTTCGGATTTAAAAAGAGCGGGTGCGCAGCGAAAATAAAAGAGAACACAACAACGCAAACACAGCCGGTTTACTTGGTTCGGAGCCTGGGTCGACTCCTACTCCAAGGCCCACGGTCGTTGACCGTTTTCTGCGGGCAATTCTATAAGTTCGCAAAAGTTTACACACAAATAATAATAAAAATATTCTCGTAAACTTAAATACAACTCTTGTTACCGACGTCCGGTGAAGATTGAAGTTCTGGAGCAGCGGGACGTCGTCGGCTTGAGTTGGCAGCTTTCTGGAGCGTGTCGTGGAAGCAGAAGAGCGTAGAATTGTCGAAGGAATTTGTTGTTCAAGAATAGGGTCGAGGCCCTCTTTATATAGGGCAGGGGGAGCCCGACATGCTCGGGGCGCCCCCCACGTGGCTCTTGATCCGGCGAGCCCTCTGGTCAAGGCTGATCTCTTCATCTTCGGGATCAGCTTTGACCGGGGCGCTCGACGCGCGCGGGGCGCCCGGTTGACCGGTCAAAGCGTCATCTTCAGGGCTTCGCGAGAGTGAGCTGCAGCAGCCTTCAGTGGCGTGGCACAGTGGGCGCCCGAGACACGCGGGGCGCCCGACATGCGGGGCGCCCGACACACGCGGGGCGCCCCCAATTGCGCTGCTGTCGGGGCGTTTACTTCTCTGCTGACTTTGGGTTGACTCTGGGGCGCCCGACACATCCAGGGCGCCCTGCTCAGCTACGGCCTCAGTCCTTTGAGGCTCTCTGAGCTGCAGAAACACAGTCCTTCGGTCCTGCATCCAGGGTTAGTCCAAAACAGCAAATAATAAGTTAGTTAAAACTGCCTTAGCTGTCTTGGTTCTGACTTTGGATCTCCAAAATGGAGCCCTAGGTCGAACCGACGCCTAATGTTCCCTCAAGGGGAACGCGTCCTCACCTACTCCTCTCGGGAGAATTTACCTGGTGCCAACCGGCTCCTCCAGTTGGACTTTTGCCTGACGGTCCTTTGTCAGGTCTTGGATACCGGCAGTCCTTCGCCAGTTGCCTAGCAGTCCTTCGCTAGGGCTTGGATACTGGCAGTCCTTCGCCTGTTGCCTAGCAGTCCTTCGCTAGGGCTTGGATACTGGCAGTCCTTCGCCAGTTGCCTAGCAGTCCTTCGCTAGGGCTTGGATATTGGCAGTCCTTCGCCAGCTGCCTAGCAGTCCTTCGCTAGGGCTTGGATACTGGCAGTCCTTCGCCAGCTGCCTAGCAGTCCTTCGCTAGGGCTTGGATACTGGCAGTCCTTCGCCAGGTGCCTAGCAGTCCTACGCTAGGGCTTTATATCCTGGCAGTCCTTCGCCAGGTGCCTAGCATTCCTTCGCTAGGACTTTGTCTCTGCACACTTGAGTAATATTGTTAGATCACAAACAAACTTAACTTTGAATCCTTTGCCAATATCAAAACAAGGTTCGATATGGTGCTTCCTGCACCAACAATCTCCCCCTTTTTGATTTATGGCAACACAATTCAAAGTTAAGTATAAACATATAACAGTTAAGAAATGAAGGAGTTATGAACAGTATAAGTGTAACAAAAAAAATTTATACTCCCCCTAAATCCCTAAATACTTGTGTTATAAAATACTTAACTTAACACTTTAACTTTGACCCTTCCTCCCCCTTTGACATATATCAAAAATAAACATGGGTGAACAAGGTAAAAATTTAAAAAGTTTTTCAAGCCTAAATTTTGTAACATAACTTTTACTTGGCTTTACAAAAAAAAGGAATTTTATTTCGGTAAAATTTTGACGCCAAATTTCCAATACTTAGAAAATTGCGGGGTTTGAAAGAAAATTTTCTAAGTTCAGATGATTCAAAATACAGTTAATTTTGAAAAATGATCTTTTGAAATCAAGTACAGTTAATTTTCAAAAATATGAACTTTGAAAGATAAGAACTTTACCTTTTGAAAGACAGGAGAAAAAAATAATTTTAGCCTTTTCTCTCCTTTCCAATCTCTCCCCCTTAATGTGAAATTCTTCTCCTTAGCCATATATCAATAAGGAATTTTTACAAAAAATTTAAAATTTATGTATCAGAGCCTATGAGTTTTGAAAACATAAAAATACTTAGCATAATTTTTGAAAGCATAGCAAAAGCTTAACATGCACCAAAACTCCACTTTGAAAGGCATTAAAAAAAATTATTTTTGTAGGCAAGTCTTAGAACACTATTGCCTTGAAAATATTAGTACTTTTGAAAACATTATATTTTGAAAAGTAGAAGTACTTTTGAAAGATATTGTGTATTTTTGAAGATATAAGAAGATTATGCATTAAAAACTATAAGTGCTTTTATAATATTAGAGAAAATTATTTTTTTTTAAAGCACTTACAAAAGTATTTATCGCATAATATTTTACTTGCATTGGTTACTTTTCCAGTCTGACACAATCCTAGGAAACCTTGTTAACTACAAGGACAGTTTCCTAAGTGTCCTGGAAATTCTCCAACTCATGTAAATACTATTTCCAAAAGAATTTTGAAAAAAAATAATAGTATTTTTTAAAAAAATTATTTAAGTTTTCAAAAGGATTTTAAACGTGCAGTGCATGAAAACATATAATTCAATAATTCTTTTAATTTAATCTCCCCCTAAACTTGACCCAGTCCTAGGAAGCTTGTTGACTACAAGCGATCTTCCTCTGAGTCTTAAGGTTTGATTTAAATTATAAGAATTGTCTAATAACAAAAAATAATTAATAAACACATTTCAGAAATTCTTCTCTTGACTCAAACTCCTCCTAAATTTGACACATCCCAGGAGTCCTTATGGATCATGAAGTGGACCTTCCTCTGTGTCTTTAGGGTTTATTAAAATCAAAAGAATAGTTTTGAATATCAGTACGGTAATATAATTTTAGGAAATTCAATTTGAAATGAAGATAATTTTCAAACATAAGCAATTTGAAGGCATAAAACTTCTTCTTTTAATTTGAACTTCCCTTAAATCTGACACAGTCCTTGGAGGCTTGTTGACCACAAGTTAATCCTCCTCTTGGTCTTAGGGTTTGTCAAAATTAAAGAACAATTTTGAACATGCCTTTTGAGTATGATGATTTTTAAGGGGATAGATTTTTGAAAACATAATTTGGTATGATAACACAGTTTTCGACAACCATTTTGAAATTATAATAACTTTTCAAAGATATTTTGAAAGAAAAAAAATAAACCACTCCCCCTTACTATTTAACTCAATCTAATGTCCTAGGGGATTTCAGTGTTATCCATGTTTGACTGTGTTGACTAGGGTTGACTGTTTTGACCAAGTTTGACCAATCAATGACTAACACAAAACAAGCCCTAGATTATATTTAAAAGAAGTCTATTGAGATATTTAACATGAAAAAAAATGTTAGAAATGAAAATATAGGGTACAA
Source organism: Boesenbergia rotunda (assembly GCA_024364735.1). Lineage (NCBI taxonomy): Eukaryota > Viridiplantae > Streptophyta > Magnoliopsida > Zingiberales > Zingiberaceae > Boesenbergia > Boesenbergia rotunda. The sequence goes on from JAGFNQ010005105.1 coordinate 110,343, forward strand.
CAGACTGAATTAAAAAAATAGAGATGATTTTGAATAATTTTTGAAAATAAATTTTTTTTTTTATAGGATATTGATTTGTGCTTTTAGGTCCTAGATGTCTCACCTAGTTCTACGTGGTCAAACATGTTAACCTTATGGGTTGTGTGAGACAAATATTTTAATTTTGAAGATAAATGATTAAATTGAATTTTGAGAATAATTAAGTTGAATTTGAGAATAATTAAGAATAATTAAGTTGAATTTGAGAATAATTAAGAATAATTAAGTTGAATTTGAGAATAATTAAGAATAATTAAGTTGAATTTGAGAATAATTAAGAATAATTAAGTTGAATTTGAGAATAATTAAGAATAATTAAGTTGAATTTGAGAATAATTAGTTTGAATTTGATTGAATTAAATTTAATTGATTTAATTAAGATTTGATTGAATTTAATTGATTTAATTAAGATTTGATTGAATTTAATTGATTTAATTAAGATTTGATTAATTTGAATTTGAATGAATTGAATTAATTTGAGTTTGAATTAATTTGAGTTTGAATTAATTTGAGTTTGAATTTGATTTAGTTGGTTGGGTTGGACTCAACATTTAGGTCCTAAGCATCTCACCCATTTCTAAGTGACAAAACAGGATATCCTTAACTATTTTGTGAGATGCATATTTTAATAGAAAGATTTATTTTGAAAAGGCCATGATTAATTTTGAAAAGTTAAATTAATTTTTAAACCCAATTTAAATTTATTTTGAAAGGAGGTATTTGAATCTAAAATTAACTGAAAATTTGTGTTAGATTCGAATTTAACAAAAAATAATTTGAATTTGAATTTCAAAAATTGGCTTCCAGGTCTTGGCGAGGCACTAGGCCTTCTTTGGCCGTAGCCTTATGGGATCATCCACCCTTTCCTTGACAAAGCCTTTTAATGAAATTTCATTTTCAAAATTATTCTTTGAAAAATTTCTGGTCTAACTAGTTTGGGTCTTAGATCGGTAGCTTCGGCTAGTTCCGCCAAATTGGCTTCCCTAACGTACTATCATCTCACCTCCACTACTATGTTGTTCAATTTTCAATTAACTATTTAGTCCTAATCCTAATTCTAGGCACAAAAAAATAAAACACATAATTAAAACAAACAATTGTCTAAGTAAGGTCACAATTGGAGTAATACTCCGGATTTTCGAAATCAGCAAGATTATGAATTAAATTTTCTAACTTATTGACCTTATGTTTTAGGGTTTCATTTTCTTGTTTCAATTTTCTGAAATTTGTTTTAATTAAGTTACATGAATCAATCACATTATTCAAGGTAAATAACGGATTTTCAAATACTGTAAATTTACCTTCGTTGATTGTTTGTTCGGCATTCTTGGTAGCTCTTTTATCTGTGCATTCACTTTTGTAATGCCCGAACTCCTGGCACTTGAAGCATTGAATGCGACTTTTGTGCTTTCGTACTTTTGGAACTGATTCCTTTATCGCCGGTGGTGCAGACCGAGTCTTACGAGTAGGGCACTGATTTTGGTAGTGTCCTCTCTCCCTGCATGTGTAACAAATTACATGATTAAAATTTGAATTTACACTTTTACCTTTTGGTTCTTTATTGGGAATCTCCCCCTTGATCATTGCCGCCTCGGATCTAGGCTCATCTTCTGATTCTGTGTCTGAGTCGGACTCGGGTACTGGTTGAAGCTCCTTCTGTGGTGGTTCTTTAGGAGTTTTCCCTGCAATAAAATTTACACCTTCCTCGACCATTATAGTATCTGTTTGATTATTTAATTCTAAATTTGAAAAGAATTCGAAATCGGTTACCGTCTCAGTCAATTCGTCGTCTAATTCTGGTTTGATTTCGGGTTCAGACTCTGACTCGGCTGTTTGTGCTTGGACTGAAAAGGCAAGATAATTTACCTGGTCTTCTTCTTCATCTGAGATCTCTTGATGAAGGTTTACCAATTTTTCCCAGATTTCTCTAGCACATCTGCATGGACCTACTAGCTCGAGTTGCTCCTTGGTTAGGCCACATTGTAGGATTGCTGTTGCCCTTGCATCGGTCTCGATTTGATTGAGGGTGTATTCATCCAATTTGTCCCACTCGATGGATGACTCATCTTCTACGGGAAACGAGAATCCCGTTTGGATGATCTGCCATAACTCCATGCGAGCCTTCAGAAGGGACTCCATTTGACATTTCCAAAACGTGAAGTTCTCGCCGGAGAATAGTGGTGGACGTGCACTGTTCCACTCTTGGTTGGCCATTTAGGATAATTCTTGCACACAGAAGAAAAAAGTAGAAATGTACCAAGACTTGGTCTTGGATTAGTAGTGCGGGAGAGAGAGAAAAATTAGCCTAATAAAAACTATTGCACGGATTTCGAGGCAGACTGATATAAAAAATTTTATGTCAAAATTTTGAAAATGTTACTTTACCAATTTTGATGATAAAAAGTAAGACTTTAATGTTTGGAAAAGATTTGCTCAGATTAAGGTAGCACGATTTTCGAGAAAAAATAATATTAAAATAATGATAAAAAGTTTATGACAAATTTTCAAAAGTTGATTATTTTGACAATTCTGACTTATGGTAAAAAAATGAGAATTCAAAATTGAAAAAGGCGTAAGGATTTTTTAAATTCACCTACAGATATTTTTAATTTTTAAAATAAAAGGCGAAAAGATGTAGTGGTGTTAAAAAAAAGAAATAAGATAAAAAATTTCGCAAATCCGAAAAACTTTCAAACTGGTGGTTGCACCAAGTTTGAACTACCCCGCTCTGATACCACTTGTTGGATCGAGAAATGCGAGAGAGGGGGGGTGAATGTCGCAATTCGTTCGGATTTAAAAAGAGCGGGTGCGCAGCGGAAATAAAAGAGAACACAACAACGCAAACACAGCCGGTTTACTTGGTTCGGAGCCTGGGTCGACTCCTACTCCAAGGCCCACGGTCGTTGACCATTTTCTGCGGGCAATTCTATAAGTTCGCAAAAGTTTACACACAAATAATAATAAAAATATTCTCGTAAACTTAAATACAACTCTTGTTACCGACGTCCGGTGAAGATTGAAGTTCTGGAGCAGCGGGACGTCGTCGGCTTGAGTTGGCAGCTTTCTGGAGCGTGTCGTGGAAGCAGAAGAGCGTAGAATTGTCGAAGGAATTTGTTGTTCAAGAATAGGGTCGAGGCCCTCTTTATATAGGGCAGGGGGAGCCCGACATGCTCGGGGCGCCCCCCACGTGGCTCTTGATCCGGCGAGCCCTCTGGTCAAGGCTGATCTCTTCATCTTCGGGATCAGCTTTGACCGGGGCGCTCGACGCGCGCGGGGCGCCCGGTTGACCGGTCAAAGCGTCATCTTCAGGGCTTCGCGAGAGTAAGATGCAGCAGCCTTCAGTGGCGTGGCACAGTGGGCGCCCGAGACACGCGGGGCGCCCGACATGCGGGTCGCCCGACACACGCGGGGCGCCCCCAATTGCGCTGCTGTCGGGGCGTTTACTTCTCTGCTGACTTTGGGTTGACTCTGGGGCTCCCGACACATCCGGGGCGCCCTGCTCTGCTACGGCCTCACTCCTTTGAGGCTCTCTGAGCTGCAGAAACACAGTCCTTCGGTCCTGCATCCAGGGTTAGTCCAAAACAGCAAATAATAAGTTAGTTAAAACAACCTTAGCTGTCTTGGTTCTGACTTTGGATCTCCAAAATGGAGCCCTAGGTCGAACCGACGCCTAATGTTCCCTCAAGGGGAACGCGTCCTCACCTACTCCTCTCGGGAGAATTTACCTGGTGCCAACCGGCTCCTCCAGTTGGACTTTTGCCTGACGGTCCTTTGTCAGGTCTTGGATACCGGCAGTCCTTCGCCAGTTGCCTAGCAGTCCTTCGCCTTCGCCAGTTGCCTAGCAGTCCTTCGCTAGGGCTTGGATACTGGCAGTCCTTCGCCAGCTGCCTAGCAGTCCTTCGCTAGGGCTTGGATACTGGCAGTCCTTCGCCAGCTGCCTAGCAGTCCTTCGCTAGGGCTTGGATACTGGCAGTCCTTCGCCAGGTGCCTAGCAGTCCTTCGCTAGGGCTTTATATCCTGGCAGTCCTTCGCCAGGTGCCTAGCATTCCTTCGCTAGGACTTTGTCTCTGCACACTTGAGTAATATTGTTAGATCACAAACAAACTTAACTTTGAATCCTTTGCCAATATCAAAACAAGGTTCGATATGGTGCTTCCTACACCAACAAAAAGCCCACATAAAGCCCATTAGTACTTAGTTTTCTCAATTTAAATGAGAAAACATGGATTTTCTAGGCCAAAGTTCCCCTTAATATTTCTAGGTCCCTTGGAAAATTATTTAAACATGCTTAATATTTTAAGAAACTATTAAGAGAATTTTCCGGGACGTTACAATTTCAAGCAAGAAACAATCCTTATTCCTCTACTTATAACCCCGGTTGGAGGAATCATCCTAACTTGAGGTACGGGAACGCTTTCTGCCAACAAGACCCTCAACCGCAGCCCTCACAGCAGCCCTTACAGAATTTCCAGTAGCCCCAGCAAACTCAGATTAATCAGCAAGTTTTTCAACCGTCGAACCAAAATTTTCAGCCTCCATTTCAACCTAATTTCCAACAAACTCAGCAACAATTTCAGCAATTCGAACCTCAATTCCAGCAACATCATCAAGGGCAGCAAGGCTTTCAATCATTTCCAGCTTTCCAAACTCAAAACCAACAAAATTTTCAGCCTTCCCAGCCCTATAACTAGATTTCACAGCCCTACAATCAAGGTTTTCAAAATCAGAATTTTCAGTCTTCATCATCGAATTTTCCATTTCCAAATCAGAACTTTCAAGGCTACAACTCCCAACAAGGTTTCCAAGCAACTCAGCCCGCTAATCAGCCCTATCAACAGCAAATTCCGCCCTCCTATCAGCCCCAACAGCCATGTTTTCAAGGGCAATCAAGGAGCTACTCTAACCAAGGAGGCTATGGAAGCTTAAGTGGAGGAAATCAGCCCCAACAGAGGGTTGAGGATATGTTTCAACAGATGATGCAGCAACAATAAGCTTGGCAACAACAAATACAACAAGTTCTACAACAACAACAACAACACAATCAAAACGTTGAGAGGCAAATAGGGCAATTGGCTAGTGGGATCAATCAGAATCAAGCTCAAGGATCAAGTAGCTCCCTTCCCAAACTGTTCCTAATCGTAAAGGAAATGTGAGTGCTATTTATTTGAGGAGTGGGAAGGTCACTTCATCTCCAAAGAGTCCAAGAGCAGATTTTTCAGAAAATCGGACAGCAACTTCGATTCCAGCTCAGAACATGCATGAAACGACTTCAAATTCAGCTGATTCTACCCCTAGCCCGTGCCCAACCCCTTCCTCAAGCAACCCTCCAATTTTGGTGGAAAACGGAGAAGAAATCAGTGCCGAGACTCACGGTACAGCAGCCAATACGCATGGGACAGCAGGGCAGAATTCAGCCTCTCCACTTCCGGCCAAAGAAGATGATTTTAGGGTTCCTTTACCCTTTCCGCAGCAAAGAACACATGCCAAAAGACAAGGGGAGAAGGAGAAGGCTAAGGAATTTAATGAACTAGTGGAGCTTTTCAGCAAAGTGGAGATCAATATACCTTTGTTGACCATGATCAAACAAATTCCAAAGTATGCTAAGTTTTTGAAGGATCTTTGTGTTAACAAGAGGAAGCTTAAGGAAAATAAATTGGTCAGCATTGGGAAAAATGTTTCATCGCTCATCCATGCCCTACCTCAGAAATGTGAAGACCCTGGGATGTTTACTGTTTTTTGTGAGATAGGGAGCACTACATTCTATGATGCTATGCTTGATTTAGGAGCTTCCATAAATGTGATGCCCAGGTTAGTCTTTCAGATGCTTGGCATAGGCCCTTTACAGCCCACTGGCGTGGTGATACAGCTAGCAGACAGGAGCCAGACCTGCCCAGCAGGTATGATTGAGGATGTTTTGGTGAAGGTAAAGGAGCTAATATTTCCTGCAGATTTTTATATCTTGGATATGGAGGGAGATTATCTTACACACCGTTCTCCACTTATTCTAGGCAGACCTTTTCTGAAGACGGCCAGAACAAAGATTGATGTATATGCCGGTACACTTTCCATGGAGATTGGAGATACGGTTATTCAGTTTAGCCTTTTCGATGCTATGAAGCATCCGAGAGAGGATCACTCCGTTATGAGCATGGACAGTCTTAAGGAGTTGGAGCAGACAGAGTTAGAGGCTGAGGGATTTTTATCTGATTTTTCTGGAGGAGCTATTCATTCAGAGGAGGCTGAGAGAGTATTTACTGCTGAGACTGAGGAATTTTCAGATGCATTTACAGCTGGAGAGATTATTCTAGGTGTAGGGGATTGCACAGAGCCCCAAGGATCACCTATTTCTGTTGAGATTTAAAGTGTAGGGGATTGCACAGAGCCCCAAGGATCACCTGTATCAGTAGAGTGCTTAATAGAACTTGAACCTGATATAGACCCTATACTTGACCAGGAGGAAGCTATGGACACATTTATCATTGTGGAACCTCCAGGTATTTTTCAGCACGATCAGGTAAGTATTTCTTTTATTTTTTTGGAAACATCAAGAGAGGTACCAAAAATTGATTTTATTGGCTGCGATACATTTCTTGATTTGTCATGTGTGGGAAATAATTGGGAAAATTTCATTGGAGTATCCAAAATAGATTTCATTGATTATGATAAGTGTCTTGATGCATCTTGGGTAGATATTCATTGTAAAAAATTCTTTGGGATGCCTAAACTTGAATGTGATGCATTTTTGGATAAATTTTATGCAAAGACTGATATTATTTTATTTCCTTCGTACCCTGCACGCTTGAGAGGGATATTACATTGTTTTGCAGGGTCCAGAAGACTACTGGAGTGGGAGCTTCATCTGAACAGACTCAAACCTCCTGGAATGTGTCCCAAAAAGAATAAAGAGGGAGTAGATTTTACTTTAATTCAAAACACTCTACCTCTTAAATGGGTCTTGTATTTAAATAATCTTCGTCCACCTGAACAGGTTGCTGTTAAGTCCAAGTGTGGGGGAGCGATGCACAGTAAAGTTGAACAAATGAAAGAGACTCTTTCACACACCCTGACTCCTCCACTACCATGATGGAGGTTATTTCTTGACAGACTCTGACCGCCAGAGATAAAAGGGAGTTTGATCTTTCTTGCCTTTTCCTTTATTGCATGTTTTCACTTTTGAAATGAGTTCTTGTTAATAAATAAGTGAGTAGAGTAACATGAATAAAAGTCATTGTAAATATCATGTCTTTTCTTTTAGCACTTCTTCTTGCATGATTAGGAATAAATGTATCCCTCTAGGTTATCTTTATGTCATTTTAGAATCTTTTGAAAATAAATTAAATTTGGTTGTTAAAACTTAGGGTTTGAGCTCATGGATGAAATCTTGGATATTTGAGTACTACTTTGCTTTAGATTCTTAATTGAGGATTTGAGATGGATTATTTTTGCCTAGTGAGAATTAGCCTTACTTTTGTGATACACATATGTTATTGTACTCTAGAACTTGCTTAGGTTCGTTCAAAACCATATTTCGATGATTGGATCTGTCACGCCCCGAGACCCAGGAGCCGCTGTTCCAATATAAAATCGGACAGCACCTCCCCTGTCCGGCGGACAATTTACACATACAAACACACACGCAGATAATAATAGACATCACCACGCAGTTAATTGGCCTCAGGCCTCCAATCCACACATATATAACTGTATAAATGACTATACGTCGTAAAACCAAAATCCGAACTCACCTGAGCTGCCGGGGGCAGGAACAAAACCAAAACAAAGCGAAGTCCAACATAGGACTCAAAAGTACAATACCATCAAATCAAACGTGCATACATGGTTAAAACATCACAACGGAAGCATAGGAATACTACAGGGTCCATATCAAAACAACGGAAACCAAAAAGAGCTCCTTTGGAGCAGGGGACTGGCGGCCCGGGATCTCCTCGCAGACCTCAACCTGAAATAAACATGTATGGCAACGGGGTGAGTCTATAACTCAGCGAATACCCAACAGATATGCATAGAAAGTTATACCAACACTAAGAGTTCAGCTAATCCAGTCTCATATCAACAGTAGGGGAAAACTAGTACTGAACATACTGAGGTAGATACATACCTGAATCCATCTAACCTGGAAAGAGGGTAATAAATACCAAATGGAACAACAATAGACATATAAGCAGGATAACAAGTCTCCAGTATATGCAATGTCAAACAAGTGCAAGAATCAAGTGCAGCAAACAATGCACGATGCAAAGTATGCACATGGTGCAATGACATGTGTCACCCCCTAGTCCCAGTCAAGATCGTCGTCCACAACGTCCGCGTGGGTAGAGCTGTGATGATCTGTACCCAGTCAGGACATGGTCCACAACGTCCGCGTGGGTCAGCATGCAGTAATGCAAGGATGGTGCATGACCCAAACATATAAAACACCCTGGTGCAATGACATGTGTCACCCCCTAGTCCCAGTCAGGATCGTCCACAACGTCCGCGTGGGTAGAGCTGTGACAACCTGTACCCAGTCAGGACATCGTCCACAACGTCCGCGTGGGTCAGCATGCAATAATGCAGAGATGGTGTATGATAGATACACATACCTCCCTCACCAAGTCCTCAGTATACTAAGTTTCAGTCTGAAATCCTATAACAGGAAATACAGGTAACCTACAAGGTATACTGGCTGGAAACTACAGATCCCTCAAGGTCAAACGCAAGAGGTACAACACGATCTCTAAGCATACATATAGATATGGCAATACCTGAGATTGTATGGAACTAACCGCGTAATAACTCAGGGATAACTAACAAGTATCCAGAACTGGCATAATAAACAGGGATAAACAACAATATCCAGAACAGACATTGTAACCAGGGATAGCGTAGAATCTTACTGTTATCTATAACATTCTATGCATAACAAAATGACAATATCAAGATAGATAAGTCAAAGGGTACCCGCCTCCAGAGAGTAGAAGGAGTCCGTATCAAATAAGAACCTCCCGTCCAGAAATCCGAAAGCAAGTCAGTGCCCTGTAGCAAAGACATAGTTTTTAGCTACTATAACAAATGATAACTAGCTAACCATGATACAAACCCAATTATCACCATCCTAAAGGTGATTTTCACTAATTAACCCTAATTAGTGATTAGTTTCTGTGTAGGTCGAATCCTGACTCAAGTTATATTTTATCCCGATCTAACCCAATTCAACATTCAAATCAACTGTTAATCCATTCCAATTACCACCAAATCACCCAGGGTTAATCAACATAAATCAAATTATACCTAACTCCACAACATGATCATTATCACACGGCCAAGTACATGAGCTAAAGAAACAAGCCAACAACTCATACCATCTCAAAAATTGATATCACCATTCACACCATGAAGTCATGGCCTGAAGCATCAAGCCAAATAAAACAAAACCATACCATCTAATATAGGTATCCTACTATCCATACATGCCAAACCAAATAAATCAGAAACTCATCCAAAAAAATCAGATTCCACATCCCTACTCTGTTCGGGAGCAATCTAACAGAACCGAAGCCAACCTCAAACAACATCAAATAGAAATAGCAACCATTAATCGAAATCCTCACTAATCAAATCTGAAACTCCACTGATCAGAAAACAAGTTTCAACAGAAATCTCAAATGATTTACCCTAGAGCTCAACTGCGATCTACAAACCAAAGCATCTTACACCAGAGTAAAATCCAAAAAAGAAATCATCTACGATCACTACAGAGCCAACAAAAACCCAATCAAACATATTCGAGTTCTATCCCAAGCTGGCAATTCATGACAAAGCACAACTCCATTTCACTAATCAATCCCAATTGAAGGCATGCATTCTATCCATACTGATCAAGTTAAAGAAATTCCTAATCTCGCCCAAAAATCTAGATTCTAAGCAGAAACATAAATCAAATTCCATAGAGAACATTCTACACAGGTCCAAAATCTAGATCCTTACCTAAAATCACGCCCGTGAGTTCTTCATGACTCGAAACCAATAACCCAATCTGCCAAGAAAAGATAGAGAAGGATAAATCACAGATAACCCTACATCGCAGAACCAACTCAAGATCAACCAACGATTAGAATATGAAATCACATCCCCAACCTGATGATGTTTTCCCATTGCAGCAAAACGTAGAAGAATAGCAAATCAAAAGCTAGGTCTCGCTTTGAAACTTCGATCTCCATTCAGCGCTCGGCGTTGGAGTTTCCCGGAGGCAAAGTCGAAGGTCCGACGGCGCTGATCGCGTGCGGAGGAGGAGAGATCAGGTGGCTGCGGTTTAGGGCAGGCGTCGGGTGTGCGCCGACTGGGTCACGCGAAGGTAAAAGGAAGGCGGCGCCGACCGTGGCTAGGGCACGAGGGCGAAGGAGAAGAGAAGAGGTGTGTGATCGGCTGCTTCTCGGCTGCGGCGGAAGAGGAGGAACCGGGACGAGTGAAGGGATCGGGTGTGAGGAGTCGGCCACAACGGATTTAGGTCAAGGTGTATTAGTTGGTTCATTTTGCATTTTGATCCACCAAGTTTCCGTCTAATTGCAAGATCACCCCTAGGTCTAAGGTTATATACACTTTAGCCCTTGTAACTATTTGTATTATTACATTTAACTCCTTAAATTTCGTCCAAGAGCCCAGAACATTCTAGGAACTTTCCGAAAAATTTTCCAGAGTGGAATAAACGGGTCGGATTCAACATCCTCCCCCACTAATAAAAATTTGGTCCCCAAATTTCGTTTATTACCCACAGCAAGTACTAACAACTTATAGATAGTAATATGCTGAACGAAATCTAACCATACATACTAACCCCTATATCGTATAACTACTATACGAAAACTAACCATAAGTTTCCGAGTAGGGTAACGTCCTACTGAAACCAGTGGTCTCCCTGTGACCATTGGTTAACAACCAACATCTCTCCAACCAGTAGGGACATCCTAGACTCCATCTATAAGTATCCACAATAAGCATAAAACGATACTGATTCTGATTATCTCTATCTTAATTGACAAGTAACTAAACGAACATCATACCCCGAAAAGTCGCTCCCTGGGTCTGCGGTGCCTCCTCTCTGGTGGTCGCATACGCTCATCCCGTCTCTGGCGGTGGGGGTGGTACTACCGGGTACTGCTGTGGCTGTGGTACCGCCAGGTACTGCTGCGGCTGTGGCGGTGGCTGATACTGTGGCTGATACGGTGGATAATCCTGATGCGGAGGAATACACTGTTGCTGAGATCCTAATGCTGCACTCGACGACACAGCTGAGGTGTAGCAAGCCTCGTATCCTGGCATACAATAGGCAGGTGCTGGAGGGGTGGACTGCGGCTGACGGAAAGAAGACTGTGTCCTATACCCTCCCCTATGAGATCCTGACTGACTCATATGCCCGCTCTGTCCAGTAGCTCTCGTACCCTCATGCTGTGCTTTCATCGCACAATCACGCTTAATATGCCCTGGTAGCTTACAATAGTAGCAAACAGAATGCTCAAGTGGGCAATCCGCCCTAATATGCTCCCGAGAACCACACTGTACACAGTATGATCCATCAGTAGATCTCTCCTGATTCTGCTGAGGAGATCGAAAGGATCCCGCCGAAGAACGACCTGACTTCTGGGGCCTGGATGATGACTCAGAGATGCCCTGAGCGAACTGACCCTGGCTGCCGCGCTTTTGTCCAGTAGTCTGCGGCTGCTGAGTCTGCGCTGAGTCCGATACAGTCTGCTTCCCTTTCTTCGTACCCCCAAACAACCTGTGCTGAGTCATCTCAATCATGAGCGCTCGCTCTAAGGCCTCTCGATAGGAGGTCGGGACAAATCCTGACATCCGAGTCTGAATATATGGCGCTAGACCCATATGGAACTGAGTCATCCTCTCCATGTCGTTTGCCACCAAGTGAGGGCAATACTCTGATAGGCGGGTAAACTCCGCCTCGTACTCCAATACTGATAAGTCTCCCTGCTTGAGAAATATGAAATCCTGTCGTCTAGCCATGCGGAACGATACGGGAAGGTACCTCGCCTCAAATGCCTCCCGGAATGTGTCCCAGGTGACGCACTCCTCGCCAATGACGGTCTGCTGTGAATTCCACCAAGCATATGCCTGTTCTCGCAGGTGATAAATAGCCAACTCAGCCTTCTCCCATTCCGAACACCTCAGATAACGAAATGTACTCTCAAGTGTCCTGATCCACTCTCGGGCTGCAGCTGGATCTGGTCCTCCCTGGAATAAAGTGAATCGGCCCTTTACGGACGCCGCCAATATCGGAATCCGGGCTCGATCTCTAACACCGTCTGTAAAAGCAAGTACCGTAGGGGGCACAGTGGAACATCCCGGTGCAGGAATCATAGAAGGAGCCGTAGGCCTGACCGGGGTGGGCATCACAGGTGGTGCCATAGGTATAGTAGAAAATCCTGGGGCAACAAATGCCGGTGGAACTGAAGGGAGCACCTGGGCCTGCATCGTAGTCGGAATAGTGGGATACGCTGCAGTAGTCATAGCCGGGGGTGCAGTAGCATACGACGGTGCCGGTACGGCTGATGGCACAGTCTGATAGTATAGACCCGGCGCTGCTGGGGGAACTGTAGAGTACATCGGAGCAAGTATAGGCTTCTCCGATGGTGTAGGGGGAATAACCGGGGCAGGTACCACCGCGGTAACTGCAGGCTGCCTCGGAATGGGTGTCTCTGATGGAACTGCCGGGAACATCGGTGCAGATCCTACAGGTACTGAATGGGTCGGCAGTGGTACGGCTGCTGACACAGTAAATACTACCGGAGTAGACCCAGCAGGAGGGGCAGTAGGTACTGCTGATGGAAAAGGAGTAGGGACCCTCTGAGTCGGGGAACCCTGACCTCTCTGGAGATCCTGCGAAGTCTGACCTCGGCTATCAGACTCTCTCTCTGCTGGCTCTACAGCCGAAGGCTCTAAAGTCTCCTTACGTGGCCGTCCCCGACCACGTCTCAGTACAGGCATATGAGCATCTCGCGTCATACCTGTTACATTATTAACGAGTATTAAAACCCAAAACCAAGAGGCAAACCTTAATTTACCTATTTGCTGCCTGGAGAAGTCCTGTCGCTGCCAAGTCCCCAAGTTGCCGTCGCATCGCAACCACGGCTTTAAAAATCCGTAATGTACTGGATGAATAACATCAAACCCGAGCTCCGACACCTACCAGTTCAGTGTCAGATTTAAATTCCGAGAAATCCACGAATCGATGGTATCCCGCATCCTGGGCTTGATACCAAAAATAAATTGGTACCAGATAAACACCGAAAATCCCGTAAAACACGTAGGCATCGAAACCTACGCTCTGATACCAAAATAAATTGTCACGCCCCGAGACCCAGGAGCCGCTGTTCCAATATAAAATCGGACAGCACCTCCCCTGTCCGGCGGACAATTTACACATACAAACACACACGCAGATAATAATAGACATCACCACGCAGTTAATTGGCCTCAGGCCTCCAATCCACACATATATAACTGTATAAATGACTATACGTCGTAAAACCAAAATCTGAACTCACCTGAGCTGCCAGGGGCAGGAACAAAACCAAAACAAAGCGAAGTCCAACATAGGACTCAAAAGTACAATACCATCAAATCAAACGTGCATACATGGTTAAAACATCACAACGGAAGCATAGGAATACTACAGGGTCCATATCAAAACAACGGAAACCAAAAAGAGCTCCTTTGGAGCAGGGGACTGGCGGCCCGGGATCTCCTCGCAGACCTCAACCTGAAATAAACATGTATGGCAACGGGGTGAATCCATAACTCAGCGAATACCCAACAGATATGCATAGAAAGTTATACCAACACTAAGAGTTCAGCTAATCCAGTCTCATATCAACAGTAGGGGAAAACTAGTACTGAACATACTGAGGTAGATACATACCTGAATCCATCTAACCTAGAAAGAGGGTAATAAATACCAAATGGAACAACAATAGACATATAAGCAGGATAACAAGTCTCCAGTATATGCAATGTCAAACAAGTGCAAGAATCAAGTGCAGCAAACAATGCACGATGCAAAGTATGCACATGGTGCAATGACATGTGTCACCCCCTAGTCCCAGTCAAGATCGTCGTCCACAACGTCCGCGTGGGTAGAGCTGTGACGATCTGTACCCAGTCAGGACATGGTCCACAACGTCCGCGTGGGTCAGCATGCAGTAATGCAAGGATGGTGCATGACCCAAATATATAAAACACCCTGGTGCAATGACATGTGTCACCCCCTAGTCCTAGTCAGGATCGTCCACAACGTCCGCGTGGGTAGAGCTGTGACAACCTGTACCCAGTCAGGACATCGTCCACAACGTCCGCGTGGGTCAGCATGCAATAATGCAGAGATGGTGTATGATAGATACACATACCTCCCTCACCAAGTCCTCAGTATACTAAGTTTCAGTCTGAAATCCTATAACAGGAAATACAGGTAACCTACAAGGTATACTGGCTGGAAACTACAGATCCCTCAAGGTCAAACGCAAGAGGTACAACACGATCTCTAAGCATACATATAGATATGGCAATACCTGAGACTGTATGGAACTAACCGCGTAATAACTCAGGGATAACTAACAAGTATCCAGAACTGGCATAATAAACAGGGATAAACAACAATATCCAGAACAGACATAGTAACCAGGGATAGCGTAGAATCTTACTGTTATCTATAACATTCTATGCATAACAAAATGACAATATCAAGATAGATAAGTCAAAGGGTACCCGCCTCCAGAGAGTAGAAGGAGTCCGTATCAAATAAGAACCTCCCGTCCAGAAATCCGAAAGCAAGTCAGTGCCCTGTAGCAAAGACATAGTTTTTAGCTACTATAACAAATGATAACTAGCTAACCATGATACAAACCCAATTATCACCATCCTAAAGGTGATTTCACTAATTAACCCTAATTAGTGATTAGTTTCTGTGTAGGTCGAATCCTGACTCAAGTTATATTTTATCCCGATCTAACCCAATTCAACATTCAAATCAACTGTTAATCCATTCCAATTACCACCAAATCACCCAGGGTTAATCAACATAAATCAAATTATACCTAACTCCACAACATGATCATTATCACACGGCCAAGTACATGAGCTAAAGAAACAAGCCAACAACTCATACCATCTCAAAAATTGATATCACCATTCACACCATGAAGTCATGGCCTGAAGCATCAAGCCAAATAAAACAAAACCATACCATCTAATATAGGTATCCTACTGTCCATACATGCCAAACCAAATAAATCAGAAACTCATCCAAAAAAATCAGATTCCACATCCCTACTCTGTTCGAGAGCAATCTAACAGAACCGAAGCCAACCTCAAACAACATCAAATAGAAATAGCAACCATTAATCGAAATCCTCACTAATCAAATCTGAAACTCCACTGATCAGAAAACAAGTTTCAACAGAAATCTCAAATGATTTACCCTAGAGCTCAACTGCGATCTACAAACCAAAGCATCTTACACCAGAGTAAAATCCAAACAAGAAATCATCTACGATCACTACAGAGCCAACAAAAACCCAATCAAACATATTCGAGTTCTATCCCAAGCTGGCAATTCACGACAAAGCACAACTCCATTTCACTAATCAATCCCAATTGAAGGCATGCATTCTATCCATACTGATCAAGTTAAAGAAATTCCTAATCTCGCCCAAAAATCTAGATTCTAAGCAGAAACATAAATCAAATTCCATAGAGAACATTCTACACAGGTCCAAAATCTAGATCCTTACCTAAAATCACGCCCGTGAGTTCTTCATGCCTCGAAACCAATAACCCAATCTGCCAAGAAAAGATAGAGAAGGATAAATCACAGATAACCCTACATCGCAGAACCAACTCAAGATCAACCAACGATTAGAATATGAAATCACATCCCCAACCTGATGATGTTTTCCCATTGCAGCAAAACGTAGAAGAATAGCAAATCAAAAGCTAGGTCTCGCTTTGAAACTTCGATCTCCATTCAGCGCTCGGCGTTGGAGTTTCCCGGAGGCAAAGTCGAAGGTCCGACGGCGCTGATCGCGTGCGGAGGAGGAGAGATCAGGTGGCTGCGGTTTAGGGCAGGCGTCGGGTGTGCGCCGACTGGGTCACGCGAAGGTAAAAGGAAGGCGGCGCCGACCGTGGCTAGGGCACAAGGGCGAAGGAGAAGAGAAGAGGTGTGTGATCGGCTGCTTCTCGGCTGCGGTGGAAGAGGAGGAACCGGGACGAGTGAAGGGATCGGGTGTGAGGAGTCGGCCACAACGGATTTAGGTCAAGGTGTATTAGTTGGTTCATTTTGCATTTTGATCCACCAAGTTTCCGTCTAATTGCAAGATCACCCCTAGGTCTAAGGTTATATACACTTTAGCCCTTGTAACTATTTGTATTATTACATTTAACTCCTTAAATTTCGTCCAAGAGCCCAGAACATTCTAGGAACTTTCCGAAAAATTTTCCAGAGTGGAATAAACGGGTCGGATTCAACAGGATCACATCTATAGAGACTAATCACTTTGTTCACCTTTTTCCATTAATTTTGACAAAAATCATGTCTATTCTATTTGTCTTTCCTTATTCCTAATCTTAACCCCAATTTTTCTATGGATTTGTTTGCTTGGGATATTTTCTTGATGCTACTTTGCCCGAGACGGACAAAGATTTAAGTGTGGGGGAGTGACTAGTGATTTGGAAGCAATTTTTATCAAGGATGCACTTCAATTCGAAGAAAAAAAAATTTGCAATTCCATGTGCCAAAGATGGGTTTGAGTGAGTTTGGTGTCAAAAATGAGCAAGAAGAAATGGGTGAGGATGGAGCCAATGGAGGCATCTAGATTCTTGATTATAATTTGAAGATCCAAGCTTACATGGCCAAGCTCAAATTGGTTGAAGAAGAAGAAATTGTGTGCCAAGGACTAAGTGGCACGCAACCATCAAATTGAAGCCAAATTCTGTTCCAAGGTTTTAAAATGGAATGGAATACCACTCGACAACTTCTAGATGCCAACTGATATGAAGGAATTATAGAGTTGCAAGATCTGGTATGTTTCAGCTAAGACCAATTGCAGAAATCTGAGCTGGAAATCCAATCTACTGATCTAGGAATGGAATGGAATGATTTGCAGCTGTATTAATTTGAACCAAATGCAGAAATTCATTGCCAAGTGAATTCGGTTGAAGTTTGAGCAAGGTCTGAACAAAGGCTGAAAAGAAGCTGAAAGGAGTACTGAATCTGAGCTTGAAGTGCTGAATCTGAGGTTGCCGAGTGCTGGAATCTTAACTCCAGTTGAAGATAATCTGAATTTTGAAATTGAAGCTGTGGAGCTGGACAGATATGAAACAATGCAGAAAAATTTATGCTGGAATGCAAGAAATCTGTGCTGAATTGAAAATTCTGTGTGGATTAGAAGAGGAATTGCAGCTGAACAATTCATGAACCATATGATGCAAGATTTATGATTCGAAACTGCAGCTAGTAGATCTATAAAAAAAAAAGAAAAATTGTGCCGAGTGCTGGAATCTTGGAGCTGATGAATGATACAAGAAAAATTTGTGCTGGAATGGAAAGGTTACAGCAGAAACAATATGAACTGCAACTGTACAATCTGGAAACAAGCTGGAAAAATCTGAGCCACTGCAAAAGGAAAGTTTTGTTGCAGCTGAAAAAGAAACAAGTCCAATTGGAATATTTCCTTGTAAGTGTGTATCAACTTGGGGCTAGATTTAATTTTTCAAGGCTGTAAAGCAAGAAATGTGCTGATCGAATGCAGTGAAGACATTTTCGAAATTGCAGTGAAGTTTAAGCAGGAATTCTGAGCTGATCAAGAGAGTAGCTGTCTCTTTTGTTCCACTCTTACGGCAAGGGCTAAGTTGAAGATGATATCTGATAGGGATTTGAGCATATAAGGCCTGAAATGTAGGTGTATAATCTGAAGACAATCTGAATTGAATTCTGGAAATGAAGCTGAGTGAAGACTGATCAAAAGCTGGAAAAAAAAAATTCCGGAACTGCCCAAATTTGAACTACAGTCCATTTGTAGCTGCCGAGTACTACATCTGATGAATCAAGATATTAAGTATAAATTGTATCTGAAGTTGAAGGTGCACATTCAATTTCGGATCTAAGAAGAACCAATGGATGCTAGAAACTGCTGAAGAGAATAGAAAGGAAAGGCAGTGGCTTGGCTGAAATTCGACTTATGAGCAGAAATTAAATTTGAGTGGAACACTTGAAGTTTCCACTATCATTTGAAGCAAGTACTACTTGATGCTAAGTGCTTGAAGAAATCAAAGAATGGAAATGGATGCCATGGAGCTGAAACTCGAAACAAACAGTGAGAAACTGATTTAATTCAGAAATGTTCAAGGCAAGAATAATTGTAGAAATTACAGCTCACAAGTTTCAGCTATCAAGGCAGTTTTGTGCCAACTTGCGAATTGCTGATCAGTTGATGGAGATCAGGAAGTTAGTCATCCTGATGACAGGAAAAAAATCTGTGCTAAAGTGAAGGAGGAAGTAGCACGCAAGTGGAAAATTGGTGTAGGAAGTTTGGAAGTCAATCAAAATCAGAAATTTTCATGCAAGCAGTTTTACACAAGTGTGGTATCAACTTGAGACCGAAATTGGCTTGGCTCAAAAGTTGGGAAGTCAAAATCTGAACACACTGCTGTTAAGTCTGAATTGAAGCTGAGCCAAATCTGAGAAGCCGGAATCTGAAAGAGAAAAAAAAAGAGAGAACAAATGAAGGAAGTGTGCCAACTTGTAAAGGAAGTGTATCAAGAGTGAGTTACAAGGGTTGTTGAGTGAAAATTTTATGTTGAGTATCTATTTCACTTGCTATCATATGTTCTTTGATACAAATCTGAGCTGGAAAGAAAGAAGAGAAAGAAGAATGAGAAAAGAAAAGCAAAGTTGGCACGCATAGACAAGAATTGGCACATGTGAACAAGGAAGGTGTATTCATTCAAATCAAAGGCAATTATTTAAGTTTGACTTCACAACACTTTTGAGATCATTAGGGGACTGTATAGAGAAAGCAACGAGCATCAGAAACATACTTGAGCACTCAAGTCTTCCACTTTATCAATTTTTCCATTTCCTTGATTTTTGCTCCATTTCTTACTATTTCTATGTTTTCACTTGTTTTTGTAGATGTTGATCCTAATCATGAATAATGGTGGAGAGTAGATAATAAGCAAGCCTATGGTAGTGCAAGAAGCATGTATGTTTGAGTGAGCTCCACTTCCATCATCAAGTTAGAACTTAAGGAGAGAGCCACCAAAATTTTCCTTGAAAGGCTAGTGAGTTGAATTCATCTCAATGACTCATGATGGATGAAAAGGCTAAGTTGTTGATTTAAGGACAAGATACTAGTCCATAGAGCTTAGATTTATGAGAATTGACAATCTTAGGTAATTTCTTTTCATCTGCTTCTAATTATGCTTAAGGAATCTAGGGGGATACATGTTAGTGATATGAGAGAAGTGTCCTAAGGCAATCGCCTTATGATTGTAAATATTTATTTTAAAAATGATAATTCACTATTTGAGTATACATATTTGTGTATTTGATTGGGATCTTAAACTCATCTACTGAATGTCCGCAATACAATTCACAGCATAAGAGAATTTATGATGGGATCACAACTAGTGATTATCTCTACATGTGCAATTGTGAAGTATTGAAAATATCCCTAGTCGATGAATTGATAAATACGGACACTATCAATTCTGTTGAGACTAGTATGGGTTATTCTCTAATCAGCTGATTCTTACTGGCTGGTGACATTGGGATGTCCGGAGATAAACATGAATGCTAGTTAAGAGAACTAGTTCATTGGAGTGACTGACTGTAAAACTTCACATGGTAGTCTATATATAGACATGTCAGTGAAGTTCTTACTGCAACTTAAGTGCGATGTTCCTTTGACTTGCGGTGTTCAAGTCATCTTGGTCATGGAGACTTATACTTTAACATCTTAAGCAAGCATCTCCAAGGAGGTGTGGACCCAGGATGATTGGGTATAAGCCGAAGTGCCCGAAGATGTTTGAACAGCCTACAAAGGATTCACCACTCCTTGCGAGGAGATGTATACCCAGGCCAATCGTCGGATTGTTACTCAAAGCCTCTGGCCAGAGCATGTTATGTTTAGAGTATGAGTCTCTTAAATACATGAGAGTAATTAGAAATTCAAAGGACGAGAAAGACACTACTTGGGCTAGGTGTGACGTAGTCAGCCTAGTGGGGACTGACACACACAGACCATGTCCTAAACCAAGTGGGTATAAGATGGTGAAGGGAATGGGCCACGATTCATTAGAGCTGTTGAAGGGTTTCAGAATTACTTCTGAGGTCAACCGTTGATCTTTCGATTAATTGGGGGTCATGATGTACTACTAGGTGCCACTCATGATCGTTCTATAATTAGTTGATTATAGACGGCCAACATAAATCGAAAGCCTATTTAGTCACACGCACTACGAGTAATCCGAGGGATTTAAAACGAGTTGAAAATTGGATTTTCCGATCAAGAGAAATAAGTCGAATCTGAGTTAATCAGAGGCGCAACGAAAGCTAAAAATGGCTAAGTCTTTTGAAGGCTTATTGGGCGAATTAAATGAGTTTAATTCGCGATCGGTTCGGCTCGGTTTGGCCGGCCAAAGAGGGTGCCAACCCCCTTTGGTTTGGTCGGCCACATCATTGGGGAGAAACCAATTTAATTGGTTTAATTAATAAAATAAATCTAGCGCGATTTGTTTTATAAATTATGGATAAATAAATTTGTATAAAGAAATTTATAGAAATTTATTCTTTTTTATGGAAATTAAAATGATCCATGGAATGGTTTATTTTAATTTTATAAAATCAATTATGAATTGATTTTTCCATAATAAGAAAATTTATAAATTTCTTGTAAAATTTATTCCATAATAAAAGGAGAGATGTATTTGTTTTATTATAAAATTAATTATAATAAAACTTGGTTTAAACGGAATAATTCATAAAGAAAATTTATAGGATAAATTTCTTATGAAAAATTCCGTTAAAGGGGAGACTTGGCAAGGGAGAGGCTACTATATAAAGGAACCAAGGCTAGGCTTGATTTCCTTAATAGATTGATCAAGAGATTAACTCTCTCCCTCTCTCTCTAACTCTCTCTCTCTCTAGGGCCGGCACCCTTTCTCTCTCTAGGGCCAGCTCTCTGTCCTCCCCTAGGGCCGGCGCAAGCACCTAGGGCGCCCGTGAGTTTCCTCCACCAAGTTCGTGCCGAAGAAGAAGAAGAAGCGGATCGCGACTCCTTCCTTCCTTCCCGGAATTTTGATTCCGTTACTTGGTCGTTAGTTTCCTTTCTTCTCTCTTGATATTCTAGTTGTGTCTTTGGAGAATCTAGTAGTTCTCGTCGACACAAAACTCGTGGCTTTGCGAAGTCATCCCGAAGAGAACTCGGCGTGGACACAAATAGAGGCGGAGCTTCCAAGGGACGCTACGGTTGGATCTCGTACCTTTCTTCGAGTTACGCGAGGTACAAAGTAAATTAGTTTACTTTTCTATAAAGTTTTAATTTATGATCATATCCACACATCATAAGGTTGCATGCTAGATACGTGGTTAAAATAATTTGAGAAATTATTTTATGCTAATTCTTCCGCTGCACGTAAAAATTTAAAATTATACGAACCCGTATCCTTATCAACATGCACCCGGTCCCAACAATACATACTTAGTGTTTTTGCGAGACGCTCAAGCTCAAGTGTGGGGGAGTTGATAAGAACCATTTTAGTGATTATTTGAGTTGCTTAAATCCATGTTTGACCTATGTTTTTATTGCTTAATTATGAAATTG
Source organism: Boesenbergia rotunda (assembly GCA_024364735.1). Lineage (NCBI taxonomy): Eukaryota > Viridiplantae > Streptophyta > Magnoliopsida > Zingiberales > Zingiberaceae > Boesenbergia > Boesenbergia rotunda. The sequence goes on from JAGFNQ010005105.1 coordinate 132,272, forward strand.
CCCTAGGTTTTAGAACTTACTCTTATTTTGGACTTAATTGCAAATTTACACATATTTGGATTATTTGGCCACTATATTCTTGATTTATTTTTGTAGGTATAAAAGGTCCATGGACCTAGGGCATATTGGGTCAAACTTGAGTCGGAAGTGAACCGGATCGAATTATCAAGCTTACGATTAATCTGGGTCGTCCGATTCAAAAGAGGCTAGATCTGGGCCATCCGGGACCATCTGAAGCAATCCAAGCTAGGGTTAGGGTTGATCAAGCACTCTGATCAAGATCTGAAGGTTTCATCCCAATCAGAGCTCAATCAACCGTTGGATCAAGCTTGGAGGGCTCTAGATCGTCCATTCAAAGATCAAGTTGATCTGGACCATCCATTGCACATCTGGAGGATCTGAGCTACCATGAGGCAGATCCTGACCCCTGATCAACATCCTCAAAGTTTGGCTCAAATCAGAGCAAGATCAGCCGTTGGATTTCCTCAAATTAATCTGGGTCGTCCGTGCTTTAGTATTTAATCAAAAATCCTGCGCAGCTTCCTCTTCATCGCGTCTTCGCCGCAACAGTAGTTTTCTTCAGCTCTTCATCGTGTTCTTCAGTTTTTCATCCAATCGAAGGCGTGATCACTCAATCCTTCATCAAAGCAAGGGCTAGGTCAGTGAAGAGAGTTCTCAGTGAGGTTTCAGATTGGATTTTTGCTCAATAGCAAGGCTGCGTGAGGTTTCAGCAGTTTTGCTATCCGATTTCAGCGAGCTCAGCTGTGCACCATCTCCACTGCATCCGAGCTATCCAGAGGGGTTCCCTGGAAGGTTTCGGTCATTCCCTAATCCCAATCGCAAGCCACCACAGCGAGTTTGAAGAATTCGAAAGCAGATTTCAGCTTGAGCAGGATTTACTTTGAATCGATTGCAGAGACAGTTCTTCACTGATTTGTTGAGCTTACGGGTCCGAGGTTCTCCCTTGACTGACGACCAAGGAGCTCTTGAGTTGGAGAAGGGTTGAGAAGTAGCTTAGATAATTAAGTTCATTGTGTTCTAGCTGTAATTTAAGTTCTGCGCAACTCTATTCTAGATTTTTAGTTTTATCAGCTGCCTTAGTTTGTGTTTCTGAATTGTTTGGATTCATTAGGTTTTTAATCTTCGTGTTCAGTAATTTAGGAACTTGTTTAGTGATCAATTGAGTTAAATTTCAGTTCACTTTTGTTTAGTTTGCTGCGTGCCAAATTGTGTTGCTGCGTTCCAAGCTAAACTGCTGCGTATTAGAATTTTCAGTCCCATTTCACTAGATTCAGTTAAGTAATTGCTAGTTAAGTTTCTTTGTGCCTAGATTAGTTACTTGTAATCAGTTTGCATTAGCTAGCTCAGCCTTTAATCTATTGCGAAAAAAAATCTGTAGCTAATCCTTTCAATTCTCCATCTGAAATTTCAGCCATTTGGTTTCTGAATTTGTGCTTTTCAAGTTCTGATTTCAGATTCCATTCCTCACCTTAGTCTTGCTTAGTTCTTTCTTAATACCCTTGTTTCCCAATTGAACCACTCAGCTTAAACAATTGAGCTGAAGATTTACTTATTTCACAATTTGGATAAAGTGTTTGGCACAAAGAGTCTTCCCTTGCGTGCCAATTGATTTGAACCTTTTTGCATCTGAATTTAACTTGTTTTTGTGGCATATGATTGTGTTCGGAATCAATAAGTTAGCATTCACTCATTTCTGAATTTTGTTGGCAGTGGTTGGCTTCCAAAAACATTGTAGCTAGTTAAGTTGAGTTGTTTGTTTGATTTTCTTAATTTCGCATGCCACTAATTGTTGCAAGCTTGTTTGTTTCCAAAAACTCCTATCACTGTCTTTTCTTCATTGCATAGCATTTCTTTTGTTTTGTTGAAATCAGAAATCAGTTTCCAAAAATTTGGTGAGTGCTTGATTAGGTTTCCATTAGGTTGAGTACTAAGTGTCATCTCTTTGTTTAGTTCATGAGTTGAGTTCTCTATTTTTCATTGTGCTTTCATATCTGAATTATAACCCAAAATCCAATTACTTATTTGAAACCCAAAAACACAAACGACACATAAACCAAGCTCGAATCAAACCCGACAACTAGCTCCGAGAAAAATACGACCTGTGGCCCCTTTGCTACATTTTTATACTTTTGATTGTAAAAGGGTTTCCAGCTTTAATTCATATTTAAATTTTGATTGGACCCACATTTCGTGACAATTTAATCTAGTATTTCGGGTCTGTCAGTAGGCTAAATCTAAGTTAAACCTAACCTCAATAAATAAGGACACTTTATAATTAATCATTTGCATTGGCTTAATTAAATAATTACGACAATTAAGCTTAATCTCAGTACGGTTTAGAAATTGGTTTAGTTGACTATTATTATGGTAAATAGCTAAACATCGTATCATTTATACAGGACCTTGATTCAGATTCTTCCAGTTGATCGCGGGAGGTTCTGTTCGTATACGTTCTACAATTATAAGGCGGGTACTTCTCCTTTGTACTCAAGTAGTTTTCTTTACCTTAAAAGCATGGCTATATTATGTCTGATAGGTTGCTTGACCTTGTTCTTTGTTGTTATTTAAAACATCGCCGTTGAGACTTATTCTTCGTTGATCTTTGAGTGTTCCCAAATTCGTATCCGTACAGTCCTCTATTGGTTTTCTATTCTGTAAAGTGCCGCTTGTACGCGAGTACTTAGAAGTCCATTACACACAGATAGGTTAATTTGGCATTAGAAATACCCTACCCAGTAGTGTAAGTGCATAATCGTTGGTTTTGATTTTCGGTTGATTATATTGATGCATCGTGTATTCGTTGGATTTTATTGCATCGCTGTTTCTCCGATTGTTTGTGCATCGTATAGCATGTACCATACTTGCACGTTGCATACTAACGACTGTTGGGCTTACATTTGGTTAAGTCATCGTTAGTCATATTGTTGCTCGATTCACTCAACCACTTGTTGTCATGGTAGATATTAGAGTGCGAGCACCTGTCCTGTTATGCCAAACAGTGACACCCTCACCGTTGTTTTTAGAGGGATGAGCTGTTGGTGGCTCACCCTCACTGTTATTTTTCGAGGGATATTGTAGCTGTAGTAGCTCCCCCGATGTACCGGGGTTTGGAGTGTAGGCTCCCCAGCATCCTGTCCACTCAACCACGCCTTATGTGGTATTTTGTTGTTGGAGTGGTACAGTTGTCACAGCCCTACCCACTCGGTCACACAGATGGGATGTGTTGACGGCTTGATTGGCGTCAGGGGTGACACATGTCATTGCATCATGTGCATACGTATTTCTTTTATGCATTTGCTTGTGTTTGTTGCATTTATATGAGCTATGGTTGTTGCACTTGATTGGCATGCATGTATATCTTGGTTTTACTATTGTTGTATGGTTTTATACATGCTTAGTGCTTATCCGGATTTTATGCTATGTTATTGTACTATATGTTATGCATGTTTAGGTGAATCTATATTTCTTATGGACTGTACACTTTTGATTCTCTACTCTGTTTATCTTTATTATGCCATTTTTATTTGTCTACTCATATACCCGCAGAGTCCGCCCGGACTTACCACCCCTGCTTTCCTTTCTGTTGTTTCAGATAGCAGGTAGACGTATTTCTTGGAGCCAGGAGATGATCCAGTTGCCAGCCCCCAGTCCCTCGGTTCCACCGTGTCGGTCGTTTTGGTTTGATTTAGTATTTGATTTATTTCACAGTTATTTTTATTTGTCAGGTATTAGTTTGATTTTGTCGTATTCACTGATATGTAGACTTTCTTTATATTATTGTTGGCTGAGCCATCCATTTATTTCGTTTCGATATAAACTACGTGAGAGTGCCTTTTATTTATATATTGTGATGCCAGCCGCTTGTGGCTAAGCTTTATTGGTGAGATGTCATGTATAATTGACCCATATTGTCCGCCGTACAGGGGAGATGCTGCCCGATTTTCGAGCAAGCATGTACCTCTGGGGTCGTGACAAAATATGTCATTATCCTTAGATTTTAGGAACAAAGTAGGGTCAATTATTCCTCTCCTAAGTCCCTTAGACACTAGAAATGAAGAAAGCCTTTCATACCAAGCCCGGGGAGCTTGTTTCAATCCATATAAGGCTTTTCTCAATTTGTAGACGTGTCTTGAATAACTAGGGTCCTCAAACCCGGGGGGTTGTTCTACATAGACTTCTTCCTTAATGATCCCATTAAGGAATGCCGACTTCACATCCATTTGGTGAAGTGTGAAACCCATGTGAGCGGCATAGGCTAGTAGAATTCTAATGGACTCTAATCTTGCTACGGGGGCATAAGTCTCATCATAATCTAATCCCTCAACTTAGTTAAATCCCCTAGCTACCAATCTAGCCTTGTTCCTAGTGATTTTGCCTTGCTCATCTAGTTTGTTCCTAAAGACCCATCTTGTGGTTACAATGGTGCAATCATTGGGCCTAGGAACCAACTCCCAAACCTCACTTCTCTCAAATTGATTTAGCTCTTCTTACATGGCTAAGACCCAATCTACATCTTCTAATGCTTTATCAATAGACTTAGGTTCTAATTGAGAGATTAAGGCTATTTGACTAGTTTGGTCTCTAAAATAGGACCTAGTCCTTACTCCTTGAGTGACATCACCAACTATTTGGTCAATAGGGTGATCTTGATAATGTCTCAAGGGCCTACAGGTTGTGGGTTCATTGACTACTTCTTCCTCATCCTCCAGGGTACTCCGTACTCCCCCTTGATCATTGCCCTCCAAATGTAGGTCTTGGATTCTTTGGGCAAGGGGTTGGACTTCTTCCATATCCTTATCAATTGAGACTTTTCTAGGGTAGGTACTTGTAGATTCATCAAAGTTAACATTTGAGGACTCCTCAATCACTTTTGTCCTTTTGTTGTAAACTCTATAACCCCTACTAGTTGATGAGTACCCAACTAGAATTCCCTCATCAGCTTTTGACTCAAATTTCCTTAGGTCATCTTTGATATTTAAAATATAGACTTTACATCCAAGGACCCTAAAGTAGTAGACTTGCGGAACTCTCCCATTCCATAATTCAAAGAATGTTTTTCCTAGGAACCTATGTACCAAAATCGGATTTTGAATGTAACAAGCGATGTTAACCGCTTTGGCCCAAAAGTAGCTAGGAAGAGAATATGCATTAAGCATAGTCCTAGCAGCTTCTTGTAGGGCTCTGTTTCTCCTCTCAACTACCCCATTTTGTTGAGGAGTCCTTGGGCATGAAAATTCATGCTTGTATCCATTTTCTACACAAAATTGTGAGAAACTTGAATTTTGGAACTCCCCACCGTGGTTACTCCTAATTCGGTTGATTTTGAGGTATTTTTTATTTTCTACCCTTTTACTAAATCCTATAAAGATTCTAGGGTATCGTCCTTATGTTTCATAAAGAAAACTCATGTAAACCTAGAAAAATCATCTACTATAACTAATCAGTATTTACTCCCTACAAGTGAGGGAGTACTATGACAATCAAATAGATCAATATGTAGAAGTTCTAATGGTAAAGTAGTAGTGGTTAGGATTTTACCATTGTGTGATGATTTTGATTGCTTACCCTCTTGGCATGCATCACACAATTTGGTCTTCTCATACTTGATCATAGGTAGCCCCTTCACCAACTCTTCTTTGGCCACTCTTGCTATGCTTCTCATGTTGACATGTCCAAGCCTCCGGTGCCACAAGAACCCTTCTTCTTCTTTAGACATGAAACACTTAGCCAAATTGTTAGTAGCATAAGAAAGATCAAGATAATATAAGTTGGCCTCTCTATACCCTTCTAATATGACATTATTCGAATCATTTTGTCTTATTATGCACTTCCTATCATGGAATTCAACTCTAAAGCCCGCATCACATAACTGACTCACACTAAGTAAGTTAAACTTCATATCTTAAATTAAAAGTATCTTATGTATGGAAATTGTAGGAGATACCTCAATGGTGCCCCTACCAATAATTCTCAGTTTTTCACTATTTCCAAAGGAGACCGTCCCTTCTCTTAAGTAGCTAATAGTAGTGAACTTGCTTACATCTCCGGTCATATGTCTTGAGCATCCACTATCTACTATCCACATGGTTGAGGCCTCCTTCACCTTCACCTATACAACATGGAAAACATACTCTTTTGGTACCCAAATTTGTGATCCACAAGTATCATTTAAAAATCTTTTAGGTACACATGCCCTCTTGGTGTTTCCCTTAAATCCTTGTCTCCTAGATGCACCAATCCTACCCATGAGTGAGATAAAGGCCACTCCTTTGTCTTTGGCCTATATCCTAATCCGGCTTTGTTATAAACGGCCCTTTGACTGTTTATTATCATATCTAAGTTGCTAGACCCCACTTGAAATTTCCTAAGTGCCCTTGTGAGATCATCTACCTTTTTCTTTAGTTCCCTATTTTCAGTTTCAAAACATGAAGCATGTGATGTAAGAGAACTAACATGTAATTCTTCCTTAAGTTTTGTAGATTCTACTCTAAGCATGGCAATCTCATCTTTTAGATCCTTAATCTTACTTCTAGCTTTAGCTAAATCCATGTTAGTGCTAGAAATAATCTTAACTAATGTAGACGAGGGTAACTAGTATACCTCACTTACCGATGCTTCTGACTCGGATGATGATGATGAGGAGTCGCTTTCATCACTGCTTGAGCTTCTTTCATCATCTGATGAGTCTGAGTGATCCATTTCCATGAGAGCAAAATGTGAGATATGCTCTTCTTCCTCCTCCGAGGATGATGGATCATCCCAGGACGCCTTGAGGTTGGTGGCACCCTTCCCCTTTCCCTTTGACCTCTTCTTGTCACCTTTCTTCTCCTCCTTCTTGTCATTTCTTCTCTTCAGTTGAGGGCACTCGTTCTTCATGTGTCCCTCTTGGTGGCAGTTGTAGCAGATGATGTCCTTGGCCTTACTCTTGCCTTCGGACCCTTTCCTAGCATAAGATTTGTTAGAGAAACTTTTGAACGTCTTACGCATCTTTCTTACCATAAATGCCTCTTGGTCGCTATCCATGGAGGCGCTGGATTTCTCTGAGTCGGATGAGGAGGAGTACACCACCTTCTTCTTCTCCTTCCTCTTCTTCTTCTCCTTTTCTGCAATAAAAGCAATACCCTTCTCTTTGGCCGAGACGTTAGCTTGCTCGTGCAGTTCAAATTCACAGAATAGATCATTTAATTTAACTATGGACAAATCCCTCGATACTTTGTAGGCATCAACCATGGATGCCCACAAGGTAGTTCTTGGGAAGGCTTGTAGGACATACCTGATGATATCTCGGTTCTCGATCTTTTCTCCAATCACGTGGAGCTCGTTGATGACCTCCTTCACCCTTCCATGCTGCTGGCTGACAGTCTCGTTGCTCTTCATGGATAGGGATTGGAGTTGGGCCACGAGCAGGTCCTTCTTTGCTCTTCTGGACTCGTTTGACCCTTCGTTCAGTTCCACCAATTTGCCCACAATTCCTTGGCGCTCTTGAACGACCCCACTTTGTTGAGTTGCTCCTTTGAAAGCCCGCACTGCAGTGTGGTGGTGGCCTTGGCATTTGACTGCGCCCTCTTCATGACCTCTTTCGACCAGGATCTCATCGGTGTCGGTTCCCCTCTTTCATCGACGGGAGCATCGAATCCATCTACAATGCTAATCCAATTTTCAATATCATTCATAAGGTAATATTGCATCCTACCTTTCCAGTATGCGAAGTCGTTCCCGTCGAAAAAGGGTGGTCGTGCAGTGCTGTATCGCTCTTGAAACGCCATTTCACTTGCTTCGGTTGACGGTGATTTCTTCCGAAACGAACCGGCTCTGATACCAACTGATAGATCGACAGGCGTGCTAGAGGGAGTGAATAGCACTTTTTCGTTGATGTCTCTACAAGGTTGTTAGCACAGCAGAAACAATAATATGCAAAGGATAATAAAACAATGCTAAGAACAAAAATTTACTTGGTATCCACCCAAATGGGTGACTAATCCAAGGAACCATGCACATACACCACCTCCACTATGAAAAATCTCCTTCAGGTGGAGAAACCTTTACAACAGTGTTGTCTTCCTCTTTACAGAAAGTAGTGATTGAAGAGAGAGAAAGATGAAAAGACTTTTCACACTAGCATCACTTCGTTATAGTACGGAACCGTACCGCTCACGTGCAAAAAGGTCCTCCTTTTATAGGAGAACAGGACAAACTCGCAGTCTGTCCAGCCCCGCACCAATCGACTACCCCTGGGGCAGTCAACTGGCCTAGCATTAATTGCTAGCCAACGGTTAGTTTTTGGGGTATACCAGTCGACTGCCTATGGGCCAGTCGACTGTTAGAAGGCTGAAAACTTTATATGAGTTTTGGCAGTCAACTGCCCTCTGGCCAGTCGACTGCCCACTCATTTCTAGCCAATCTTCACATACTCCTTCACGTGTGCCTTCAGGTTCACTCCTTGGCTCACCCCTTGAAGTCATCTTCCTCTGACTCTCGTCCCTCGGATGTGCACATAAGCCTTCCTTTGGCTTGCCTCCATGCCACCCTTCACGTGTGCCCTTGAAGTCCACTTCTCGGCTTGCCCTTGGAGTCCTCCTCCCTCGGCTCTCGTCCCTCAGATATGTTCACCATGTGTGATTCTCCAAGTCCTGCAAACTCAATCACACACATCAAATACAACATAACACTCTAACTTTAAACATATTCACACACACACATCAAAACCATGATCTTCCAATCATTTTAGGGTTGATTGCCTCAACAAATAAGAGACTCTAAAACTGAGTTCCCCGAAGATACCGGAGAATACAAAGAACAACATCCCAATGAACTGTGATAGGTGCAGCGACAAACTGACTAACCACATGCACAGCATACGCAATATCAGTATGAGTCACAGTGAGATAAACCAAGTTTCCCACAATTGTACGATAGAGGCTAGGATCTAATAAAGGAGAACCATCTGATAGAGAGTACCAAGCATTAGTCTCAAAGGGAATATCAACTATCCTATTGTCAGTGAGACGCGAATACTCAAATAGATCATCTATATATTTTAACTGAGAAAAGAGATAACCTTTTAGAGAAGAGGTGATCTCGATCCCCAGAAAATAACGTAGTAAACCCAAGTCTTTCATAGCAAAGAAACGAGCTAATTCAAACTTCAAAGACTCAATTTCATCAAAGTTATCACCAGTAATTATCATGTCATCCACATTTAAAGATAAAGTATATAACCTGCACTCGTACACTTGACAAATAAAGCTGAATCATAATCACTCGGACGAAAGCCAAGAGAGGTAATCACTGTGGAGAACTTCGCAAACCAAGCACGAGATGCTTGTTTGAGTCCATAGAGAGCTTTGTGAAGCCTATAAACTTCACCAGATTGGTGAGGAAGTCCAGGAGGAGGTATCATATGCACTTCTTCTTGAAGATCACCATTTAAAAAGGCATTCTAGGCATCTATCAGAGATATTTTTCAACGACGAACAGAGGCAACAACAATCAAGGTACGAACGATAGTCATTTTAGCAACAGGGGCATATGTTTCCTCAGAATCCATGTCATACTCCTGAGAGTAACCTTTAGTAACAAAGTGAGCTTTATATAGTTCAACAGAACCATCAAATTTAGTTTTGATCTTATAGACCCAATGAGAACCAATGGTGTATTTTCCTTGTAGCAGAGGTACTAGACCCAAGTATGTGTATGATGCAGAGTAGTTAATTCCTCGTCCATAGCATTCTTCCAAAGTGGGTTATCAACATCTTCTTTATAGGACAAAGACTCAGAAAGATGATAAATAGAGGTGACAAAAGAAGTAAAAGAACTAGAGTAATAAGAATAAGCAAAATTGCGTAGTTTAGTAGACTTACGAGGATGTGTAGACCGACGAATAGGATTATCCACAATCTTGCCAGGTGATGGAACAGTTGTAGGAGGGGGAGGGGGATGGGGAGGAGGAGGAGGAGGAGGAGATGATGTCTCAAGAGTACCAGATTCAGTGGAGCTATCATGAGGAGCTGTGGTAGAGCCTTCATCGGTATTAGTACTGAAGTGATCATTATGAATAAGATCTGCATGTGTTATGTCATGTGATAGAGGAGGTATAGAGAAGAAAAAAATATGCTCAAGAAACACAACATGACGAGAGATATATAATTTTTTACTGACTGGATCAAAACAATGATATCCCTTTTGACCAACACCATAACCAAGAAAGACATACAAAGCAGACTTAGAGGGTAACTTATCATGCTCGACGTGTGGTCGCAGAACAAAATAGGTACAACCAAAAATATGTAAAGATAAATAATCAAGAGCACGACCGTACAGTTTTTGAAAATGAGACAAACTTGAATTATGAGAAGTTGGAATCCTATTAATTACATGAGTAACAGTAAGAATTGCTTCTCTCCAAAAGATACTAGGAATGTAACGCCCGCCCTTATATCTACTCTCGGGGCGGGGTTACATACCATCAATCATATAATTTTAACATAAAATAAAAAAACAAAAGTGCAATGACTAAGTACTGAGCATGCTTGTTTAAAACTATCAAGTGATATTTACAAGTGCTAAGCATACTAGTCAGTGCATGCCAATCAGATATCATGCTTGAAGGATTAGAACATGGTAGGTGTTAGTGATATGAGAGAAGTGTCCTAAGGCAATCGCCTTATGATGTAAACATTTATTTTAATAAATGATAATTCACTATTTGAGTATACATGTTTTGTGTATTTGATTGGGATCTTGAACTCATCTACTGAATGTCCGCAATACAACTCACAGCATAAGAGAATTTGTGATGGGATCACAACTAGTGATTATCTCTAATGTGCAATTGTGAAGTATTGAAATTATCCCTAGTCGATGAATTGATAAAAACGGACACTATCAATTCTGTTGAGACTAGCATGGGTTATTCTCTAATCAGCTGATTCTCACTGGTTGGTGACATTGGGATGTCCAGAGATAAACATGGATGCTAGTTAAGGGAACTAGTTCATTGGAGTGACTAGCTGTAAGACTTCATATGGGAATCTACATGTAGATATGTCAATGAAGATCTTACTGCGGCTTAAGTGCGATGTTCCTTTGACTTGCGGTGTTCAAGTCATCTTGGTCATGGAGACTTATACTTTGACATCTTAAGCAAGCATCTCCAAGGAGGTGTGGACCCAGGATGATTGGGTATAAGCCGAAGTGCCCGAAGATGTTTGAACAGCCTACAAAGGATTCACCACTCCTTGCGAGAGATATATACCCAGGCCTATCGTCGGATTGTTACTCAAAGCCTCTGGCCAGAGCATATCATGTTAAGAGTGCGAGTCTCTTAAATACATGAGAGTAATTAGAAATCCAAAGGACGAGGAAGACACTACTTGGGCTAGGTGTGACGTAGTCAGCCTAGTGGGGACTGATACCATAGACCGTGTCCTGAACCAAGTGGGTATAAGGTGGTGAAGGGAATGAGGCACGATTCATTAGAGCTGCTGAAGGGTTTTAGAATAATTTCTTCTGGGGTCAAACCGTTGATCTTTCGATTAATTGGGGATCATGATGTACTACTAGGTGCCACTCATGATCGATCTATAATTAATGGGTTAATTATAGACGGCCAACATAAATCGAAAGCCTATTTAGTCACACGCAATACGAGTAATCCGAGGGATTTAAAACGAGTTGAAAATTGGATTTTCCGATCAAGAGAAACGAGTCGAATCTGAGTTAATCAGAGGCGCAATGGAAGCTAAAAATGGCTAAGTCTTTTGAAGGCTTTTTGGGCGAATTAAATGAGTTTAATTCGCGACCGGTTCGGGTTGGTTTGGCCGGCCAAAGGAGGTGCTAACCCTCCTTGTGGTGGCCGGCCATTAAAGGAGATTAAACCAATTTAATTGGTTTAATTAATAAAATAAATCTAGTGCGGTTTATTTTATAAATTATGGATAAATAAATTTGTATAAAGAAAATTTATATAAATAAATTTGTAGAAATTTATTCTTTTTATGGAAGTTAAAATAATCCATGAATTGGTTTATTTTAATTTTATAAAATCAATTATGAATTGATTTTATCATAATAAGAAAGTTTATAAATTTCTTATAAAAATTTATTCCATAATTTAAAGAGAGAAAAGAATAAGTTTTATTATAAATTAGTTTATAATAAAGACTTGGTTTAAACGGAATAATTAGTTAAGAAAATTTATAGGATAAATTTCTTATAACTAATTCCGTTTAGAGAGAGACTTAGCAAAGAGTTGCTACTATATAAAGGAACCAAAGGCTAGCCCTTTAGATCAATCAATTAATCAAGAGATTAATTAGAGCTCTCCCTCTCTCTCTTTTATTCTCTTCTCTCCTCATCTTCTTCTCCTTCACATTAGGGTCGGCGCCCCATCCTTGTGGATTAGGGCCGGCGCACACAACCAACATCCAAGGGAGTTGGCGTGAGCTTTCAAGGAGAAGGAGAACCCGAACACGAAGAAGAAGAAGCGGATAGCGACTCCTCTCTTCTCGGAATTCGATTCCGTTACTTCGTTGGTTAGTTTTCCTAATTTTTCTCTTGTCCTTCTAGTTGTGCCTTCCGAGAATCTAGTAGTTCTCGTCGGCACAAAACTCATGACTTTGTGAAGTCATCCCGAAGAGAACTCGGCGTGGACGCGAATAGAGGCGGAGCTTCCAAGGGACGCTACGGTTGGATCTCGTCCCTTACTTCGAGTTACGAGAGGTACTTAGTAAATTTGTTTACTATTCCGCAATGTTTTATTTTATGATTATGTCAACACACCATAAGATTGCATGCTAGATACGAAGTTAAAATAATTTAGGAAATTATTTTATGCAAACTCTTCCGCTGCACGTAAAAATTTTAAATTTTACGAACTCGTATCCTTGTCGACATGCACCCGGTCCCAACAGTAGGTGCATAGCAAGATCAGTAACACACAAATCATGATAGTGAGGTTTTACATTCTATTGCAAAGAGTAACACATGAATTCACATCCTAGAACATCATTTAGAAGCATAGTCATAGGTTTCCATGCATAATAACAATTTATAAGATTGAGTCTAAAGGAAGTCTAGAACATCATGTGAAATATCTTAATCAAGAGTTATCCTATAACATGATAGGTTCACAAGTAGTTCAACTCACAACATAATCAAGTATAAGAGATATCTAAGTGTAATCACTAACATTCATAATCAAGGAAACATCAACATAAGCATAGTAAAGTAGATATAAGAATCTTTCTTTTCCGAGCCACCACCCCACACATCTTCAGCCCTCCTGCCTCTTCCTTTAGTTTAAGTGTCTCTTACCCTTATCTGCAGTATAAGACAACACATAAACTAGTAAGCACAAATGCTTAGTAAGGATCCTGTACTACTCGTAAAATCCATACGAAAGAATACAACATGTACACATAATGAATCATAAGCATGAGTTTATCATAGCATACTAAACATCAAAGTTTATAAGCAAGCAGTATAAAGTATCTTAAGCATACCTTTCACATATAATAAATGTTTTCAAAACAATTCCATAAAGGTATTACTTAAAAATACTTTAACATCATATAGGGGCCCAGTTGTGTACCACATCAAGCGTGTTCCCTAATGAATTGGGGTAGCGAGCCACCAACCCATTAGAGCAGGACCCTTCCGTCCTACCGGAGCCATGACCTTCAGTTAACATGTACCCCGGATTTGTTTAACGACCCCCTTCCGAGTCGGGTACACAACTTTCAAAGTAAAATACTTATCATACTTTTACATATATGCTAAGGAGTACTCCAAATCCACTTCTCAAGGGACACACCACTCTTCAAGGGTGCTCATGATCCCATAGGGACACACCACACAACATAAGGGGTGCTCTTGATCCCATACTTAGTGGAGTATCCTTTCAAGCATTTTAACATACACATCACATGCAATTCATAAGGGTGCCCCATGGGCTATAAGGCATGCTCATACATACATCATATTTCAACCACTTAAACATACTTTATATATGACAAGGTTGGTCACATAAATCATACTCATATCATAGGAAGTGGTAGCATGCTTCATGGATTAAATTAATTCTTCCTAACCCTAAACCTAGGGTTGGCCGAAAGTCATAGGGTAGGGGTAGGTTAGGTTTTTGACATCAAACATCCCATACAAACATCACATATATATATACATCATGTATCATACTAAGCATAGCATACATCATGGGGTCATCAACCTTCACAACCCTAATGTTTCATGCCTTGGCCGAAAGTCATGCTAGGGAAAATTAAGTTTTCCAATCAAACATTTATACAAACACCATGTATACGCTATCATGCAATACACTAAGCATAGGATACATCATAGAAAAATCATGCAACCCTAAACCCTCAATCTTCATGCCTTGGCCGAAAGTTCTACTAGGGAGAGTTAAGTTTTCCAATCAAGCATTCCATTTAAACATCACATGCATATACATATCATCTTCCAAACATAAGCATATCTCATAGGGTAGTTTAACCTTCATGAACCCTAACTTAGGGTGTTGGCCGAATGGTGTAGGGTAGGGGGAATTAGGGTTTTTGAAATCAACCATTCACACAAGCATTTACACAAACACCTCACATACATATCATGCCACATATTAAGTATAGATTACATCATGGGATCATCTTCCAAACATAAGCATATCTCATAGGGTAGTTTAACCTTCATGAACCCTAACTTTAGGGTGTTGGCCGAATGGTGTAGGGTAGGGGGAATTAGGGTTTTTGAAATCAACCATTCACACAAGCATTTACACAAACACCTCACATACATATCATGCAATATATTAAGCATAGATTGCATCATAGGATAATCATGCACCCTAAACCCTAATTCTTCTAGGGTTGGCCGAAAGTGTAGGGTAGGGGGAATTAGGGTTTTTGAAATCAAACATTCACACAAACATTTATACAAACACCTTGTCTACACTACTAAGCATGGATACATCATAGGATAATCATACAACCCTAATCCCTAATTTCTATCCTTGACCGAAACCTTGTAGGGTGTTCACCCTAGTTTTTGTCATCACAATATGAAGGGGAAACAACATATAAATATACCCTAAGTCCCAAGGGGTCTCTTCATGCATCAAGGAGTAGCCAAGGTCTTCCCCTAAGGGGTGGTCGAAACTTGCACAAGGGATACCTCCCTTTTTCGAAAACCAAGGAAGAAGAAGAATCATGTAACAACAATTACGCTGCAGGCGAGGGGATACTTACATCCTTTCGCTTGAAATTCACCTTCTCTAAATCCTTAGGGTACCCTTGGTTGAAGGAGGGGTGAGAGTTCCCCTTGCTAGAGCTAAGACTCTTGGATGGGGTCTTCTTCTTTCCAATTCCCTAGGGTTAGAACCCTAGGGTGTATTTTCGAAAAATGAAAAGGAGAAGAGGGCTAGGGTTTTGGTGGGGAGAGTGGGGAAGAAGAATGAAAGTTCTTTCCCCCTCTCCCTCCCTCCTCTCTTATTTATACTATTCTCATGAAGGGACATGTCTCTTCACTTCCCTAGCTTTTTAGCTAGCATGTTTCTTATTCTCTCAACAAGAAACACTCTTGGTGCATTGGTTAAGACATGGTTAGTGTAACTAGGAGGTTCAAGGTTTGATCCTTGCTTCCTCCTTTCTACACTTTCTTTTTATCACCTTTTGCACTAATCAACATCAAAGCCCATTAAGCCAAGCCCATCATGACATTTCATAATAATGTTTCATGAATTCATAATATTACATATGGGCAAAATTTGGGGTGTTACAATCCCACGCACCTTATAAAAAGTTCGTCCCGAACTTTAAAACAGTTCCGGATGCTTTAATCGCATTGCCTCCTCTCGTTCCCAGGTGGCTTCTTCGAATTGCTCATTCCGCCACAGAACCTTTACTAAGGGCACTTCCTTGTTCCTTAGTTTTTTTTTTTGACTTCCCAATCTAGGATCTGAATAGGTCGGCGTTCGGAACATAGGTTCTCTTGATCTGGTATTGGTCCCACATATCGCGGACTCAGCTTCCCTCTCTTCCCGAATCTCATCACCCCTTTCATAGGGGCCACTTTAAGGAATACTGAATCCCCAACATCAAACTCTAGTGGTCTGCGTCGCTTATTAGCGTAGCTTTTCTGCCGACTCTGAGCAGTCTCTATCCTCTGGCGGATATTCTTTATAGCCTGAGTGGTTTCATCTACAATATCAGTCTGGAGTCCCATCTCCTTCTTTTCACCACTCTCAAGCCAGCATATAGGAGATATGCATTTCCTTCCGTATAGTGCTTCGTACGGTGCCATCCCGATAGTATCCTGATAACTGTTGTTATAAGCAAACTCTGCCAGGCTCAGGTATCGACACCAGCTTCCCTTAATGTCCAAGGCACAAGCTCGTAACATGTCCTCTAATATCTGATTCACTCTTTCAGTCTGCCCGTCAGTCTGGGGGTGAATGGTCGTACTGAATCTCAGCTTCGTGCCAAGAGCCTTCTGCACGTGTCCCCAAAAATCTGAAATAAATCGACCATCCCGATCAGAGATAATGGTCTTGGGAACCCCGTGTAGCCGGACAATTTCCTTGACATTCAGTTGAGCCAACTGCTCTACTGAGTAAGTCGTCCTGATAGCCAGAAAATGGGCAGACTTGGTTAGCCTGTCCACAATAACCCATATACCATCATATCCGTTCGTTGTTCTAGGCAGCCCTGATATGAAATCCATAGAGATGTCTTCCTATTTCCACTCGAGGATCGGCAGAGGTTGTAGAACTCCTCCAGGCCTCTGCTGTTCTGCTTTGACCCTCTGGCAGGTCAAACACATACTGATACAGTGGGCTACATCTCGCTTCATACCGGACCACCAAAACTTGCTCTTCAGATCTTGATACATCTTGGTAGACCCAGGATGCATCGCATAAGGCGTTCCGTGAGCTTCCTCGAGGATACTTGTCCGTAAGTCAGAGTCATCGGGAACATATAATCGATCCCGAAGATATAAGACTCCACTGTCTGAAATCCAAAATCCATCGTTATTGCCTTCGAGAACCTCTTGCCTGATCCTTTGAAGGCTCGGATCATGATTCTGCTTTTCCAGAATATCATCGAATAATGTCGGCGCAATCATCAGGGTGGATAACTGTCCTGATATGATTTCAATCCCGTAATTCATAATTTCTTCCCTTAGGGGTTGTGACAAAGCTGATAAAGACATCAAAGCAGCACATGATTTCCTACTAAGTGCATCAGCTACCTTGTTGGCTTTCCCCGGATGGTACAGGATCTCACAGTCATAATCCTTGACCAATTCAAGTCATCTGTGCTGTCTCATATTCAGATCTTTCTGGGTGAAGAAACATCGCAGACTCTGGTGATCTGTATAAACTTTACACTGAGTTCCATATAGATAGTGCCTCCATATTTTCAGCGCAAAGACCACCGCTGCTAGTTCTAAGTCATGGGTAGGATAATTCCTTTCATGTTCCTTGAGTTGCCTAGAGGCATAGGCAATCACCTTCCCATTCTGCATAAGCACAGCTCCGAGTCCCATGGATGCGTCGCTGTACATATCGAAACCCGTACCGCTTTCTGGAAGAGTCAATATCGAAGCGCTAGTCAGCCTCCTTTTCAGTTCAGTAAAGCTCTTCTCACATTCATCGGTCCATACATATTTCTTGTCTTTCTTAGTAAGAGCTGTCATAGGGGTTGCAATCCGAGAGAAGTCCTCTACGAATTTTCTGTAATAGCCTGCTAGCCCGAGGAAACTTCTGATTTCGCTGGCATTCTTGGGTCTGGTCCAGTTACTCACAGCTTCGATTTTAATTGGGTCCACCATTACTCCTTCCTTGGAGATAACATGTCCCAAGAATGATACTTGATCGAGCCAGAACTCGCATTTGGAAAATTTAGCATACAGTTGTTCCTTCTGAAGAATCTGTAGTACTATACTCAGGTGTTCAGCATGTTCTTCGGGAGTTCTCGAATATATAAGGATATCGTCGATAAAAACGATCACAAATCTGTCGAGGAATGCCGAGAATACCCGATTCATTAAGTCCATAAACATAGCTGGGGCATTGGTAACTCCAAATGGCATAACTACGAACTCATAATGTCCGTATCTGGTTCGGAAAGCCGTCTTCGGTATATCCTCCTTTTTCACCCTGACTTGGTGATAACCAGATCTCAGGTCAATTTTAGAGAAAACCGTGGCTCCCTTCAGTTGATCGAACAGGTCATCTATCCTGGGTAGAGGGTACCTAACATCGTGCATACATGATTTAGGTTTGAACTTCAGCAAATTACTTTACTATAATGTTCTTACCTGTTCTTGATAGTCACGTTGTTCAGCGCCCGATAGTCGATACACATTCGCATCGACCCATCCTTCTTTTTCACGAACAGTACGGGAGCTCCCCAGGGAGAATGACTAGGGCGGATGAGTCCCTTGTCAAGCAGCTCCTGTAACTGTCCCTGTAATTCTTTTAATTCCGTCGGCGCCATACGGTACGGTGCTTTAGAAATGGGGTTAGTACCAGGAATCAACTCAATTGCAAATTCTATATCTCTTTCAGGTGCTAACCCTGGTAAGTCATCAGGAAATACCTCTGGGTAATTGCATACGACTTTGACGTCTTCTAGCTTCGGGCCCTCTGTAGGACTGGTATCAACCACATGAGCTAGAAACCCAGAGCATCCGTTTTCTAACATCTTCCTTGCTTTCAGAGCCGATAAGAATTTGCTTGTCCTCTTCTTCGGCTCTCCGATAAATTCAAATAGAATTCCCGCCTCAGGTCGGAAGATAACCTTTCGTTTACGGCACTCGATAGAGGCGCCGTATTTGTTCAAGAAATCCATGCCCAATATCACATCATAATCTGGCATATTAAGCACTATCAGATCGCAGTAGAGTTCCTTATCTGGGATTCTGATCGGTGCGGCACATAGCATTTGGGTAGAGGGCATCGCCTCACCCGAGGGCAGTGTTGTCAGAAATTTGCAGTCTAAATCTTGCAGTGACATATCATTTCTTTTGGCATATTGCATAGAGATAAACGAATGTGTTGCCCCAGTGTCAAATAAAGCAGTAGCATACTGACTGTAAATAAATATCTGACCTGTGACAATGGTGGAGGTAGTCGCCACGTCTTCCTTCGTAAGAGAGAAAACCCTGGCGTTTGTCATGGCAGGCGGGGCCTCTAATCTCCCTGGGCATATATGAGTACCATCTATAGCTGCCTGCATCAGGTGTAGCTGGGGAGGAGCACCTTTGTACTGAACATGCTGCTGCTGAGGTGCTTTGGCTGCAGTAGGACACTCTCTGGCCATGTGTCCTTCCTTTCCGCAGGTGAAGCATCTCCTGGCGCCTAAGAGGCATGTCCCGAGGTGCATCTTCCCACAAGTGGTACATGGGGGATATTTAGGCTTCTTGCCTGCTGAACCACTGGCAGATTTATTCCATGGCTTCCTCTTTCCGTTGTGGTTCTTTTTCTAGTGGTGGTTGCTATTCTGAGGTTTCTGACCTCCCGACTGACTCTGATTCTTGCTGGCGGTCAGTGCTTGGTTCTGCTGGTTAATATTCTTCAGATAATGCTTGGTAATAAGGGCGCTGCTGAACAGCTCCTCTGCAGTCTGTGGCCTATTAACGCCGCCGGCTACATTCAGAGCTATCTAGGGCCTGAGCATCTTGAGCATTAATCTGACCCTTTCTTTCTCTGTACTGACCAGCTCCGGACATAATCGTGCCAGTCGGTTGAATTGCTTAACGGCATCGTTGACTGAGAGATTTCCCTGCCGAAATTCGGTGAACTCATCAAAATGCCTGTTTGTGACTCGCATATTAAAGAATTCCTCCAGAAATTCGGACTCGAAGTCCTTCCACTTCATCTGATCCACTGACCTTCTAGCTTTGACCCGTTCCCACCACATCCTGTCGTCGCCAGTGAGGCAGAACGAGACACATTTAATTTTCTCATGCTCGGGCCAGTCTAATAATTCCACTGTGCTCTCAACTGTCTTGAGCCAGGCCTGGGCGTCCCAGGGTTCGCAGGTGCCGGAGAACTTTTCCGGCTTCAGTCTCTGCCACTGAATCAGATAGGCCTCCTGTCGGACTCCTCTGGCCAGAGTGTCCGGGGGTGCCTGCGCAGTTGGATGCTCAGTGGGTATCACATTCTGACTTCCCTGCGGGGTTGCAGTGTTCGCCTGCTGGGTCATCAGAGTGTTTATTATCTGCTGTTGTTCAGTGACTTGGCGCTGCAGGTCTGTGATCACCTGCATCATATCGGGTGGGGGTGCGGTCTCATTACCCCGATTGCTACGTCTTCTAGCCATATCTATCATACAGGTGATAAATAAACTAACATAAGAATTAACACTACTTTCACTTGTTATGCAAGCATAAATCATCTCTATATAATCATTACTGTACATGAAACAAAGTAAAGCGAGGTTAGGATCTCTTACTTGGAAGCGGCAGGATGAAGCTTGATGTGTGTGTAGTGGAGGGGAAACCTGCTCTGATACCAACTTGTATCGGACAGCGGAGTTTTATATCTTCGGAATCGATTATGTATTCCCGACGACTCTGATATACGGACAAGAATCCTTGAGGAAGCTCACGAAACACCTTATGCGATACATCCTGGGTCTACCAATATGTATCAAGATCTGAAGAGCAAGTTGTGGTGGTCCGGTATGAAGCGAGATGTAGCCCACTATATCGGTATGTGTTTGACCTGCCAGAGGGTCAAAGCAGAACACCAGAGGCCTGGAGGAGTTCTGCAACCTCTGCCGATCCCCGAGTGGAAATGGGAAGACATCTCTATGGATTTCATATCAGGGCTGCATAGAACAACGAACGGATATGATGGTATATGGGTTATTGTGGACAGGCTAACCAATTCTGCCCATTTTCTGGCTATCAGGACGACCTACTCAGTAGAGTAGTTGGCTCAACTGTATGTCAAGGAAATTATCCGACTGCACGGGGTTCCCAAGACCATTATCTCGGATAGGGATGGTCGATTTACTTCAGATTTTTGGGGACACGTGCAGAAGGCTCTTGCCACGAAGCTGAAATTCAGTACGGCCTTTCACCCCCAGACTGACGGGCAGACTGAAAGAGGAAATCAGATATTAGAGGACATGTTACGAGCTTGTGCCTTGGACTTCAAGGGAAGCTGGTGCCGATACCTAAGCCTGGCAGAGTTTGCTTATAACAACAGTTATCAGGCTACTATCGGGATGACACCGTACGAAGCACTATACGGAAGGAAATGTAGATCTCCTATATGCTGGCTTGAGAGTGGTGAAAAGAAGGAGATGGGACTCCAGACTGATATTATAGATGAAACCACTCAGGCTATAAAGAATATCCGCCAGAGGATAGAGACTGCTCAGAGTCGGCAGAAAAGCTACGCTGATAAGCGACGCAGACCACTAGAGTTTGATGTTGGGGATTCAGTATTCCTTAAAGTGGCCCCTATGAAAGGGGTGATGAGATTCGGGAAGAGAGGGAAGCTGAGCCGCGATATGTGGGACCGTACCAGATCCTGAGACGGGTAGGCAAAGTGGCCTACGAACTGGAGCTACCGCCAGAAATGTCGGCTATCCACAATGTCTTCCATGTATCAATGCTCAGGAAATGTACCTCTGATGTGAATCAAATGATAGAGCCCCAACCAGTACAAGACCAAGAGAACCTAAGTTCCGAACGCCGACCCATTCAGATCCTAGATCGGGAAGTCAAGAGGCTAAGGAACAAGGAAGTGCCCTTAGTAAAGGTTCTGTGGCGGAACGAGCAATTCGAAGAAGTCACCTGGGAACGAGAGGAGGCAATGCGATTAAAGCATCCGGAACTGTTTTAAAGTTCGGGACGAACTTTTTATAAGGTGCGTGGGATTGTAACACCCCAAATTTTTCCCATATGTAAGGTTATGAATTCATGAAACATTATTATGAAATGTCATGATGGGCTTGGCTTAATGGGCTTTGATGTGGATTAGTGCAAAATGTGATAAAAAGAAAGTGTAGAAAGGAGGAAGCAAGGATCGAACCTTGGACCTCCTAGCTACACTAACTATGTCTTAACCAATGCACCAAGAGTGTTTCTTGTTGAGAGAATAAGAAACGTGCTAGCTAAAAAGCTAGGGAAGTGAAGAGACATGTCCCTTCATGAGAATAGTATAAATAAGAGAGGAGGGAGGGAGAGGGGGAAAGAACTTTCATTCTTCTTCTTCCCCACTCTCCCCACCGAAACCCTAGCCCTCTTCTCCTTTTCATTTTTCGAAAATACACCCTAGGGTTCTAACCCTAGGGAATTGGAAGGAAGAAGACCCCATCCAAGAGTCTTAGAGAAGTTCTAGCAAGGGGAACTCTCACCCCTCCTTCAACCAATGGTACCCTAAGGATTTAGAGAAGGTGAATTTCAAGCGAAAGGATGTAAGTATCCCCTCGCCTGCAGTGTAATTGTTGTTGATTCCTTCTTCTTGTTGTTTTTCGAAAATGGAAGTGGCCCCCCTTGTGCAAGTTTCGGCCTTTTTATTGTAACGACCCGGCCCGTCTATCGGCCCATTTACCGGCCCATTTACCGGTCCTCACGACCGTCGTACCGTCGACCATCGACCATGCCGTTACTCATACTAGGTCTTCCCACCCCTGGGTGTGGATTTTTGCCTTCCCAGGATTCGAACCCTAGACCCAGGCTTAAATCTAGTTCTTTATGAATCCTGAATACCAATTGAGCTCAATTGGTATTCAGGATTCATAAAGAACTAGATTTAAGCCTGGGTCTAGGGTTCGAATCCTGGGAGGGCAAAAATCTACTGCCCAGGAAGTGGAAAGACCTAGTATTGGTAACGGCACGGCCAAGGGTCGCCAAAGGGGCCGCCAAATGAGATTTGGCCGCCAAAGGGGCCGAGGGTCGCCTAGAGGGGCCGCCAAATGAGAGATTTGACCGCCCAAGGGACCGAGGGGCTGGGTCGTTACAAGGAACATCTGCAAACAATAAGAATGAGCAGGTTGTCTCAACAAGATGTCTATATTTTCTCTCCGCAACTCCATTTTGTTCAAGTGTTTCTCGACATGAGGTTTGTTGTATAGTACCTTCAGATGCAAGTAAACAAGAAAAAGCATTGGAAGTATACTCACCCCCTAAATCACAACGAAAACACTTGATAATAGCTGAATGTTGAATTTTGACAAGAAATTTAAAGTCATTGAAGATGGTAAGATAATCAGATCTATGTTTCATAAGATAAACCCAAATATAACGAGTGCAATCATCAATAAAGGAAACATAGTATCTTGATCCCCCATTTGTAGCAATAGGAGAAGTCCTCCATACATCGGAATGTACAAGATCAAAATGATTAGGAGAAAAAGATAAACTTTTATTAAAAGGTAATGCAGAGAACTTTGCCAGTTTACAACCACTACAATCAGAAATATCATGACTTTTTAAAGGTTCTAATACTCCAGATGAAGCTAAAAATTGTAAATAGAACGCTGAAACATGACTAAGATGAGTATGCCATAAATAGAAATCAAAAGAAGAATGACTCAATCGAAAAGATGACAGATCGACACTAGAAGCTGCAACACCTGGTACTTGGAGCTGATCCAAGACATAGAGCCCCTCTTTCCTATGGCCTGTCCCAATCACCTTCTGAGATCGCAGGTCCTGCTATAACAATTGGATGAAGAAAAAAAGATTACATATCCAAACTCACACAATTGACTAACAGAAACAAGATTAAGTGTAAGACTAGGAATATAATAGACATCAGGAAGAGACAAGCAAGTTGTAACAATAGAACTGATACCTACTAATGACATTGAAGTACGATTAGCAGACACAATTCATAAAGATGAATTAGGAGATAAAGAGATAAAAGACAACAAGTTAGGTGACATATGATGAGAGACTCCATAATCTAAGATCCACAAGGAAGAAGATATAGCTGATGTACTAGAGGATGACAAACCTATATGAGAAGAAGCAGACATGGCAGAGGACTGTGCAGTAAGGAATTATTGAAAACTTCTCATGCATATATGTATCTAAAGAGGGGGTAGCCACTGCATTACTAGACTGAGGTAGTCGATTGTTATATTTCCATGAAACATTTTGATGTAGCACTAGTGGTTGTTGAGGTCGTTGTTGTTGATACTACTGTTGGGGTGGTCATTTACCTTTGTTCAATAATAATGGACACCGAGATTTTCAATTTCCTTTATTTTGCAATAAGCGCATTCATCATTAGAAACTTTCAAAGTCGATTTATTTTGATTATGAGGTGAAGGTCGCTGTGGTGCTACAAAAACTGATGGCGTAGATGGTGCAGTAGTTCTTTTATCAACCTGAGACTTAAGGCGAATCTCCTCTGTAAGCAATTCATATACCACTGAATCTACGGAAGGGAGAGGATTACGATGCAAAATTGTTCCGCGCAATCCTTCAAAATCATCATGAAGAACCATCAAGAATTGGACTAGACATTGTTCTTCTCTACGAGTAATATAAGTTAGAAATACTCATAATTCTGAGAATTTTGTGAGTGTCAACTGATCCTATAATTCTGACTTGACAGAATAAAAGTCTTGGATACTCATATCTTGCTGTCGAAGTGCCTGGATATCTGCTTCTAACTAATATTGTTTGGCAAAGTTAGACTGCATGTATAGCCTTACCAGATGATCCCAAACCTCTTTGGCAGTCTCGTACTTAGCCAATTGAGCACCAATGGAGTGTGTAACAGAATTATTAATCCACGTAATAATCTTCGCATTATCGGTCTCCCAAATATCCATTGACTTTGTATAATCAACAGCATTGTTATCTGTAGGTTTACATCGCACGCTTGAAATATATCCCCACATAGATTTTCCATGCAAGATATTTTTGATAACATATCCCCAATACGACTAATTTATTCCATCCAATTGGACACTAATAGATTGAAGCGAATCATCTATATGACCACTCATGGTGATAGAACAAATGGTGCTCATGAATAACCAAATGTGAACAAAAAATAAGTTGATGCAAGAACAAAAGAAACCCAACCAATATTCAGAAAGGAAAAATTATACGAACGCACCAGAAAAAAAATTTTCGGGGCTTCACGTCGAACCCCGAGCAAGGGTGCACTTCCCCTCATACCCCCTAGCGAACTCACTCGGAGTTCGATATGTGAAAGTTGTGGATTAAATTAACAGTCCTTCAATTGAATAATCAAAGCTATGAAAAACCTTACTCTGATACCATGTAAAAATTAATAAAATAAAATTAGCCATCTTTATTAAACCAAAAAGTATTTTAGAAAGAAAGAATAAAGATCCTTATATAGATGGGTTAAGAAACCCTAAACCTAAACTGAAAAGGAAAAAATATTAAAATACCCTAAAAGCTATAAATAAATAATTAAAATATATACAATCTAACATGATCCTATGTAAAAAAAATATGATTATCTAAAACATAATTAATAAAGTCGGTGCATAAAGAAATGTGAGTGGTAATAAAATTTCGTACATCTATGACATTTGATCGAGCATCGACAAAAGTGTTGAGGCAATCTGTGGTCCGGAGTGACCAAGTGTTTTGATGTTTGGGTAAAGGGTTTAAGTTAAGTTTACCCTTGTGTTCTTATATATGTATGTTGAGTGTGCAGGTTGTACAGGTACACATATTAACTTGACTGGACGACCTCGGTATGGTGAAGAGTGGCATGGAGACAAGCTGGAGGCTTGTGTGCATCCGAGGGACTTTGGAGAGTAGGGACGATGAGCTGAGGGGTGCGGACATTGAGGCATGCGTGAAGGATGGCATGGAGGCAAGCTGGAGGCTTGCGTACATCCGAGGGACGGGAGCCGAAGATGAAGAGGGTACGAAGGCAATAGTCGAGGCTGCGGATGAGAAGTCAGTCGAGTCGTGAGGGTATGAGTGCTATGTGATTGTACTCGGAAAAATCCTAGGGTTTGAGTGCGGAGTGGAATGTACTCAGGAAGGGTAACCTTAGGTGTGTGAGTAGACCAATCGACTGGCCTGGGGGCAGTCGACTGATAAAACTCACAGAAGGGACTCAACCCTGGGATCAGTCGACTGCCCTTGGGGCAGTCGACTGGTACGTGGCTGGTGAGTTGGCTGAGAATTCGAACGTTGGGGTGCAACGATCGAATTTCAGTGGCACTAGTCGACTGCCCTGGGGGAAGTCGACTGGTGGCGAGGGTTTCAGCCCAAGTCCTATTTAAAGAGGACTTCGTGGTGGTTGAGATTCTTGACGAATCTTGTCTTGGTTAAAGGCAAGATAGTAGTCTTTGTGCTAAGAGGTTTGCTTGAGATTGTGGCAAGGTTTCTCCACCCACAAGGAGCGACGAGAGCTAGCTGGAGGCTATCCGGGTATTGATCTACCGACGGATTCTTGGATTAATCACCCGTCTAGGTGGATACCAAGTAAATCTTCGTTGTTAGCATTGGTTAGTATTGTTTTATTATTTTTATTGTATATTCTGCTTGCGCAACTAACCGTGTAGGAAGAAAGATATCGAAGAAACGCTATTCACCCCCCCCTCTAGCGTACGGAACGATCCTATCAAAAAGTGTAATTTTTTTTGTATATTATGAAATATCTCCCAACTAGTAGGACTTTTCTATAAAGTATTATCTTGTATACACAAATTTTTTTTATAAAATACAATAAGTTCCTTAATAATTAAAAAAATCTTATATAACTTTATTATAAACTCATAAAGTCAATTACATGTTCTTTAATAGATCGTGTGTGATCCAGCCGTATGCTTTGTGGATTCGATGCTCGAGCTTGCAAGTTCAGTATTTTTATTATTTCGAGCAATAGATGAATTTTGCTATTATTTTTCTGCAACCAAATATTCTTGCATGTATCCCAAATCTCATCTAGTACACGGGATATTCTTGTTCTCTTTCATCTCCACTTATATAACAAGTGTTTGTATAATGTTTGATAGTAATTATTCTATGTTCTTTCAATTTTGACCCCTATCCTTACTCCCAAATATATTTTTTTCTACAACAATATCGAGAAATTAATATAAAAGGATATTATATTATACAATATCAAGAATATTAAAATTACTTAAAAAATTCTAATAATAAACAAATTTAAGATCTTGGTATTTATGAAAAGGAAGATACCAGGTCTAGAGAGAGAAACGCTCCCTTCTCTCTAGAATCTCTAGAGACAAGGTGATCGAAAGTTGGTAGGGGTGCCGGATTTCCTCTCCGATTGGCTTGGGTGAGTTCTTTTCTCAGGTAGAATCTCAAGGAGGGGCTTGGTGTCGGTTGTTCCTCTCACGGGGGATAACCGCTCGACAATCAGAGTTGGACTGCGCAACAGAGTTCTCTGACGATTGTTCCCTTATTTTTCTTCCACAACTTCTAGTTCTCTGAATTCTTGTCCTGTTGAGTTCTTTGAGTTTTAGTTCTAAACAAAGAATAAAGGAAGAAAGCGACTCCAAATTCGGCTGGTGTTTTATCAGTGAAGTGCGTCAACTCCAATTTTGTGATCCATAGGTTCATTGCCGACGGTGAACTCTGATGGACGGCAACGTCTCCGGTCAAATGGCAAAGAAGGAAGGTTCCTTGGTCATTAATAATGCATTAATTATTAATTAATTACATTAATTATTGATACTCTTTGAATTAAAGCTCCTAGTTGTACGTGGAGGAAGATTTCTTGGAAGAATTTTTTGTCATTAATTAATGCATTAATTATTATTAATTAATTGCATTAATTATTGATATTCTTTGAATCAAATCTCCTAGTTGTGGATCAGTTGTACGTGGGTGGCATATTCATTTGGTGTTGACACCTTGCAAATTTGGAGTGCCACTTGTGACTTCACAACCAATGGGAAAAAAGAAAAAGGGATACAAATATTCCCCTTTAAGCCAAATAAAGGAAATGCAAGGTGTCTCTTCTGAAGAAAGTCAGTTTAGCAGCTTGGAACCAATAAAATTGTTGACAGCAACAATTGTTGACGTGGAAGACAAAGAGAAGGCTTCAGAAGATAAGAATCTTGAGGAATTGGACCAAGGCAACATGTGTCCAATTGGAGGTGATGCTAGAGTTGACCATGAGGCTGATGTGGACGAGCAAGGTGTTGAGGTGGACGATTAAATTGCTAATGCTCAAATGGCCCACTCTATCGGCACAAATGGAGCTCACATGAAGCAACCTGATGTGGACGAGCAAATGGCTAATGTTCAGAAGGAAAAGTCTACCGGGACAAGTTCTAGCACGATGGAGAAAGAGAATAGATTGAATGAAAAGAACTTGCATACGGGTCGTAGTGTTGGAGGTGAAGATACAAGACATCCTACGGATAAGACAAAGTCATGGGCTAGCCTCTTCCGAGACAACCGTAAAACGGAGACGGCAACACATCTCCCACAAAATACACCGACGGGGACGACGCTAAAGTTTAGCTTTGATGATATAGAGACAGTGGAGGACTCGATAGGATATTGTCTAGTTGGATGTTTCATGGGAAGGCATCCAGGAAGAGATGGTGTGGATATGGTGGCTCAACGATGGAAGGTACCTTACAACTTTTATATGCATAAGAGTGGTTGGGTTGTGTATAGATTTGAGATGCCACATGACCGGGAGAAGATTCTACTTGGAGGACCTTACTTTATTTTCGAAATTCCACTATTTTTGAAGCGTATGCCCAGATGCTTTCTCTTCAATGAAGATGATAGATTTATTCCAGCATGGGTCCAAATCCATGGGCTACCCGCCGACTGTTGGACGCCAAAAGTGCTAGGAATGATTGGCTCAGAGATTGGCAAACCCCTCTACACTGATCAGCTGACAAGAACAAGAGAAAGATTCTCATATGCAAGGCTTCTCGTAGAGGTTTCGATCTTGGAAGAAAGAATCACAAAGATACCCATCATCTTACCTACTGGGGTACATCTAGAGTTGGAGGTCATCTATGAGACCATGCTAGATTTCTATGAAGATTGTCGGAGGATTGGGCACAAGAAGGGTGCTTGCTACAAAGGAGACATACCTTCTGAACAACGGACAAATCAAGATGAAGAGAAGGCGCCAGAAGAGCAGAACAAACAATATCTTGAAAGGCACGCTCCCCATCTGCAAGAGGCCGTCGAAGATCAAGATTCCGGCGGCGCACTAGGCAAGCATGGCAACTGAGGGGGAATGCACAAAAGGAGAGGGCCTATGATGATGATCCAAACCCTTTGGCAATTGTGGCTGTGTGTGCACCGATCCCTACTGCGGTTGAAGTACCCCTCGACACTAATACTAATGATGCAAGAAAGAAAGAGATGACATCTCAGAGCCAATTCCAAGAGAAGGAAGATGCGAGTCGATGATGGACCCGAACTAGGTGTCACGAATGTGGATCTCAAAATTTAGATATTTGTAAAGTTGGAAACCCTTTTTGCTAGCAAAGATGAAAACGTAGTAAAGGGGCCACAGGTCGTATTTTTCCTAGGGCTAGTTGAGATTGTTTGATTCGAGCTCGAATTTATGTGTCGTTGATTAATTTTGGGTTTCAAATAAAACTTGGGTTTTGGGTTGCAATCGGAAATGAAATCGCAATGAAAATGAAGGAAACTAAACTAATGAACTAAACAAGTGATGGCAATTAATAACTCAACCAATTATGAACCTAATCAAACCAAGATAAATTTTCATATTTGGAGAATGAAACTAATAGCAAATGCAATTATCACACTAAAGGTCGTGTTTAATTTCAGAAACTAAGACTCAAAACAATCGAATATTATGCATTCTATAAACTAACTTATGCAGAGTCAATGTGAAACTTCACTTGAGACAAAATGCGAGCTACCGAAAGCTATTATGCAAAAATGAAGCTTAAAGTTCAAAAATGAGCTGGCTGTGAAGCAACTGAACTAGAGCTCATTAGCACACTAAAAGCTTGGTTTAACTTCAGGAATTTAAGCTCAAAACCACTGAATCATCTGCTAAGACTTCACTTAGCAAAAACAATCAGAAATGACACCTACTTGATACGCATGGAGAAAGGAAACTATGTGCTGAAACTGAAATTAAATGCAGAAATTATATCTGATAATCCCGAAATGCAAACTGCTCAATTCTTCTTGGAAGACAAAGCTATTAGTGAAGTGTTATGCATGAATGAGTAAAGAGATTCAGAAATGAAGAAAGAAGTTTAGAAGTGCAGGTAGAATTGCAGAACAAGAATTGAATGCTGAATTAAATTCAGAAATGTCGCATGAATTGAATGCAGGAACAATAAAGCTAACTAAATGCAAGTGGACAATCTAGTGTTCAGAAAGGTTTAGAAAGAAACTAACTCTACTTGATACAAACTTCAGAAGCTGCAACCAAAACAAACTGACAGAAATTGAAACTGAACACTTGCTGAAATGGACACTGATACGCAAAAATTCAGCTGAACCCAAATGCATAAATTGATACCAAGGCCTTTGGAGATGCAACAAGCTACAAGGTAAATTCAGAAAATAAAACTTAAGCTAGCTTGATACAAAATTCAGGACATCAATAAAAGAACTGATACGCAGCAGCCAAAGAACTGATACGCAACAGCCAATATTGGAACGCAAGCACTGAAGTGTGAAACTAACTGAAATTAAATCTAATTATTCACTAACAGGCAATCCATCTAATTAACTTGCTGATACAAATGCAGAAATTAAAGGCTAATAATGGTAGAAACAAATTTGAAAAGAAAAAACTCAGAATTCTGATACAAAGTTCAGAAATGAAGTTGCGGCAGAATTTAAAGCTATTGCTAACAACAGAAAATTCACTAAGAAACTATCATCAATCCCTTCTCTTAGCTCAAGATCTCCTTGCCGTCACACAAGGGTGAGCCAAGAACCCGTAAGTTCCACAAATCACTGGGAAAATGAACTCTGCGA
Organism: Boesenbergia rotunda; assembly: GCA_024364735.1. Classification (NCBI taxonomy): domain Eukaryota; kingdom Viridiplantae; phylum Streptophyta; class Magnoliopsida; order Zingiberales; family Zingiberaceae; genus Boesenbergia; species Boesenbergia rotunda. Next base: position 163,244 of record JAGFNQ010005105.1, read on the forward strand.
ATCAATCCAACTCAGCTCTGTTTTTTGGGCAATTTAGAGCTGGATTCTTCACGGCAAGATCTTCCCGTCGATCTAGAACTTGCTCTAAGATCGGAATTGATGTGGTCACGCCTTCGGATGAAGAATTTTGCTAAAGAACACGAAGAAGAATCGAAGAAAACAAGCTACGGTGAGGAAGACGTGACAAGCTGCAGTGTGGAGAAAATTTGATTAAATACTTAGTAATGGACGTCTCAGATTTGCCTAACTCCGTCCAACGGCTGGATCTCCTCGGATCTGAACCAAAACTTCCAGATGTTGATCAAGGGTCAGGATCTACCTCGAGGTAGCTCGGATCTTCCAGATTTGCAATGGATAGCCCAGATCAATCTGATCTTTGAATGGACAGTCTAGAGCCCTCTGATCTTGATCCAACGGCTAAATGATCTTTGATTTGGATGAAACCTCCAGATCTTGATCCAAGTGCTTGATTAACCTTAACCCCAGCTCGGATTCACCAGATCAGTGGCAGATGGTCCAGATCAGCCTGATCTTTGAATAGACGATCTAGATCCTCTTGGCTTGATCCAACGGCTGGATTCTGTTCGATTTACCCCTAAACTTCCAGATCTCATTATGAAGGTCAGATCTACCTTTCCTCAGCTGGGATCCATCTGATTTTCCCTGGATGATCTAGATCTACCTATCTTATGAATGGACGGCTCACAGTTCTCCAGAGCTTGATCGCCTTGATCTGAGCCTGATTCTGACCAATCTCGACCTCGGTCCATGATCCATTCAAAGCCTACAAACATAGATTCACAATTAAGTTCCAAAACCTTCCAAATGTATAAAGATTTGAAATAAAGCCCAAAATAAAGCTAATCTATAGAACCGAGGGTAAATGCAAGGTTAAGCATGTAAAATAGGGCTTAAACATGGATTTTAGAATCTAAAATAGTCAACAAAATAGTACTTATCTGTCGACCACAACAGAAATGGAAAGAGAAAGAGGTGGACAGTGTCTTGGAGGGCTTGAGCACATTGGGAATGGCGTCTTCCTCATCTGCAGACCAAACACAAGAATCTACTAGTGGGGCATCACTTATCTCTGCATCCTCTTCTTCCTCTTCATCGGATGTATCTATGACCCTGGGCTCAACATCCTCATCTTCTTCCTCTTCATCAGAGGTGGCTTCCTCTTCGGGTGAATCTAGGAGCAAGGTGGCGGCAGGAACGGCTATAAAGAGAGTCCCAATGATGGTTCAAAGTGATAGACAATTACGAGTCCGAGCAGCCCGCCCAGGAGGTGCTAAATGAAGGTGGCCGCATGGAATATTAGGGGCTTTCATAAGTCCCTGAAACATAGAGGAGTCCACACCTACTCAGGAGCAAAGATATACAAGTTATGGCATTACTTGAGACAAAGCTCAATGAGGACTCCCTTCACCCGATCATGAATAGGCATTTCTCAGGTATGGGACATGTGAATAATTTTGATATATCTAACCATGGCCGTATATTGCTCCTATGGGATCTACACAGAGTGGATATAGATGTACTCATGATGAATTCCCAGTTCATTCATTGTCGGGTTCGGTGCCAAGTTTCGGGAAGGGATTTCTTGGTGACATATGTATATGGACTTCACTCTATTACTTCTCGACGGCAGTTATGGGAGAGACTTACGGAGATTGGTGGAGACATGTTGGAGCCTTGGATGATTATGGGGTATTTCAACTCCATCCTATCATTGCATGACAAAAAAGGAGGTAACCCGGTCACAAACTATGAAATGCGTGATCTCCAAAATTTTACTCATGCGTGTGGATTTGTGGATCTTCGCTCCATTGGTTGCCACCTCACATGGACCAACGGTACAGTTTCTAGTAAATTGGATAGAATGATGGTGAACTCCCACTGGTTGATGGCAGATTATGATGCATATGGTGAATTTATGGCGCCCGAGTGTCTCTCAGATCATTCCTGTGCGATAGTACACACACTTGTGAAAGATAGAGCCAAAAATCGACCTTTCAAATTCCTCAACTTATGGACACTGCATGGGGATTTCAAGAAGATAGTGGAGGAATCATGGGTGCCCCCAGTCAATGGCAACGCACAGTTCATACTGAAGACAAAGTTAACCAGGTTGAAGGGCCAGTTAAGAAATCTAAACAAACATCATTTTGGTCACATCTCAGAAAAGGCAAGAAAGGCAAAGTCAGAACTGGAGGAATTACAAAAGGGTATCCTTGATGGTGGACAGGTTCCTACAGATTATGGGGAAATAAAGAGGCGAACAACTCTTCTTGCGGAGGCCGAGAAACAATTCTACCAACAAAGGGCAAAGAATGTTTATCTAAAAAACTCAGACAAATGCACCAAATTTTTTCATGATGTGGTGAAGCGTAACAACAAAAGAAATGCTATCATCACACTCACAAAAAGGAATGGGGATCAAACATCGAGTCTGAGGGAGGTAGCTGATGAATTTGTGGATTTCTTTCATTCATTGCTTGGCCAGTCAAAGGAATGTGGTATGCTTGGTGACTTGGTTCTCTCTGGAAGAAAGCTAACAAGTGGACAAGCAGCAGATTTATGCAGACCAGTGGGAGTGGAAGAAATTAAAACAGCCCTTTTTGACATTGGATGGGATAAAGCGCCAGGTCCAGATGGGTTTGGAGCAAAATTTTTCACATCTACATGGGACATTATTGGATCTGACTTTATTGCGGCGACCCAAGAGTTCTTTCAATCAGGAGAGCTATTAAAGCAATAGAACCACTCTGTGATCTCACTAGTACCAAAATTGGACCATGCATCTGGAGTTACAGATTATCGGCCGATTTCGTGTTGTAATGTTTTCTACAAGGTGATAGCCAAGGTACTAGCCGGCCGATTAGTAGCAGTCTTGGGTTATTTATTAGATCCTGCACAAGCGGCATTTGTGAAAGGGAGATCTATAGGTGACAACATCAATCTAACCCAAGAACTCTTGAGGAAGTATGCTCGAAAGCGAATCTCGCCAAGGTGCATGATCAAAGTGGATTTGAACAAAGCGTTCAACATGGTTTAATTGGGACTTTCTTATATCGGCACTTGTTGGTTTTGGTTTTCCTCAACAATACCGAGAATGGATTAAAGAATGTGTCACGACGGTTTCTTATTCTATATCTTTAAATGGAGGACTTTATGGTTTTTTCAGTGGTCGGCGAGGCTTGAGGCAAGGTGACCCCTTATCACCCTTGCTCTTTGGTTTATGCATTGAGGTACTATCGAGAAGACTACATGTTGCTTCTTCACTTCCCTCCTTTCGCTTCCATCCTATGTGTAAGGAGATTGGGATCACTCACCTAGCGTATGCCGATGATTTATTACTATTTGCGCGGGCAAATGAAGCCTCTACCAAGGTGTTAGAGGATTGTTTGGAATTATTTGGTAATGAGGCTGGATTGAAGGCTAATCCATTGAAGTCCCACATGTACATGGCAGGAGTTGATGATAGAACGAAGCACCGATTACTCAATATTCTGGGGTTCCAAGAGGGCTCTTTTCCATTTTGGTACTTGGGAGTCCTACTTGCGGCGGAAAAGTTGCGAATTGTGAATTATGGCCCCCTACTTGATGCAATCACAAAGAAGATCATAGCTTGGCCGAAACACACCCTTTCCTATGCGGGTCGCTTGGAGTTGGTAGATCGGTCCTTCAAGGAGTAGTATGTTATTGGCTCTCTATGCTTCTCATCCCCGGTGGTATTATTGAGAAGATTAAGAGTATATGTTGAATGTTTGTTTGGTCTTCCAAACACCCTCCAATCTCTTGGGACACCCTTTGCCTATCTAAGCAAGATGGACGGTATGGAATTCGTGATCTTCATGCATGGAATGAAGCGCTATTATGCAAGACATTATGGAATATTCAATCCAAGAATAATTCATTGTGGGTGCGATGGGTTCATCAACATTATATCAAGGGTGTCGATTTTTGGAGTTGGAATGTCAAACCTTCGGACTCTCCCCTCATCAAACGCCTTGTGAGCATCTGTAACAAAATTTTACAAGGTTGTCATGGACAAGGTTCGGCCAATATGGAATTGATATCTTGGTTTACAATGGAGAGAAATGGAACGGCTAATGCATATGAATTCTTCAAGCCTAGAAGAACGATTGTGACTTGGGCACCAGTAGTTTGGAGACCGGAGATCTTGTCAAAGCATAGATTCATTTTATGGCTAGTAGTCCATGGGAAGCTTCGTACAATGGATAGAATATCATATGTTCCGGATAAGACTTGTGTGCTATGCAATGAATATGAGGAAACAAATAGGCCTTGTTCTTTGAATGCTCTATCACCCGTGCGCTATGGAACAAAGTGAAGTTATGGCTAGAGTTCAAACATGATGCCCGGACGATGGAAGAACTCCTTCAAGTGCTAGGGTGGCATTACAAGGGAAATAAAAGGAAAATGAAGGCTCGACATCTCAGTATCTCAAGCATGATTTATATATTATGGGAAGTACGAAATCGTTGCCGCTTTGATGGGACTACTCCAGATGTTAATTGGATGCTTCGGAAAATTCAAATCCATGTATACCGATTTGTGGATTCTTGAATGTGCGCTATCTTTGACCGTGTGGGGCTGCACGTTCTTGTGGAGCTACAAGTTGAAGATGAATGTTCGTGTTTTGTCAAGATTGGTGTTGTGCACTTGAGGAGAACTCATTCATGTGTGTTTGCATGTGATTGTGATTGGTCCATGTAATTGGTGTGGTGTGATTGGTCCATGTAATTGGTTGATTAGTTGTGGATGTGGGTGTGAGTGATGCATGAACGTGTAATTGGCCGGATTGTTAGAGACTACCTCGCATGTTGAGGTAGTTGGCTCTAAGTTTTGATTGTATTTTGCTCTTGTGGAGGGGGGTCACAACCTCCTGAAGCGTTTATAAATATTTATCTATTTCAAAAAAAAAATTAGAAGCGTACTGTCGTTCTTTAAATTTTTTTGATTATGTATACAAATACACTACGACTATTTGGTGTAAATCTACATGATTTTTTTTAATTTTTTCAAAATAAAATTAAATAAAAGATTAGTTGAATTGAAATTATTAATAATATCAATACTTACCCATCTCTAACAATACTGCTACAATATCTGACATGATTATATTTATAAAATAACATTATAACATATAGATATTTAAAATAATAATCAAATCATAATAATTAAATAAGATGATGCATAAATAACAAACTGTTGGGACCGGGTGCATGTCGACAAGGATACGGGTTCGTAATATTTTAAAATTTTACGTGCAGCGGAAGAATTAGCATAAAATAATTTCACAAATTATTTTAACCACGTATCTAGCATGAGACCTTATGATGTGTGGACGTAATCATAAATTAAAACATTGCGGAAAAGTAAACTAATTTACTTTGTACCTCGCGTAACCCGAAGAAAAGGGACGAGATCCAACCGTAGCGTCCCTTGGAAGCTTCGCCTCTATTCGCGTCCACGCCGAGTTCTCTTCGGGATGACTTCGCAAAGTCACGAGTTTTGTGCCGACGAGAACTACTAGATTCTCTAAAGGCACAACTAGAAGAACAAGAGAAAAGAATGGAAACTAACTAACAAGAAACGGAATCTAAATTCCGGGAAGAGAGGAGTTGCGATCCGCTTCTTCTTCTTCTTGTTTGGCTCCTTCTTGGTGATCCTTGCTCACGCCAACCCTTGGAAGGGTGAGGTTGCGCCGGCCCTAGGTTGGACAAGGGGCGCCGGCCCTAAGAGTGGCAAGGGGCGCCGGCCCTAGGAGGGAAGGAGAAGGAGAAGAGAATAAGAGAGAGAGAGGGAGAGAATTAATCTCTTGATTACTCTATTGATTGGAATTCAAGGCTTGCCTTTGGTTCCTTTATATAGTAGCCTCTCCCTTGCCAAGTCTCTCTTTTAACGGAATTAACGGAATTAGTTTTCATAAGAAATTTATCTTATAAATTCTCTTATGAATTATTCCGTTTAAACCAAGTTTTATTATAACTAACTTTATAATAAAACAAATTCATCTCTCCTTTAATTATGGAATAAATTTTACAAGAAATTTATAAACTTTCTTTTTATGAAAAAATCAATTCATAATTGATTTTATAAAATTAAAATAAACCATTCCATGGATCATTTTAATTTCCATAAAAGAATAAATTTCTATAAATTTATTTATATAAATTTCTCTACACAAATTTATTTATCCATAATTTATAAAACAAATCGCGCTAGATTTATTTTATTAATTAAACCAAATAAATTGGTTTCTTCCCCTTGTTGTGGCCGGCCAAACCAAAGGGATTTAGCACCCTCTTTGGCCGGCCAAACCAAACCGAACCGATCGCGAATTAAACTCATTTAATTCGCCCGATAAGCCTTCAAAAGACTTAGCCATTTTAAGTTTCCGTTGCGCCTCTGATTAACTCAGATTCGACTTATTTCTCTTGATCGGAAAATCCAATTTTCAACTCGTTTTAAATCCCTCGGATTACTCGTAGTGCGTGTGACTAAATAGGCTTTCGATTTATGTTGGCCGTCTATAATCAACTAATTATAGAACGATCATGAGTGGCACCTAGTAGTACATCATGACCCCCAATTAATCGAAAGATCAACGGTTTGACCTCAGAAGTAATTCTGAAACCCTTCAGCAGCTCTAATGAATCGTGCCCCATTCCCTTCACCATCTTATACCCACTTGGTTCAGGACATGGTCTATTTGTGTCAGTCCCCACTAGGCTGACTACGTCACACCTAGCCCAAGTAGTGTCTTTCTCGTCCTTTGGATTTCTAATTACTCTCATGTATTTAAGAGACTCATACTCTAAACATGATATGCTCTGGCCAGAGGCTTTGAGTAACAATCCGACGATAGGCCTGGGTATACATCTCCTCGCAAGGAGTGGTGAATCCTTTGTAGGCTGTTCAAACATCTTCGGGCACTTCGGCTTATACCCAATCATCCTGGGTCCACACCTCCTTGGAGATGCTTGCTTAAGATGTTAAAGTATAAGTCTCCATGACCAAGATGACTTGAACACCGCAAGTCAAAGGAACATCGCACTTAAGCTGCAGTAAGAACTTCATTGACATATCTATATAGATTACCATATGAAGTTTTACAGCTAGTCACTCCAATGAACTAGTTCCCTTAACTAGCATCCATGTTTATCTCCGGACATCCCAATGTCACCAGCCAGTGAGAATCAGCTGATTAGAGAATAACCCATGCTAGTCTCAACAGAATTGATAGTGTCCGTTTTTATCAATTCATCGACTAGGGATATTTTCAATACTTCACAATTGCACATTTAGAGATAATCACTAGTTGTGATCCCATCACAAATTCTCTTATGCTGTGAATTGTATTGCGGACATTCAGTAGATGAGTTTAAGATCCCAATCAAATACACAAACATGTATACTCAAATAGTGAATTATCATTTATTAAAATAAATATTTACAATCATAAGGCGATTGCCTTAGGACACTTCTCTCATATCACTAACAAACTCCCACTTGGCCTAATGCCAATCGCTACGGTATCCAATACCACAGGCTCTAACATGACCCTCAAACTTGCTCTGAGGCAAGGCCTTAGTTAAAGGATCCGCTAAATTCCTTTCAGTGGGAATTTTCTCAATTTGTATATCATTCCTACTTATAATCTCTCTGATCAGATGATAGCGGCGAAGCACGTGTTTGGATCGCTGATGAGACCTTGGTTCCTTTGCTTGTGCAATAGCTCCATTGTTGTCGCAATAAACCGGTATTGCTTCATCAATGGTTGGAACCTCACCAAGTTTTGAGACAAACTTCTTGATCCAGACTGCTTCCGTGGTAGAATCCGCTACGGTGTCTTGTTTGGAACTCTTCCAACTTATTGCGCCTCCATTCAAAGTAAATACATATCCAGACTGAGATTTGGAGTCATCCTTATCTGTCTGGAAACTGGCATCTGTATACCCACGTATTACCATATCTCCTTCTCCATATATTAGGAACACATCCTTAGTTCTTCTTAAGTACTTAAGGATTGTCTTGACAGCCGCCCAATGATCCATTCCTGGATCAGACTGGTATCTGCTCGTGACGCTCAGAGCATATGATACATCGGGCCTAGTACATAACATAGCATACATGATAGATCCTATCGCGGATGCATAAGGAATCTTATTCATGCAAATCCTCTCGTCTTCTGTGCGCGGACACATAGACTTTGAAAGGTTGATCCCATGCCTGATGGGAAGGTAACCTTTCTTGGATTCCGACATGCTAAACCTTTTTAGCACTCGGTCTATATATGTAGACTGCGAAAGACCAAGCAACCGTTTTGATCTATCTCTATAGATTCTAATCCCAAGGATATAGGTTGCTTCTCCCAGGTCTTTCATGGAGAAAGTTTTGGACAACCAAATTTTAACTGTCTGTAAGACTGATATATCGTTTCCTATAAGTAATATGTCATCGACATATAATACTAGGAATACGACTGCACTCCCACTAACCTTCTTGTACACACAAGGTTCGTCAGGATTTTGTGAGAAATCAAACTCTTTGATTGTCTCATCAAAACGGATGTTCCAGCTCCTGGATGCTTGCTTCAGTCCATATATGGATCGTCGAAGCTTGCATACTTTGGTTTTATCAACCGATGTGAAACCTTCAGGTTGTATCATGTATACATCCTCAAGCAGGTTTCCATTAAGGAAAGCTGTTTTCACATCCATTTGTCATATCTCATAATCATAATGAGCTGCTATGGCCAGGAGCATCCGAATGGATTTAAGCATAATTACCTTCCATGTCGGTTTTCTTCTTGAAAACCCACTTGCACCCTATGGGCTTAATCCCTTCAGGTGGGTTAACCAAGTCTCATACTTGATTTTCGTACATGGAATCCATTTCCGACTTCATGGCTTCAAGCCATTTGTCCCTTTCTGAACTTTTCAGAACATCTTCATAACTGATAGGTTCGTCATCGCTTATGAGTAACACGTCGTTCGATTCACTTATGAGAAATCCGTATCTCTCTGGAATATTGCGTGTCCTATCAGATCTACGAAGAGGTGGTGTTGTTTTAGGTTCAACTGATAGCTCATCATTATGAGTTATTGGTTGTGGGTCTAGACTAGGTGTCTCTGTGATGTCTATTGGAGTTTCTTGAACTTCATCAAGTTCAATGCCACTCCCACTGTTTTCTTGTAAAAGAAATTCTTTTTCCAGAAATACAGCATGCCTTGAAACAAACACCTTTTGCTCCAAGGGATGATAGAATTGGTAACCGTTCGTTTCCTTAGGGTATCCAATAAATAGACATTTATCAGACTTAGCATCCAATTTGTCTGATACAGTCCGCTTCACATAAGCAGGACAACCCCATATCTTAAGGTGAGTTAAGTGAGGTTTCTTACTATTCCATGTCTCATATGGAGTAGTAGAGACTACCTTGGTCGGGACTCTGTTTAGCAAGTAAACAGCTGTCTTAAGTGCATAGCCCCAAAAGGATTTTGGAAGAGTTGCATGATTCATCATCGACCTAACCATGTCCATTAAGGTTCGGTTGTGCCTCTCAGATACACCATTATGCTGTGGTGTATATGGCGGAGTCCATTGGGACAATATCCCATTGTCCCTAAGATAATCTTGAAACTCTTGACTTAAGTATTCACCACCTCGATCCGATCAAAGTATCTTAATACTTTTGCCAAGCCGTTTCTCTACTTCATTTCTGAACTCTTTAAATTTCTCAAAAGCTTCAGATTTGTGTTTCATCAAGATCACATACCCGAATCGTTAGTGATCATCGATAAAGGTGATGAAGTAGCTATAGCCTCCTTGTGCAAGAGTTGACATTGGTCCACATACATCAGTATGTATTAGACCAAGCAATTCTCCCACTGGATTACCTTTTCCAGAAAAGGGTAATTTGGTCATCTTGCCTTTTAAGCATGATTCGCATGTATCAAATGAACCGGGTTCAAATGATTCCAGAATTCCACATCGGTGTAATTCGGTCATGCGTTTCTTACTTACATGGCCAAGACGGCAATGCCAAGTGTAGGAGTCTATTCGATTATCTATTCGAGCACGTTTGTTGCTAACTTCGATATTGAAAACGTCATTGGATAAATCTAACGTGTAGATACCATTGCACAAAGTTCCATTCCCATAAAGAACATCATTTAAAGTTATGTAACAACAATTGTTACTAAAAGTTAAATGATAACCCTTTTCATTCAAACATGAAATAGATACAATGTTCTTTATTAACGAAGGAACAAAATAACAATTATCCAATTCTAAGACACGTCCAGTGGGAAGCTTTAGCAAATATGTTCTGATGGCAACAGCAGCAATCTTTGCTCCATTTCCAACTCGCAAATTCGCTTCTCCTTTGACGAGTCTTCTTCTATTCCTTAGCCCCTGTATGTCATTACATATATGTGAGCTACACCCAGTATCAAGTACCCAGGTAATTGAGAAAATAGAGTGACATTCAATAACGAAGATACCTGAAGAGGATGGGGCATCGGATGCCTTATTCTTCAAGGACTCAAGATAAACCTTGCAGTTTCTTCGCCAGTGACCCTCCTTGCCACAATGATGGCAAGTTCCTTTTAGTTTCTTTTCAGTCTTTTTGGCCTTTTACTTCTTCCCTTTATTCTGTTCTTTGGCCTTCCTCTTAGAACCTTTCTTCGAGGAACCAACTAACAGTACCGTCTTTTGATCCGGCTTTATAGAAGGCTCCACAGTCTTCAGCAGGTTGAGCAACTCAGGAATGGTAGTCTCTAGTTTGTTCATCCGATAGTTCATCACAAATTGTGAATAACTTTTGGGCAAACAACTCAGAATTAAGTCAATACTTAGTTCATGATCCATTGCAAAACCGAGTGTGCTCAGTCGATCAATGTACCCCAACATCTTTAGCACAAACTGCGAGGCAGAAGTGTCTTCCTGCATCTTAGTGGTGAAGAGGAGTCTGGAGACTTCGAACCTTTCGGATCTCACCTGCTCTTCAAACAACTCATGAAGATGGAAGATGATGGTATAAGCATCCATATGCTCATGCTGCTTTTGCAACTCAGGTACCATAGAGGCTAGCATGATTCAACTCGCAAGTTCAGAATCGGTCATATGTTTCTGATAGGCCACTAGCTGGTCTGGAGTTGCACCTTCTGGAGGAGGGTTAGGAAGTTGATTTTCAAGGACATAAGCAAGCTTCTCTGCCTTGAGGACTATCCTTAGGTTTCGAAGCCAGTACATGAAGTTTGGCCCAGTCAGTTTATTTGTGTCCAATATGGAACGCAAGTTCAGAGAAGACATGATCGAGTGATTAACCTAGAAATACAAATTGAGTTTATGTGAGAAGAATGATTAAAGAATGTATCAACATACATTAAAAAATCCTATTTATTTTTCAAATTGAATAACCCTTTTTATCAATTCGGGAGATCGTAGGAACATCTCCAAATAGGTTGATATCCAACCATAGATAAGAACTACCATGGTTGTGGCCATCAAGTTATTCTTAGCTATGAAGGTAGGTAATTATACCGATTACATATCACATATATGTAACTATCACATTATGCTATCAACTAATTGAATGTTTGCATAAATCATTGGGTTGTTAACTCATTAACAAGTATGCGACATTATACATAGCACCCAACTGCACCTCTCTTTACATCGACCTTGGCTGTGGCACAACAAATTGATGCTCCAAGCTTAAGGCAGACCCATTAATCAAGAAATAGTTTTAATATGGTTGGAGCTCATTCTATCGTTTAGTCAGGCTTGGATGTGTCCAACAACCAAAACTAAGGATTGACCTCTGACTCCAACTACATTATTCATAAACTAATTCCATGGTTTGAACATGTTGAGGTTCAAGCTGGGCATGGATGTGTCCATCAACCCAAACGAGAAACAAAACTCTGATTCTAACCATATTAATGGAAGGTGTTGGCCTTAATATTTTATAAGGGATTTTGGGTCTCATCTTTTCTAAGCACATTCATGACATATAATCATGTCATGACTAACGATTTCCTTAATAAAGTATGTATGTGACTTAAGTTATCAAGTCTCATTAATTGAATTAGGAACCGGATTTCCTAATTCTAATTTCATACTTTATTGAAGGAATTGTTTTGGGAAACAATTTCCTAAATTGTCATAATCAATTTCGGAAATATATAATATGTTTAAGACTTTGATTTCTCTAAATCAAAACTTGTTAAATTAAGAGACAATTCTCTTAATTCAACCACATATTATTTTCATGAAAATCTCATTTAAGAAACTCTATAGGAAACCATTTTCTTAATTAATTTTGGAGACAACAATATGTAAGAGCATCACCTCTTAAAACATATTTTATTCATGGATTTAATTAATTACAACAAATCATTTTCTATGGGTGGCTCCCCGAGGCTCAGATACCCAAAGAAAAGTAATTTGTCGTAAATCCAATTTGATCCGCTTCGGAAGCGCAACCAAATTAAACATGACAATTTCATTTAAAATTGGGAAATTAAATTACAACAACTAACTTTAAATAGGACGGCTCCCCGAGGCTCAATCCAAAATAAAGAATTTTGTTGTCAATTTAAAACCAATTCAAATTTAATTGTCAATTAATTGTCCATAAATCTGTCTAGACTTTCTTGAAAGAAAGTGCCCAAAATTGCGAGATTTCATAATAGGTTTTCAGATTAATTGTAAGTTTCTGGTACAAAGAAAACTTACATATTTCCAAAGTTGGAAAATTTCTAAAATAGAAAATTTCCAAGATTGGAAAGTTTCCAAAGATGGGAAGTTTTCACAATTATTGTAAAATTTCAGAAACTAGGAAATTTCAAATGTTTGCAAAATTTCATGAGGATTTCCAAACTTTGAAATTCCTAAATCTAAAATTTATTATAATTGGAAAGTTTCCATAATTGAAAAATTTTTCAAAATTGAGATCATGACAAAGTTTTCCGCAAAACAATTTTATGATTATATCGAACACTAACCTCGCTCTGATACCACTGTTGGGACCGGGTGCATATCGACAAGGATACAGGTACGTAATATTTTAAAATTTTACGTGCAACAGAAGAATTAGCATAAAATAATTTCACAAATTATTTTAACCACGTATCTAGCATGCGACCTTATGATGTATGGACGTAATCATAAATTAAAACATTGCGGAAAAGTAAACTAATTTACTTTGTACCTCGCGTAACTCGAAGAAAAGGGACGAGATCCAACCGTAGCGTCCCTTGGAAGCTTCGCCTCTATTCGCGTCCAAGCCGAGTTCTCTTCGAGATTACTTCGCAAAGTCATGAGTTTTGTGCCGACGAGAACTACTAGATTCTCTAAAGGCACAACTAGAAGAACAAGAGAAAAGAATGGAAACTAATCAACAAGAAACAGAATCTAAATTCCGGGAAGAGAGGAGTTGTGATCCGCTTCTTCTTCTTCTTGTTTGGCTCCTTCTTGGTGATCCTTGCTCACGCCAACCCTTGGAAGGGTGAGGTTGCGCCGGCCCTAGGTTGGACAAGGGGCGCCGGCCCTACGAGTGGCAAGGGGCGTCGGCCCTAGGAGGGAAGGAGAAGGAGAAGAGAATAAGAGAGAGAGAGGGAGAGAATTAATCTCTTGATTACTCAATTGATTGGAATTCAAGGCTTGCCTTTGGTTCCTTTATATAGTAGTCTCTCCCTTGCCAAGTCTCTCTTTTAACGGAATTAACGGAATTAGTTTTCATAAGAAATTTATCTTATAAATTCTCTTATGAATTATTCCGTTTAAACCAAGTTTTATTATAAAGTTATAACTTTATAATAAAACAAATTCATCTCTCCTTTAATTATGGAATAAATTTTACAAGAAATTTATAAACTTTCTTTTTATGAAAAAATCAATTCATAATTGATTTTATAAAATTAAAATAAACCATTCCATGGATCATTTTAATTTCTATAAAAGAATAAATTTCTATAAATTTATTTATATAAATTTCTCTACATAAATTTATTTATCCATAATTTATAAAATAAATCGCGCTAGATTTATTTTATTAATTAAACCAAATAAATTGGTTTCTTCGCCTTGTTGTGGCCGGCCAAACCAAAGGGATTTAGCACCCTCTTTGGCCGGCCAAACCAAACCGAACCGATCGCGAATTAAACTCATTTAATTCGCCCGATAAGCCTTCAAAAGACTTAGCCATTTTAAGTTTCCGTTGCGCCTCTGATTAACTCAGATTCGACTTATTTCTCTTGATCGGAAAATCCAATTTTCAACTCGTTTTAAATCCCTCGGATTACTCGTAGTGCGTGTGACTAAATAGGCTTTCGATTTATGTTGGCCGTCTATAATCAACTAATTATAGAACGATCATGAGTGGCACCTAGTAGTATATCATGACCCCCAATTAATCGAAAGATCAACGGTTTGACCTCAGAAGTAATTCTGAAACCCTTCAGCAGCTCTAATGAAGCGTGCCCCATTCCCTTCACCATCTTATACCCACTTGGTTCAGGACATGGTCTGTGTGTGTCAGTCCCCACTAGGCTGACTACGTCACACCTAGCCCAAGTAGTGTCTTTCTCGTCCTTTGGATTTCTAATTACTCTCATGTATTTAAGAGACTCATACTCTAAACATGACATGCTCTGGCCAGAGGCTTTGAGTAACAATCCGACGATAGGCCTGGGTATACATCTCCTCGCAAGGAGTGGTGAATCCTTTGTAGGCTGTTCAAACATCTTCGGGCACTTCGGCTTATACCCAATCATCCTGGGTCCACACCTCCTTGGAGATGCTTGCTTAAGATGTTAAAGTATAAGTCTTCATGACCAAGATGACTTGAATAACGCAAGTCAAAGGAACATCGCACTTAAGCTGCAGTAAGAACTTCACTGACATATCTATATAGATTACCATATAAAGTTTTACAGCTAGTCACTCCAATGAACTAGTTCCCTTAACTAGCATCCATGTTTATCTCCGGACATCCCAATGTCACCAGCCAGTGAGAATCAGCTGATTAGAGAATAACTCATGCTAGTCTCAACAGAATTGATAGTGTCCGTATTTATCAATTCATCGACTAGGGATATTTTCAATACCTCACAATTGCACATGTAGAGATAATCACCAGTTGTGATCCCATCACAAATTCTCTTATGCTGTGAATTGTATTGCGGACATTCAGTAGATGAGTTTAAAATCCCAATCAAATACACAAATATGTATACTCAAATAGTGAATTTTCATTTATTAAAATAAATGTTTACAATCATAAGGCGATTGCCTTAGAACACTTCTCTCATAATCCTAACACAAACAACATCATGAAGTCTCAATTAAGATTTGATAGTGAAATTAATACTAAATTGTTAGCAAAAATTGTTTGCCGAGATTATCATTCCAATCTTTCTCCCATTCAACGACCATTAGCTATAAATGTAACTTGCTATAATAAAATCATAGTCAGCCATATTAGTTCTAACTCCTAATTATTATCCCTCTAGTTAACTTTCCCGCTGCTGCTTGATGTGCTTCTAAATAAGTCGGGTTGAATTGTGCCACTAAACATACAATGCTTGGATATTTGTTCTTTGCACTGCTCATTTGTATTCCTTACATGACTGGTTTTGGTTCAGTTTAGTTCTGTTTGTCTCAGAGATGCCGCGTTCACTTCTTCACACTGAAATGCTCATTGTTCTTATTGGCTTGGGTTTTGTGATTAGTCCTTCCATCACTTGTTTTGAATGATCACATTCGCTTTCGTTCATCAGGAGGGTAGTCACTAAGACTGTCCTATGGAGAAACTCAAGATGATGTTACCTATTAAGTGAGGGGAGTCAATTAAGGGTCTAGCAGATGAGCACCCGGATATCGAAATCAGCACCAATTGACTAAAAATTTTCTTCATCGATAAGGCTAAGGTCCCTGTGGTGCTAACTTTGGTTTGATATCTCACCGGATGGCGAAGAGATTGGTCTCTGTTGCATAATCACACACACAAAAAGAGCATATATTGGAATGTCATTCTTGTTCGAGTTACTAATATAAATTGTTCGACGTAAGCTCTCATGGTCGGCTATCTAGTTTCACCCTCATGCTTGCCTCACCATGGCATTGCGCTAACAGATCAAAACCATACAAGAAGTCTGTGGTTTTTTTTACTACTAACTTTAAAATCAAAGGATGTAACATGTATACATTCTATTATTGGATATTATTATTATCTTTATTAGGTGGGTTTATTTGTAAGTTGCACAAGTAAATACAATCTGAGCCCTTAAAGTGATCTAACTTATGTTTATTGGGTTTCGGATTATTAGATGCGAGTTCAATGTATAGAACCCTTTAGACCAATCTGTTATTATCTATGGGCTAATAACAGATTGGATTGCCATATAAAGGGGAGGTCCCCAAGGGTTTAGGTGATCTTTATGACCTAGTTTCTTGTTCCCCATTGATAAGAAACTTTACGGCGCCGTCAAACCTAAGCCTCTTGAAAGATTCTCCTTCTTCTTTCCGTTGCATCTTCTTCCACAAGGATCAAGCCGACGACGCTACGATAAGGACAATGGCTCTCCAATCAGGTTCCTTGTCTTTCGGTTTACACCTATTATTTCGTTATGTCATTATTCGAATTCGATGAAATAATAGATCCATGATTTTATATACATTATGTTTTCTCTTCGAATTCTTATTTGGTTTTCTAGAATTCATACGGTTAGGAGAAAACACAATGTTCCATCAATTGGTATCAGAGCTTTGGCTTTGTTTCATCGTTTTTTTTTGTAATAAAGTTTAAGTTTTTCGTCGATTTATTGTTTGTATGCTAGATTAAGTTTTCCTAGTATAATATAATTATTGATCGTCGAAAATCATGTAAAAAAAAAATTCTAGGTTAAATTGTGATAGTTCAATCGATTGATTTGATCGGTCAATCGATTAATTATCAAGTCTAAAATAATAATCGAAATCGATCAATTAATTGAAGATATCCGGATCGATTGGGTTTTTTTTCCAATCGGTTCATAGCCTTGAACTTGCGACAGATCAGCTGTTGATCGATTAGGTTTTCCTAATCGATTAAAAGCCTTAAAGAATAATTGATTTAATATATATATATACATTTGATTAAATGTGTCAAATCGGTTAGAGAATTTCGTTAATCGATTCGATTCTTTTTAAATCGATTATATATGATTAATCCGAATCGATTAAGATTTGCATGCATGTGTGTGTGAATCGATGCGAGTACTTTTCATGGTTGGGATTAATTGTATCATTATTTAATATCAATTATTCACTTGTGTTTGACACGAAATTGTATTTGACATTAATCAGATGGCATTAAACGATGATCCTAAATTCACATATAATAAATTTCTGAATCGATTAAGATAATTGATTGGGTTAAATCAATTAATTATCCTATGGTATTAATCAATTCATAAGTTTAATTTGGAGGTATTAAGGCTGACTAAGAAATTATTTGTTCGATTAAATATCTAGAATTTTCTTGGGTCTATCTACACAACGTGCTACTAAATTGAACTATTGTGTCGGCCCAAAGGAAGGCACCTTAGGTCGGTTTAGTATATTTTGTGTTGGTAGACATATATCTATGCTAAAAGCAATCGACCCAAAGGAAGGTTGATTTTATGCCAGATATATGTTCAAGATAGTTTACAATTATTTAACATAATTTATTTTTGTTCTGATCATGCACAAAATATGTCGGCCCAAAGGAAGACATATTGCGTGGCAGATTAAAGTTGTTGTAAACTATGGAGCAAAATATAACTCATATAAAGTTTCATATTATGCACACAATGAGTCGGCCCAAAGGAAGGCACATTGTGTGACCAATTAAATTTTGAGTTATATCAGAGAATACCGCTAACAAATTATATTTTAATCTACACTAAAATACAATGTTGTATTTGGTATCTCATAAGGAGCACATTTAATATGCATTTAAAATTTTATTTATTTGTATAATTTTATTATATATATATGTTCTTGGCTTTAGTTAAATCGTGAGCTTAAATAAATTTTTTTCAGTGCAATCTGTGACTACCAACATTAATAACATCCCAACATTAACTGGTTCGAATTTTGCTGAATGGAAAGAATACGTGATCGTAGTCTTAAGCTGCATGGACTTGAACTATGCATTAAGGAATGATCGTCCCGCACCTTTGACTAGTGCTAGCACTATAGAGCAGAGGGCTGAATTTCAACTGTGGGAGAGATCAAATTGCATGAGTCTAAGCATCATGAAGCTTTCTATACCGGCACAAATAAAGGGCTCAATAACAGAGAGTGAAGATGCTAGGAGTTTCCTTAACCAATTGGCAGACCGATTCACCTCAAATGAAAAGGTCGAGACTACCACACTTCTTACGAAGTTGGTAACCATGCGGTACAGTGGTATAAAGGAAACATAAGGGAGTACATTATGGAGATGTCCAATATAGCGACAAGTCTGAAAGGACTAAAACTCGATATGTCTGAGAGTATGTTAGTGCATTTCGTCTTGATGTCTCTGCCTGCACGGTTCACTCCTTTTAAGATATCGTATAATACTCAAAAGGAAAAGTGGACATTGAATGAGCTTATTGCTCAATGCATGCAAGAGGAGGGGAGACTGAAGATTGAGACATCTGAAAGTGCTCGCTTAGCATCTGGTTCTCAAAATGCGAGCAAGAAGTGAAAGAGGATCAATAACAAAGGTAAGGGAAAACAAATTGCAGATTCTGGAGGCAATGACCATAAGGAGCAAAAGAAGCAGGATAAAGAATCCACTTGTTACTTTTGCAAGAAGAAAGGTCATATGAAGAAAGACTGCCTCAAGTACGCCAACTGGCGTGTAAAGAAGGGTAAACTTCTCAACTTTGTTAGTTCAGAAGTCAATTAGATATTGTACCCATTGACACTTGGTGGATAGATACTGGTGCTACTACTCACATAAGTGTCACTATGCAGGGTTGTCTCAGGAGCCGACTTTCACTTGATGGTGAAAGATACATCTATACGGGAAATGGAAAAAAGGCTGCAGTAGAGGCTATTGGTGTTTTTAGGCTTTATTTAGGAACTGATATTTATTTGGATTTGGAGAATACATTCATTGTACCGTCTTTCAGATGAAACTTAATTTCAATTTCTTGTTTGGACAAATCAGGTTATTCTTGTTTATTTGGAAATGAAATGTTTAGTATTTTCTATAATTCAATTTTGATTGGGAATGGTTCCTTGGTTGATAAGTTTTATAAATTAAACACCTTTACTCCTACGACTGACAACGTGATAATGCATAGTGTAGGTACGAAACGTAAATTGACCAACGAGAATTCCTCTATGTTGTGGCATAGGCGTTTAGGACATATATCCAAACAACGCCTAGAAAGGTTAATGTCACATAGAATTCTTGATTCCCTTGACATGTCAGACTTTGATGTCTGCATAGAGTGTGTTAAGGGGAAGACAACTAACAAAAGGAACAAAGGGGTTGGCCGTTGTAGTGACGTTTTGGAGCTAATACATACAGATATTTGTGGACCATTCCCTAAGGCATCTTAGAATGGACACACATATTTTATTAGTTTCATAGACGACTATTTTAGATTTGGCTATCTATGTACCTTATTCATGAGAAGTCGCAATCTTTGGACATGTTTAAAATTTTCAAAGCCGAAGTTGAACTTCAACTAGGTAAGAAAATTAAGGTCGTCCGATCCGACCGTGGAGGAGAATATTACGGTCGATATGATGGATCAGGTGAACAACGTCCAGGACCTTTTGCAAATTACCTTGCTGAGTGTGGGATTGTGCCTCAGTATACCATGCCTGGTACACCCAGTCAGAATGGTGTAGCTGACCGTCGTAATCGAACCCTAAAAGACATGGTGAGAAGTATGATGACTTTCACTTCTCTACCGGAGTCTTTGTGGGGTGAGGCACTCAAGACTGCAGTTTACCTTCTCAATAGAGTACCTAGTAAGACAGTAACTAAAACCCCATTCGAGATGTGGACGGGTAGAAAGCCTAGCATTAGGCATTTACACGTCTGGGGTTGTCCAGCTGAGGCTAGGCCTTACAAGCCAAATGAAAAGAAACTGGACTCAAGAACTGTTAGCTGCAATTTTGTAGGTTACTCTGAGAGAACAAAGGGTTATAAGTTTTATGATTCATCTAATAGATCCTTCTTCGAAACAGGAAACACCAAGTTTATTGAGGACAGTGGGAGTGATAAAATCAGGGAAGTATCTTTTGAGGAAAGCGTTGGCAATCCTCCTATGGTCACTACTAGTGCAATCAGTAGTGGTATAGTTACCATACCACACATTATGAATGTTGCACATCCAGTGAACGTAGTGAACCAAGATATTCCCATGACATCTCCAATGCAATTGGAGGAGCCTACCACTGAAATTGAAGTATTACCTCATATTGATGAGCAAGTACCTCAACCACCTCAAAGACAAGTGCCCTTAAGGCGATCCACAAGGGAACGGAGAAGCACGAATTCTCGTGATTATGTTTATCTCCAAGAGCATGAGTTTGATATAGGGTTGGAAAGTGATCCTACATCTTTCCAAGAAGTCAAACAATGCTCTAACTCTGAAAGGTATATTAACGCCATGCAAGAAGAGTTGAAGTCTATGGCAGACAATGATGTTTGGGAACTTGTCGAAATGCCTGAAGGTTCGAAACCCGTTGGTTGTAAATGGATATTTAAAACCAAGCGAGATTCGAATGATAATATCGAAAGGTATAAGGCTCGTCTTGTTGCCAAGGGATTCACTCAAAAGGAAAACATTGATTATAAGGAGACTTTCTCACCTGTATCGACTAAAGACTCTCTTAGGGTAATCATGACACTTGTAGCTCATTTTGATTTAGAGCTGCATCAAATGGACGTAAAGACTGCATTCCTCAATGGAGACATAGAGGAGTCTATATATATGGCCGGAGAACTTTGAGTCCTCAGACTCAAACCACCTAGTATGTAGATTAAAGAAGTCCATTTATGGTTTAAAGCAGGCATCCCGTCAATGGTACCGGAAATTTGATCAAGTGGTTACCTCATTTGGATTTAGAGAGAACCCCGTTGATCAGTGCATATATGTCAAGTTCAGTGGGAGCAAGTTTGTTATACTTGTTTTGTACGTGGATGATATATTGCTTGCGAGCAATAATAAGGGTCTACTGCATGAAACCAAGTCATTTCTATCTGGTAAATTTGAAATGAAAGATCTTGGTGAAGCATTTTTTGTTCTAGGCATTCAAATCTGTCGTGATCGATCAAGAGACATTCTTGGACTTTCACAACAAGATTATATTGAGAAGGTGCTTATAAGGTATAACATGCAGAACTGTACACCTAGTGACACACCTGTGTCAAGAGGTGACAAGTTCAGTTTGCAGCAGTGTCCATGACTTGAACTTGAAATAAAGGAGATGGAACAATTCCCATATATATCAGCAGTGGGAAGTCTCATGTATGCACAAGTTTGCACTCGACCAGATATAGCATTTGTAGTTGGGATGTTAGGCAGATATGTTAATAACCCAGGACCGGCGCACTGGAAAGCAATTAAAAGAGTGATGCGGTATTTGCAAAGAACTAAAAGACACATGCTCACGTATCGGAGGTTAGATCATCTGGAGATGATTGGTTATTCAGACTCCGATTTTGCTGGATGCTTAGATAGCAGGAGGTCCACTTTAGGCTATATCTTCATGCTTGCTGGAGGGGCTATATCTTGGAAGAGCGTCAAGCAGACGCTAGTAGCTACTTCTACTATGGAGGCAGAATTGGTAGCATACTATGAAGCATCCAATCACGGGATTTGGCTGCGAAACTTCATCACAGCATTGCATATCGTTGATGGTATTGACAGACCACTAAGGATCTACTGTGATAATAAAGCTGCAGAACTTTACGCCAAGAACAACCGCAGTTCGTCGAAGTCCAAGAACATCGACATTAAGTTTCTAGCGGTTAAAGAGAGAGTTCAGAGTCGTCAGATCATGGTAGAGCACATCAGCACAGATTCCATGTTGGCCGATCCACTTACCAAAGGCTTGGTGCCCAAGGTGTTTAATGCGCATGTTGTGGATATGGGAGTTCTTCTTATGGAAGAAGAACTCATCTAGTGGGAGTCTGTATTTATTTTATTACTCTATGTTAATAAAGACAAATATTTTTTTTTTATTATTGTACGTACCTAAAGTTCAAAAATAATAATGGGAATCCATATGTTTGTTTGACGCTCTGAATACGATATCATGATTTACTATTGCTGTTTAGCATTTGGTGTTTGTAAATATGATACAGATTCCTTTTGGAATCATAAAGTTTGGATCATGATTTACTGTTGCAGTTTAGCATAAGGTGTTTGCAAACATGATCAGACTCTTTTGAGTCGCTTTGGACCAGTTGGAAATTGACATGTACTGATCACATTTCATGTAATTTCAACTCTATACATCCACATCTTGATCTATGCCGTTAATGACATTGGTATTGTGATTACTGTTGGGGCTTGTTACGATCATATACAGTAGCTATGACTTCTTTAGTCCTATACCAATGAAGTTAATGGACCAGATTATTTATAGGGGTATCTTGTACCCATAAAGTTTGATATCAACTAAAGTTTTGCTTGTATTTACTATACAACTCACATATAGCCCAAGTAGGAGATTGTTGGATATTATTATTATCTCTATTAGGTGGACTTATTTGTAAGTTGCACAAGTAAATACAATCTGAGCCCTTAAAGTGATCTAACTTATGTATATTGGGTTTCGGATTATTGGATGCGGGTTCAATGTATAGAACCCTTTAGACCAATCTGTTATTAGCTATGAGCTGATAACAGATTGGATTGCTATATAAAGGGGAGGTCCCCAAGGGTTTAGGTGATCTTTATGACCTAGTTTCTTGTTCCCCATTGATAAGAAATTTTACAGCGCCGTCAAACCTAAGCCTCTTGGAAGATTCTCCTTTTTTCTGCTGCATCTTCTTCCACAGGGATCAAGCCGACGACGCTACGACAAAGACAATGGCTCTCCAATCAGGTTCCTTGTCTTTCGGTTTATACCTATTATTTCGTTATGTCATGATTCGATAAAATAATAGATCCATGATTTTATGTACATTATATTTTCTCTTTGAGTTCTTATTTAGTTTTCTAGAATTCATGCGGTTAGGAAAAAATATATTGTTCCATCATCTGTTGGTGCTGATACATCTGCTTGGATTCTCACTTAACAAATAAGCATTCATATAACATCAGCATAATGAAGAACTCTGTTCCTAGCACAATTTTGACTGGAAGTATTTATTAATCTACATCAAGATATTTAGGGGTCGTGGCCGGGCTCGCGAGCACAATGCAAAAGGGGAGGGGAGAGGAGAGGAGAGGAGGAGAGATGCTAAGATGGTGATCGGAGAGCGAGAGCTGATCAAAGAGGAAAAAAAATGAATTGGAAGAGAACCCCAAATATAATATGATTCTAAATTAGCGATAAAATTAATTTTCATCGATAATTTATCGATGAATATTAATTTTCATAGTTGATTTAATGACGAAATTAATTTTCATCGCTGATTTAGCGATGGAAAGCATGAGAGGGAAGAGAGAGAAAGGTTGTTGGAGAGAGAAAAAATCAATCGAAAACCTTAATATGATTCTAAATTAAGGATGAAGTTAATTTTTATCACTCAATTAACGATGAAATTATATTTTTGTCTATGATTTAGCGAAGGATAAATAATTCTCATAGCTAATGCGTCTCTATTTAAATAATTAAATATGTTTTTTAGTTAATAGCAATGGAATTATAAATCTATCGCAGATAATTATTTAATGATGAAATTATAATCTCGTGTCGTTATTAATCAGTTTTTCTTGTAGTATGTCATTTGCTTGGGCGTCACTCGTAGTGCCTGTGCTTTAATATAATAATAAATAATTATTTTAGTTTTTTTTTTCCTCCGGAGCTATGGAACAGCGGTAGGGCGACTAATTATTATCGCAGATATTCACGGTTCGATCCTCAGTTACGACGTATTTGTAAAAATTTTTCCTCCAAAAAGAGCATAAACTCTGAGACGGTGGGTTTCTAGACCGTCCACTACGAGCGCTTCCCAATTTACCCTAGCGGTCGGTGGGAAATTTCCGTGAGGTGGGGCCGGTCGTCCGAGATGAGAAAAACTTCGTTAATTATTTTTTAATATAATAATAAAAATCTAAGATATATGGCGATAAAATCAATTGTTGACTAAATTAACATATTTAAGAACTTAATAAACACACGGAAGACTAAACGGAGGCGTGCAATATTTATTTTCTTATTATTTTTATTGATAATTACTTTGAGATTATCATTCCGTTAAGAGTTGCAAAATCTTAATTGAACTAATCAAGCAATTGCAAACCGTGATCTTACGGTCAACAAGACTGTGGTTTCATAGGCACTAGGTCATTTGACCATTATTTTATAGCCGCCTTGACCTTCTGTTTAAGTGGTCGGAAGGTAGAGAGCCTAATTTTATTTTAAAAAATTATTGTGTAATTTAATATATCATAAAGTAAAGTAAAATTATTCAAAGTTGATTGTTATAAAGAATAGAAACATATATTCGCTTTTAGACGTAATGAATGTTAGATGGGATTTTAAAAATATATATAACAAAATCTAAAGAGAATACGCTTCACTTACTTTTAAAATTTAAGATCGTCATCTAAATGCACCAGATGTAAGAAAGCATTAATACGAAGAACGAATTAATAGGAAGAGAGCAATATTCTAATAATTATAATAAAATTATTTTAATAATTTCTAATATTTAATCTAATGATGTGATCCGGTCATTTTGATTATATTGAATGCTTCTCCTTTATCTTTGATAAATTAATCAGAGATCTTTGACGTTGAATTTGTTTGCTAGCTTATTGAAATATTATCTAGGTAATGGTTTAATAAACAAATCAATGATTTAATTTTCTAACTATAGAAATATAAGAAATGGATAACTGTTTAGTTGCCAAACTTTCTTGAACATGATAAAAATTAATTTTTATATATTTTGTACGAGTATGAAAGATTGAATTAGCTGTTGTTAGTGATATGAGAGAAGTGTCCTAAGGCAATCGCCTTATGATTGTAAACATTTATTTTAATAAATGATAATTCACTATTTGAGTATACATGTTTGTGTATTTGATTGGGATCTTAAACTCATCTACTGAATGTCTGCCATACAATTCACAGCATAAGAGAATTTGTGATGGGATCACAACTAGTGATTATCTCTAAATGTGCAAATGTGAATTGTTGGAAATATCCCTAGTCGATGAATTGATAAATACGGACATTATCAATTCTGTTGAGACTAGCATGGGTTATTCTCTATTCAGCTGATTCTCACTGGCTGGTGACATTGGGATGTCCGGAGATAAACATGGATGCTAGTTAAGGGAACTAGTTCATTGGAGTGACTAGCTGTAAAACTTCATATGGTAATCTATATAGATTTGTCAATGAAGTTCTTACTGCGGCTTAAGTGCGATGTTCCTTTGACTTGCGGTGTTCAAGTCATCTTGGTCATGGAGACTTATACTTTGACATCTTAAGCAAGCATCTCCAAGGAGGTGTGGACCCAGGATGATCGGGTATAAGCCGAAGTGCCTGAAGATGTTTGAACAGCCTACAAAGGATTCACCACTCCTTGCGAGGAGATGTATACCCAGGCCTATCGTCGGATTGTTACTCAAAGCCTCTGGCCAGAGCATATCATGTTAAGAGTGCGAGTCTCTTAAATACACGAGAGTAATTAGAAATCCAAAGGACGAGAAAGACACTACTTGGGCTAGGTGTGACGTAGTCAGCCTAGTGGGGACTGACACCATTGACCGTGTCCTGAACCAAGTGGGTATAAGGTGGTGAAGGGAATGGGGCACGATTCATTAGAGCTGCTGAAGGGTTTCAGAATAATTTCTTCTGAGGTCAAACCGTTGATCTTTCGATTAATTGGGGATCATGATGTACTACTAGGTGTCACTCATGATCGTTCTATAATTAGTTAATTATAGACGACCAACATAAATCGAAAGCCTATTTAGTCACACGCACTACGAGTAATCCGAGGGATTTAAAACGAGTTGAAAATTAGATTTTTCAATCAAGAGAAATAAGTCGAATCTGAGTTAGTCAGAGGCGCAATGGAAGCTAAAATGGCTAAGTCTTTTGAAGGCTTTTTGGGCGAATTAAATGAGTTTAATTCGCTGCGGTTCGGCTTGGTTTGGCCGGCCAAAGAGGGTGTCAAAACCCCCTTTGGTGGCCGGCCAATAAAGAGGAGAAAACCAATTAATTTTGGTTTAATTAATAAAATAAATCTAGTGCGATTTATTTTATAAATTATGGATAAATAAATTTGTATAAAGAAATTTATATAAATAAAATTTATAGAAATTTATTCTTTTATGGAAGATTAAAATAATCCATGAATTGGTTTATTTTAATTTTATAAAATCAATTATGAATTGATTTTTTCATAATAAGAAAGTTTATAAATTTCTTATAAAATTTATTCCATAATTTAAAGAGAAGAAGAATTAGTTTTATTATAAATTAGTTTATAATAAAGACTCGGTTTAAACGGAATAATTAATAAGAAAATTTATAAGATAAATTTCTTATAACTAATTCCGTTAATTCCGTTAATTCGGTTTAGAGGGAGACTTAGCAAAGGAGTTGCTACTATATAAAGGAACCAAAGGCTAGCCCTTATTCCTAATTAAGAGATTTATTATTCTCTCCCTCTCTCTCTTAATCTCTCCTCTCCTCCTTCTCCCTCTCTTCCCTTAGGGCCGGCGCCCACCCTAGCTCCCCTAGGGCCGGCGCCCAACCTACATCCAAGGTGGTGGAGGCCGTGAGCTTCAAGAAGAAGAAGGAGAACCCGAACACGAAGAAGAAGAAGCGGATAGCGATTCCTCTCTTCCCGGAATTCGATTCCGTTACTTCGTTGGTTAGTTTTCCATTATTTTCTCTTATTCTTCTAGTTGTGCCTTCCGAGAATCTAGTAGTTCTCGTCGGTACAAAACTCGTGACTTTGCGAAGTCATCCCGAAGAGAACTCGGCGTGGACGCGAATAGAGGCGGAGCTTCCAAGGGACGCTACGGTTGGATCTCGTCCCTTACTTCGAGTTACGAGAGGTACTTGGTAAATTTGTTTACTTTTCCGCAAAGTTTTATTTTATGATTATGTCAACACAATGTAAGGTTGCATGCTAGATACGAAGTTAAAATAATTTAGGAAATTATTTTATGCAAACTCTTCCGCTGCACGTAAAAATTTTGAATTTTACGAACTCGTATCCTTGTTGACATGCACCCGGTCCCAACAGCTGTTATATATGTAGCTCCAATATTGTCATACCAAATTTTTGGTATATTATTTATGCAAGATGAAGTTCAAAAAGAAGCGATTGAAGCCAAATAATTTCAGATGTTGTATTAGCTATAACTATATTCAACCTCAGTGCTTGAACAAGATACCATAATTTTGAATTCCATGAGATAACATTTCGCCTAAGAAATATTATATATCCACTTTTATATCGTTTATCTTCAGGAGAGCTTGCCCAATTCACATCGTTATATGCATATAAATCTTGAGATGATTAACGATATAAAAGAAGATCATATAAAAGAGTACCTTTGAAATAGCGAAGGATATTTTTTACATTATCCTATAATTTTGCTCATGCATAAATTGAATATTAGATCGTGTGATATTGACATATTATAAGGCTCTAATAATGGTTCGATAAATCTATGGATCAGACAGAGCATGAGAGGATGAAGTTGTAGACTTGTTTATAGCAATTAGTATAGAAACTGAATGTGTTTCATCCATTTTGGCTCTTTGGAGAAGTCTATGTTGGTACCAAAAGCACCAGATCGAACCTTGTTTTGATAAGTGACAAAAGGTTCAAGTTAAACTAGTTTGTGTGTATTGATGAATTTGTGAAGCTTGCAGGAAAGTCCTAGGTAAGCTATGCAAGAAGTGTTGACCTGCAGGGTTGAGCAAGAAGTCCTGGTCGGGGATCGAGCAACGAAGTCTTGGTGAGTGAAGTTGAGCACGAAGTTTTGGTCTGGGGGATCGAGCAGAAGACTTTACTGAGAGGGATCGTGGACAGGAGTCGAGACGGGTCGAGGTCGAGCGTCGTCGAGTTCCGGGTTCTCGGAGCCGGAGAAAAAGTCCAACCGGAAGAGCCGGTTGGCAAAAGGTAAACTCTTCTGAGAGGAGTAGGCGAGGATGCATTCCCCGAGGAGGGAACAGTAGGCGTCGGTTCGACCTAGGGTTTCAGGTGAAACCTAAAAGTCATGACCAAGACAGCACTAGCTGTAATCCATACTTGCATTAAATTCTATTTATATTATTGTATGGAACTAACTCTTGTTGCAGCTGAAGAAGTTGACTCAGTTGGACTAGGGAGCCTGAAAGGGACTCAGGCGCTTGGGAGCTGGCTGCGGGTGGCTAAGCTGGCGCAACGGTCAAGCTTACGAGGCGAGTGCTGAGTGCAGGAGCCACGTCGGCACTCAGGCCCCTAAAAAGGATCAGGGCGCCTGAGTCAGGATAGAGTTTGACTGCGTAGCGGATAGAGTTGCAGCCCGAATCGCTGCGACTAGGGCGCCTGAATGACCATTCAGGTGCTTAAATTCTCACTATATAAAGGGGTCGAGGCAGCACCCCAGAACATCAATTCTAACTCTGCAATCACTCTGCTCTGCTGTGTGTTGCGCAATCGAAGCCTTGACAAACACAGAAATGCCATCCGACTCTCAAAGAAAAAGTCTTCAACTCTTCAAAGGAGTCGGTATATTTTGTTTTAAGTTTTGCACACTAATGCATTGTAATTTGTACATTCTCTCGTTGATTAGTGATTGCCCAACGTAAACGATCAAGGATCGTGGGCCTTGCAGTAGGAGCTGGTCAAGACTCCGAAGCAAGTAAAAAGAACTTATATTAGCGTGTCGTGTTCTATTTTTTCGCTACGTACTCGTTCAAATCCGAAAGTTTTTCTAAGCGATATTCACCCCCCCCTCTATCGCTCATCTCAATCCTAAAGTCTAGTAATGTATTTGCTCTGAGAGAGGAGATAACCTTTTTCATGTGAAATATGTTCAATACCAAGAAAAAAAATATGCATTCTTAAATCTCAAGTATGAAATACTTAATTCAGAAGACTTAATAAAGTTGTGATACTCTTTTGATTGTTGTCGATTATTAGGATGTCATCTATATAAATAAAAAAATATCATAGTTCCATCATTATATTTGTGGAATAGAGACGAGTTAGTCTTTATCAAGAAAATCCTTGAGCTTGTAACCAATTAGATAATTGATAAAACTATGCACGAGGAGCTTATCGAAAATCATATAAGAATTTCTTGAGTTAACAGAAAATCCTTGAGTTTGTAACCAATTAGATAATTGATAAAACTATGCACGAGGAGCTTATCGAAAATCATATAAGAATTTCTTGAGTTAACAAACATGAGAAGGAAATTATGGATTAATGAACCTAAGTGGTTGCTCTATAAATATAATTTTCTCAAGATGACTATGAAAAAACACATTAGAAATGTTTAATTTGTTGGAGCTTGGATGGCTAAAGAGGGGGGGTGAATGTAGTCAAACACAGACTTTTCTTTCTTTTGAACTTTCTGCACTTAAGAGTTAGTAGCGGAAGAATACAGAAACAGAAATGCAGAAACTAAAACCCTAAAACTAAACACAAACTCAAGACGCTAACAAAGATGGTTTACAAGGTTCGAGGATAACTTGCCCCTACTCCTTGGCGTGCCCGTGAGGTCGGTGATCTCTTGATCGTCGGCAGATCAAGCCCCGAGAAATTCGGATATCAAACGCCTCCTTCTCGGTGGAGAAACCTCTCCACACAAATAGTCTCAAGAGTATCAGAAATTAAGCACAGAGACAAGGAAAGCTTACAGAGCACAAGCAAGCGAAGGAGAAACGTTTACAAGCACAACCCACAACCTAGCACAACCTCGGCAAGAGCCTTCACTCAGCTCTTCCTTGTATGCTTGTTGATCGCCTTGCCACACGTTCTCAAATCCTTCCAAGTGCTCAAGTCGCAGAGTAACCACCAGATCGCTCAAAGACTTTTGTGTATGCTAGAGATGATTCAAGGTGTAGAATGATCAATTGTTGCTGAGGCTTCTTCGCTACCAGCTCTTAAGCCTCTGCCCAAAACCCAGGTCACAAGCGCGCCTCTGCAGCTCCCAGCTGCTCATCTGCAACATCCCCAGCTACACTGACCTCTTCTGGACTCCCTGAACTCTCTTCAACCGAGCCCCAGATCAGTTCGTCAGCTTCCCAGCCATTGCCAGCAGCGCCAGACGCCCGTTGAAACCTGAGAAGAGAAAACAGCCAAACCTGCTCAACGGAAAGTCCACAGTTGACTCTTCTCCATTGTTTGAATCCTCCCTGTATCACCTGCACACTTAGAAGACACTTTGCAAATGAAATTAAATGGGAATCAGAAAGTAGCAGAGGAAATACAGAGCAAACAGACGCGATCAAAAGTCTGACAGCGGATTTGAATTAAAGTTACAGCTACTGATCGGTCCACAGACCGATCAGAAAGGGCCTTGATCGGTCACCAGACCGATCAAGGAAACCCCTGAATGATCAATCTCTTGCCTGATCGGTCCAAAGTGAGAAAGAGGGATCGCGGACTGACCCTGATCGGTAAAACTGACCGATCACAGGTCAGGGATCGGTCACCAGACCGATCCAGCAGCTTGCTTGCCACAACCCGCAGGAAACACACGCCTGATCGGTCACCTGACCGATCAGGTTGTGCCCTGATCGGTCTGGTGACCGATCAGGTCACTCCCTGACCGATCAGGAGCCATCCTGATCGGTCAGGATGAGGAATGGTCCGATATTTGATCGGTCAGAGGGACCGATCAGGGTTTGTCCCATAAACCTACTGTCCCTTCTTTGATCGTTCACCAAACCGATCAGAAGCTAAACAGAAACCTTTCTGTTCTCTTCCTGATCGGTCACCAGACCGATCAGACTTCTCTGGATCGGTCACCAGACCGATCCACAATAGAGAGTTTATGCCAACTCCCTGATCGGTCTCCAGACCGATCCAGCTTCGACCCATTCATCCCTAAGTCCAGAGAACAGGCTCCCTAGCCTTCTCTGACTTATCTTGGTCCCCCGGACCAAGATTCTGTGCCCAGCTTCACTCACCGGGACTTCATTCAACCTAGCTTCACTCGCTAAGACCTAGCTTCACTCACCAGGATTTCCATCACCTGGCTTCACTCACCAGGACCCGGCTTCACTCACCGGGGTTTAGTCACCTGGCTTCACTCACCAGGACCCGACTTCACTCACCGGGGTTTCAGTCACCTGGCTTCACTCACCAGGTCCCGGCTTCAGTCACCGGGGTTTCAATCACCTGACTTCACTCACCAGGACCCGACCTCATTCACCGGGGTTTCTGTCACCTGGCTTCACTCACCAGGACCCGGCTTCACTCACCGGGATTTCAATCACCTGGCTTCACTCACCAAGACCCGGCTTCACTTACCGGGATTTTAATCACCTGGCTTCACTCACCAGGACCCAACTTCACTCACCAGGGTTTCGGTCACCTGACTTCACTCACCAGGACCCGACTTCACTCACCGGGATTTCATTCACTCCGTGCCCAATCCCCGACAAGGACTTAATCCGAATTCACTCGACCAAAATTAAATCGGTGTCAACACCAAAACAACAATCGAGTTAGACTGCATCAACACTCCCCCTTTTTGGTGTTTGACAACCCGATTTATGTTTTGGTATTAATGATCAATTGAAGTCAAATCAATTTCAATTATCGTAAAGGAATCAAAGTCCTCCCCCTACAATAACAAACCCTAAACTTAATCAACCATTCTCTCCCCCATTGTCAAATATCGAATAGGGTATGGTTATTACGTTTATCATACCTCCCCCTTAAACAAGAGTCTCACCCCAAACCCAAAATAATCAAAGGCAAGTGTGAATTGCACATGAAAGCATATACAGAATTATATCATGGTCAAGCACGTATATGCTTCATATGACAAGTAAGGAACGTAGGTGTATCTGACATATAGTCATGATTGGTCTCCGTGACCGATCAGGTTCGTTGATTATTTAATAAAGAAATATTTCTGATTAGTCTAGGGACCGATCAGATTTCTGAAACATTTCTGAAACTCTGATACCTTCCTGATCAGACTGCATTGACAATTGACATTCCACAACAGGGGTGTAGACTCCATTAACATTTGATATTTCAGAAAAATTTCTGAAACATGATTTGAGTTTCTTGACTAAAAATGATTCCTCATCAAGAAACAGGAGTCATGATTCAACCAACCTTTACTTATGGATTTGAAAATTCCAACACAGGTTTGTATCAAATCAGTATTAAGTTTTATTCCAAGTATAATTAGTATGTTCCAATTATAATCGGTTTGTATCAGATTTGTTTGTATCAGTATGATCAGTAATTTGATACAATTTGATGAAAGAGGATCGGACTGAGGAGTAGTCTGATACCATTTGGAACGATCTGGGAGTTCCTTGATCAGCATTGATCTGATCGGTCACCAAACCGATCAGAATGACCCCTGATCGGTCACGGTGACCGATCAGGGTGAGTCCTGATCGGTCAGTGGACCGATCAGGTTTGATACAGAAGGTTTGTTTACAAGCCGATCAGATTTCAGAAATTTCAGAACCGAGTTTGTTCAATTCTCAACCACTCCTAAACCCTTATCCAATTAGATTTAATCCCTTTGATCCTAACAAGGATATCCTTTAATTAAAATTCATCCCTCACTAAGAGCCAAGAATCCTTGTGGATCAAAAAATATTTCAAAACAGGTTTGTATTAATATGTTTCTAGTATGATTATGTCAGGTTTGTATCAGAATTCCAAAGTAGGTATGCATACAATTATTTGAATAGAAAATTAATAAACATGGATAACACAGATCATGAATGTATGTTGCTATTTGTTAAAGATGAATTAGTTACTTTCTTCTTTGTTTTGGAAACAAATCTGATCATGGTAGAACTTTAATACAAAAGTAGATTACACTTATGCATAATTAATTATGTTCCAAGTATATTTATAACATGTTTGCTTCAACCAATTTTGATAACTCATAGATCTAGGTTTGTCTTAACCCAAAACAAATTTGTATCAAATCGAAGCATAGTATAATGTCGACAGGAAACTAATTATACTCCTTTGATCACAATGAATTCATCATCATAAAGTTGTACCTCACTAATAAGAAAAATTCACAGTCATGTAACTGTTTAATTTAGAGAGTTTCAGAAAATCCAAATTATAAATCACAAAACCATGAAGTTGTCTAAATTCTCTAAATGTAGGCAATTTCAAAAAAGAACCTCACTTAGACCTCTTGTTATGGTGAATAACAATTCTTCTTAGTTCATGTGTTTGGAGCACCCAATATCAAACACCCATGTTGATATATGCTCCCCCTCAACCAATGCCTATACAATTCGGAATATAGAGGTTTTAGGTACCCAAATTTTGGGACCTAATGCATCTTCAATGAAGGACTTAGGCACCCATGCCTTAGTCAATTTCTTTCTAGCTTTTTGAACCCTAGAATCATTTGGTGACCTAAAGTGAGTTCTTGACATCAATGATATGACACTAGGTTCTTTAGGTTGGTAACCCAAACCCACCTTGTTGTAAACCGCTTTTTGTGAGTTTAAGATCATGTCCAAGGTTTTGGAGCTAGTTGAGAATTTCTCAAGAAAATTCCTGAGTTTCTCAACCTCACTCCTCAAGGTCTTATTTTCATTCTCAAGAGACTCATTATGATAAACATTAATATCCTCAACCTTAGAGGATTTTAGTTTTTCTACTTCCAATTTCAACAATTTAACTTTGTTCTTAGATTTCTTTAACAAATTAGTTAGACATGCAATGGTCCTATAGAATTTATCTAACTCCAGAGAAATTACCTCTTCATCATCCGAAGATGATAAAGCTACGGTTGAGGAGTCACTTGATTCATCTCCACTCTCCTTGTATGGCTCTTCTAAGGCCATGAAGGTCACGTGACAGTAACTTTCCTCCTCCTCCTTTTCCTTCTTCTTCTTCTTCTTCCTTCGGTCACCTGCCACAAATGCCACAGCCTTCTCCTTTGGGTTTTGGTTAGAGATCTCATGTAGTTCCATTTCACAAAATAAATCCTCTAACTTAACAAATGATAGATCCTTGGAAACCTTGTAAGCATCCACCATGGATGACCACAAGGCATTCCTAGGAAAAGATTTTAGTACGTACCTTACAAGGTCGCAGTTTTCGACCTTTTCATCAATGGAGTGGAGACCGTTGAGTATCTCTTTGAATCGACCGTGGAGTTCACTTACCGTCTCGGACTCCTTCATGGTGAGATTTTGTAGTTGGTTGAGGAACAAGTCCCTCTTGGTTATCCTTGAGTCCCGGGTGCCTTCACGGAGTTCGATAAGCTTATTCCAAAGGTCATTGGCGCTTGTGAAGGGACCAACTTTTATCAATTGGTCCTTGGTCATTCCGCACTGCAAGGTGACCACCGCTTTCGCATCGGCTTCTCCCTTGCGAGTTTGCTCAACCGACCATCTTGAGGAGTCAAGCTCCTTTACCTCAGCATCTTTCGGAGGGGTGAACCCCTCCTTTACCGAGAACCACATACCTATGTCGGTCTTGAGATAATACTCCATGCGAGATCTCCAAAACTGGAAATCTGCTTCGTCGAAGAAGGGAGGTCGGGTGGTACTGAAACCTTCTCTCATTGCCATTCTTTTTGTAAGCTCTTGGGTGTTAATCCGTTGAACAGAGCCCCAAGCTCTGATACAACTTGTTGGAGCTTGGATGGCTAGAGAGGGGGGATTAATGTAGCCAGGCACAGACTTTTCTTTCTTTTGAACTTTCTGCACTTAAGAGTTAGCAGCGGAAGAATACAGAAACAGAAATGCAGAAACTAAAACCCTAAAACTAAACACAAACTCAAGACGCTAACAAAGATGATTTATAAGATTCGGGGATAACTTGCCCCTACTCCATGGCGTGCCCGTGAGGTGGGTGATCCCTTGATCATCGGGAGATCAAGTCCCGGGAAACCCGGATATCAAATGCCTCCTTCTCGGTGGAAAAACCTCTCCACACAAATAGTCTCAAGAGTATCAGAAATTAAGCACAGAGACAAGGAAAGCTTACAGAGCACAAGCAAGCGAAGGAGAGACGTTTACAAGAACAACCCACAACCCAGTACAACCTCGGCAAGAGCCTTCACTCAGCTCTTCCTTGTCTGCTTGCTGATCGCCTTGCCACACGTTCTCAAATCCTTCCAAGTGCTCAAGTCACAGAGTAACCACTAGATCGCTCAATGACTTTTGTGTATTCTAGAGATGCTTCAAGGTGCAGAATGATCAATCGTTGCTGCGGCTTCTTCGCTACCAGCTCTTAAGCCTCTGCCTAAAACCCAGGTCACAGGCGCGCCTCTGCAGCTCCCAGCTGCTCATCTGCAACAGCCCCAGCTACACTGACCTCTTCTGGACTCCCTGAACTCTCTTCAGCCGAGCCCCAGATCAGTTCGTTAGCTTCCCAGCCGTTGCCAGTAGCACCAGACGCCCGTTAAAACCTGAGAAGAGAAAACAGCCAAACCTGCTCAACGGAAAGTCCCCAGTTGACTCTCCTCCATTGTTTGAATCCTCCCTGTATCACCTGCACACTTAGCAGACACTTTGCAAATGAAATTAAACGGGAATCAGAAAGTAGCAGAGGAAATACAGAGCAAACAGATGCGATCAAAAGTCTGACAGCGGATTTGAATTAAAGTTACAACTACTGATCGGTCCACAAACCGATCAGAAAGGGCCCTGATCGGTCACCAGACCGATCAGGGAAACCCCTGAACGATCAATCTCTTGCCTGATCGGTCCAAAGTGAGAAAGAGGGATCGCGGACTGACCCTGATCGGTCAAACTGACCGATCACAGGTCAGGGATCGATCACCAGACCGATCCAGCAGCTTGCTTGCCA
Source organism: Boesenbergia rotunda (assembly GCA_024364735.1). Classification (NCBI taxonomy): domain Eukaryota; kingdom Viridiplantae; phylum Streptophyta; class Magnoliopsida; order Zingiberales; family Zingiberaceae; genus Boesenbergia; species Boesenbergia rotunda. The sequence continues at coordinate 199,452 of JAGFNQ010005105.1, forward strand.
CAACCCGCAGGAAACACACGCCTGATCGGTCACCTGACCGATCAGGTTGTGCCCTGATCGGTCTGGTGACCGATCAGGTCACTCCCTGACTGATCAGGAGCCATCCTGATCGGTCAGGATGAGGAATGGTCCGATATTTGATTGGTCAGAGGGACTGATTAGGGTTTGTCCCATAAACCTACTGTCCCTTCTCTGATCGTTCACCAAACCGATCAAACGCCAAACAGAAACCTTTCTATTCTCTCCCTGATCGGTCACCAGACCGATCAGACTTCTCTGGATCGGTCACCAGACCGATCCACAACAGGGAGTTCGTGCCAACTCCCTGTTCGATCTCCAGACCGATCCAACTTCGACCCAATCACCCCTAAGTCTAGAGAACAGGCTCCCTAGCCTTCTCTGACTTATCCTGGTCCCCCGGACCTAGATTCTGTGCCCAGCTTCACTCACCGGGACTTCATTCAACCTAGCTTCACTCGCTAGGACCTGGCTTCACTCACCACGATTTCCATCACCTGGCTTCACTCACCAAGACCCGGCTTCACTCACCGAGGTTTTAGTCACCTGGCTTCACTCACCAGGACCCGGCTTCACTCACCAGGGTGTCAGTCACCTGGCTTCACTCGCCAAGACCCAGCTTCACTCACCGAGGTTTCAATCACCTGGCTTCACTCACCATGACTCGGCTTCACTCACCGGGGATTCCGTCACCTGGCTTCACTCACCAGGACCCGGCTTCACTCACTGGGATTTCAGTTACCTGGCTTCACTCACCAGGACCCGGCTTCACTCACCGAGATTTCAATCATCTGGCTTCACTCACCAAGACCCGGCTTCACTCACCGGGATTTCAATCACCTGGCTTCACTCACCAGGACCCGACTTCACTCACCAGGGTTTCGGTCACCTGGCTTCACTCACCGGGATTTCATTCACTCCGTGGCCAGTCCCCGACCAGGACTTAATCCTAATTCACTCAACCAAACTTAAATCGGTGTCAACACCAAAACAACAATCGAGTCAAACTGCATCAATATAATTATCATACAGGCCAATTAGAACTAACAGATATCGATAATAATAATCTGACAGATGTAATTTTGATGACTGGGTTAAAAGTTTAATGAAGTCAATACCTAATTGTTGACTAAATCAACTACAAGTCAAGCTTTATGTTGTTTAAGAAAACCATCAGGTCAATACTTTAGACGGAATACCCTTTTAGAGAGCACAATATTCATGGAGTAAGTGCACGGAACTAGGCTCCATGTTCTATTGTGAAGAAATATATCAAATTTTGTAGTCATTGCACGATGCCAATTCAGATCCTTGTTCGCTTGTGTAAATTAAGTTGGTTTAATAGATTTTCAAGAGACCATTAGTGCTCATGGAAGGGGATGTCGAGTTGTCATTGGTAGGCATCGTGCATATATGTCACTTAAGAGAAGCATGTGATGAGGAGCATTATCATTTAAATCATTTGTTGATGGTGGCGAGAGAGTAAACTGACATGGTGATTTTGATAATAGACTTGTATTGTCTGAGGATCTAGAGCTAGAAATCATATTATCTTATAGTAGTGAGGCTTTTAAAATTAGAGCAACAACTTAAAGTGATTTCGATGGTATAGGAGAGTTATCAGACAACTCCGGAGCATGACCTAGGATGTCATCACTTCCGATAATTTTAAGCGGCATCAAGAATGTGCTATCTGTACATATATAATTTTAGGCGGCATCAAGAATGTGCCATCTGTGATGGATCGCTTCGGTGTGCTAGAGGGGGGGGGGTGAATAGCACGTTTTCGTTTTGATCTCTACAATGTTGTTAGCGCAGCGGAAACAATAATATGTAAAAGAAAATAAGTACAATGCTAACAACAAGAGTTACTTGGTATCCACCCAGATGGGTGACTAATCCAAGGATCCACGCCGCGCACCACTTCCACTATGAAAATTCTCCTTCAGGTGGAGAAATCTTTACAGTGGTGATCTTCCTCTTTACAGAATGTAGTAGTATGAGAGAGGAAGTAGAAGATACTTTTCAGACGAGCAGCACTTCGTTATCGTACGGAACCGTACCGCTCACGTGCAAAAAGGTGCTCCTTTTATAGGTGAATAGGACAAACTCGCAGTCTGTCCAGCCCTGCACCAATCGACTGCCCCTGGGGCAGTTGACTGGTCCGAGGCTGAAAACTCTCTGTGAGTTTTGGCAGTCGACTGCCCCTAGGGCAGTCGACTGGTCCGCCTCTCAGCTTAGTCCCAGCCACTCCAAACCTTCTCCTTCACGTATGTCTTCAGGTCTGCTCCCTTGGCTTGCCTCTTGAAGTCCTCTTCCTCTAGCTATCGTCCCTCAGATGCGCACGCAAGCCTTCCCTTGGCTTGCCTCCATGCCACCCTTCACGTGTGCCCTTGAAGTCAACTTCCCGGCTTGCCCTTGGAGCTCTCCTCCCTCGGCTCTCGTCCCTCGGATATGTCCACCATGTGTGATTCTCCAAGTCCTGCAAACTCAATCACACACATCAAATACAACATAACACTCTAACCTTAAACATATTCACACACACACATCAAAACGATGATCTTCCAATCATTTAAGGGTCGATTGCCTCAACAATCTCCCCCTTTTTGATGTGTGGCAATATGTTTAAGTTTGGAGATAAATAACAGCCAACAATAGCAATAGCAAAAGATAGCAATTGAAAAAGCATAAGACATAGTAACCCTAAGAGGTAACCTCCCCCTTAATCCATGTCTTCTCCCATTTTCAATTCTAATCATAATCCAAGTTAAGTTTCCACTTAACACTAAACATCATTAAAAATGTAAGACATATCCAAACCTAAGAGGTAACCTCCCCCTTAATCCATGTCTTCTCCCCATTTTTAATCATTCAAGGTCTAAGTGGGAAAGAAAACCTTAAACCATCCATTCCAAGTTAAAATTCTAACTTAAACCACCCATTCTCCCCCTTTGACACCATCAAAATGATTGCCTCAAGCAACCAAATCCTATGGCATCAAATGAGAGAAAATTTGATTTATGAAAATTCTCACAGTAGCTGAAAACAGACGTGCCAGTCGACTGCCCATGGGGCAGTTGGCTGATACGCTATCAGTGTCAATTTTCAGCTTTTGTGCAGAAATTCAGAAACTCCCAGAAAAACCAGAAAATTCCAAAAATTCTAAAAATTTGCATACATGTTTGAAATGATATACTCTATCAAGGAAAAATATTAGTCCATATAAAATTCCAAACATGCATGACTTTTGATAAAAATCCAAAATCTTTAAAAACCACTAAGTTTTGTACCAAACTTACAATCTAATTTTGCAATTATATAACTTTCAAAAGCATGGTAAATTATATAAAGCATAAAATGATTTTCAAAAGTTTAAAATGTCCAACTATGATCTTTGGCAAAGTGTCCATTGATTAAACACTTGTCTTCCCCAGTTGGTCTAGTTTTCATATGTTGATACTTCTAATGGTTCAACAATGTGCCACAAGCACAAGTGAGCCAAATGTATCACCCTAATGGATCAAGCACCCTTTTTCAAATATAATGTCTTAAAGTTCATCCTACACTTCCACAAAACACATTCCAAGGCCTCTTCTTAAGGATGTAAACTCCGATTCGGGAAGAGGCTTGGTAAAGATGTCGGCTAGGTTCGACTTTGATTCAACATAGTGTAGTTCTATGTCTCCCCTTGCCACATGGTCTCTAATGAAGTGATGTTTCACTTCAATATGTTTTGTCCTAGAGTGGTGAACTGGATTTTTGGTCAAGTTGATTGTACTTACATTATCACACAAGACTTTGACCTTGGTATAATGTAACTCATAATCCTCTAAGGTGTGCATGATCCAAAGGAGTTGGGAAACACACCCACCCATTGCCACATATTCCGCCTCCGTTGTTGATAGGGCAACGCATGGTTGTTTCTTACTACTCCAACTAACTAAGGAAGACCCAAGGAATTGACACCCTCCACTAGTACTCTTCCTATCTAGCTTACAACCCGCATAGTCCGAGTCGGTGTATCCAATTAGATCAACACTAGGGATTCTAGGATACCAAAGTTTGACATTGAGGGTACCTTTGACATACCTTAGGATCCTCTTGACTACAACTAAATGGGACTCTTTGGCACAAGATTGGTACCTTGCACACATACCTACTGCAAAAAGTATATCGAGTTTACTAGCGGTTAGGTATAGGAGGCTACCAATCATGCTCCTATATTGCTTAGAGTCTACCATTTTCCCTTCAAGGTCACTATCCATTTTCACATTGGTTCCTATGGGGGTGGATGCTACCTTAGCATTTTCTAAGCCAAACTTCTTTAACATCTCCTTAGCATATTTGGTTTGAAAGACATATGTTCCTTCATTAGTTTGCTTAACTTGAAGGCCTAAAAAGAAAGTTAACTCTCCTACAAGACTCATCTCAAATTCATCTTCCATACACTTGATGAATTCTTGTAAGAAGTCATTATTTGTTGACCCAAAAATGAAATCATCTACATAGACTTGGGCAACAAATATGTCCTTATTCTTAGATTTTAAGAATAAAGTAGGGTCAATTGTTCCTCTCCTAAACCCCTTAGACACTAGAAATGAAGAAAGTCTTTCATACCAAGCCTGGGAAGCTTGTTTCAATCCATATAAGGCTTTTCTTAATTTGTAAACGTGTCTTGGATAATTAGGGTCCTCAAACCCGGGGAGTTGTTCTACATAAACCTCTTCCTTAATGATCCCATTAAGGAATGCCGACTTCACATCCATTTGGTGAAGTGTGAAACCCATGTGAGCGGCATAGGCTAGTAGGATTCTAATAGATTCTAGTCTAGCTACGGGGGCATAAGTCTCATCATAATCTAATCCCTCAACTTGGTTAAACCCCCTAGCTACCAATCTAGCCTTGTTTCTAGTGATTTTACCTTGGTCATCTAGTTTGTTCCTAAAGACTCATCTTGTGGTTACAATGGTGCAATCATTGGGCCTAGGAACCAACTCCCAAACTTCACTCCTTTCAAATTGATTTAGCTATTCTTGCATGGCTAAGACCCAATCCACATCTCCCAATGCTTCATAAATAGATTTGGGTTCTAATTCAGAGATTAGAGATATTTGACTAGTGTGATCCCTAAAATAGGATCTAGTCCTTACTCCTTGAGTTACATCACCCACTATTTGGTGAATAGGGTGATCTTGGTGATGTCTCAAGGGCCTAGAAGTGGTGGGTTCATTTACTACTTCTTCCTCTTCCTCCAGGGTACTTCTTACTCCCCCTAGATCGTTGCCCTCCAAATGTAGGTCTTGGGTTCTTTGGGCAAGGGGTTGGACCTCTTCTATATCCTTATCAATTGAGGCTTTTCTAGTGTAGGTATTTGTTGTTTCATCAAACTTGACATTTGAGGACTCCTCAATCACTTTTGTCCTCTTGTTGTAAACTCTATAACCCCTACTAGTTAATGAGTACCCTACTAGAATTCCTTCATCGGCTTTTGACTCAAACTTCCTTAGGTCATCTTTAGTATTTAGGATATACACTTTACATCCAAAGACCCTAAAGTAATGGACTTGTGGTACTCTTCCATTCCATAATTCAAAAGGTGTTTTTCCTAGGAACCTATGTACCAACACTCGGTTTTGAATATAGCAAGCGGTGTTAACCGCTTCGCCCAAAAGTAGCTAGGAAGGGAATATGCATTAAGCATAGTCCTAGCAGCTTCTTGTAGGGCTCAGTTTCTCCTCTCAACTATCCCATTTTGTTGAGGAGACCTTGGACATGAAAATTCATGCTTGTATCCATTTTCTACACAAAATTGTGTGAAACTTGCATTTTGGAACTCCCCATCGTTGTTACTTCTAATTCGGTTTATTTTGATATGTTTTTCGTTTTCTACCCTTTTACTAAATCCTATGAAGAGTTCTAGGGTATCGTCCTTATGTTTCGTGAAGAAGACCCAAGTAAACCTAGAAAAATTATCTACTATCACTAAACAATATTTACTCCCTACAAGTGAGGGAGTACTATGGCAATCAAATAGATCTATATGCAAAAACTCTAATGGTAAAGTAGTAGTGGTTAGGGTTTTACCTTTGTGAGATGATTTTGATTGTTTACCCTCTTGGCATGCATCACACAATTTGGTCTTCTCATACTTGATCATTGGGAGTCCCTTCACCAACTCTTCCTTGGCTACTCTTGCAATGCTTCTCATGTTGACATGTCCAAGTCTTCGGTGCCACAACCACCCTTCTTCTTCTTTAGACATGAGACACTTAGCAACATTGTTAGTAGCATAAGCAAGATCAAGATAATATAAATTTGCCTCTCTAAACCCTTCTAATATGACATCATTTGATTCATTATGTCTTATTATGCATTTCCTAGCATGAAATTCAACTCTAAAGCCTGCATCACATAACTGACTCACACTAAGCAAGTTAAACTTCATATCTTTAATTAGGAGTACCTTATGTATAGAAATCTTGGGAGATACCTCAATGGTGCCCCTACCAATAATCCTCAATTTTCCACTATTTCCAAAGGAGACTGTCCCTTCTCTTAAGTAGCTAATAGTAGTGAACTTGCTCACATCTCCGGTCATGTGTCTTGAGCATCCACTATCTACTATCCACATAGTTGAGGCCTCCTTCACCTTTACCTATACAACATGAAAAACATACTCTTTTGGTACCCAAATCTTTGATCCATAAGCATCATTTAAAAATCTTTTAGGTACCCATGCCCTCTTGGTGTTTCCCTTAGCCCCTAGTCTCCTAGATGCACCAATCCTACCCGTGAGTGATATAAAGGTCACTTCCTTTGTCTTTGGCCTATATCCCAAACCGGCCTTGTTGTAAACGACCCTTTGACTGTTGATTATCATATCTAGGTTGTTAGATCCTACTTGGAATTTCCTAAGGGCCTTTGTGAGGTCATCTACCTTTTTCTTTAGTTCCCTATTTTCAGTTTCAAGATGTGAAGCATGTGATGTAATAGAACTAGCATGCAATTCTTCAAGTTTGGTAGATTCTACTCTAAGCATGGCAATTTCTTCTTTTAGATCCTTAATCTTACTTCTAGCTTTAGCTAAGTCCATGTTAGTGCTAAAAATGATCTTGACTAAAGTAGAGGAGGGTAAGTGGTATATCTCACTTACCGAAGCTTCTGACTCGGATGATGAAGAGGAGGAGTCACTCTTATCACTGCTTGAACTTCTTTCATCATCTGATGAGTCTAAGTGATCTTGTGCCATAAGAGCAAAATGGAAAACTTACTCTTCTTCTTCCTCTGAGGATGATGGATCATCCCAGGTTGCCTTGAGGTTGGTAGCACCCTTCTCCTTTCCCTTTGACTTCTTCTTGTCACCTTTCTCTTCTTCTCCACCTTCTTGTCATCTCTTCTCTTCAATTTAGGGCACCCGTTCTTCATGTGTCCCTTTTGGTGGTCGTTGTAGCATATAATGTCCTTGGCCTTACCCTTGCCTTTCAACCGTTTCCTAGCATATGATTTGTTAGAAAAATTTCTGAAAGCCTTACGCATCTTTCTTACCATGAATGCCTCCTGGTCGCTATCCATGGAGGCGTTGGATTCCTCTGAATCTGATGAGGAGGAGTAGACCACCTTCTTCTCCTTCCTTTTCTTCTTCTCCTTTTCTGCAATAAAAGCAATACCCTTCTCTTTGGCCGAGACGTTAGCTTGCTCGTGTAGTTCAAATTCATAGAATAAGTCATCTAATTTAACTATGAACAAATCCCTTGATACCTTGTAAGCATCAACCATGGATGCCCACAAGGTGGTTCTCGGGAAGGCTTGTAGAACATACCTGACGATGTCCCAATTCTCGATCTTTTCTCCAATTACGTGGAGCTCATTGATTACTTCCTTCACCCTTCCATGTAGCTAGCTGACAGTCTCGTTGCTCTTCATGGATAAGGATTGGAGTTGGGCCACGAGCAAGTCCTTCTTTGCTCTTCTGGACTCGTTTGACCCTTTGTTCAATTCCACCAATTTGTCCCACAATTCCTTGGCGCTCTTGAACGACCCCACCTTGTTCAGTTGCTCCTTGGAGAGCCCGCACTGCAGTGTGGTGGTGGCCATGGCATTGGACTGCGCCCTCTTCATTACCTCCTTCGACCAGGATCTCATCGGTGTCGGTTCTCCTCTTTCATCGACGGGTGCCTCAAAACCATCTGCAATGCTAATCCAATTCTTAATATCGTTCATAAGGTAATATTGCATCCTACCTTTCCAATACGCGAAGTCATTCCCGTCGAAGAAGGGTGGTCGTGCAGTGGAGTATCCCTCTTGAAACGTCATTTTACTTGCTTCGGTTGACGGTTAGTTCTTCCGAAACGAACCGGCTTTGATACCAACTGATGGATCGCTTCGGCGTGCTAGAGGGGGGGGATGAATAGCACGTTTTCATTTTGATCTCTACAATGTTGTTAGCGCAGCGGAAACAATAATATGTAAAAGAAAATGAGTACAATGCTAACAACAAGAGTTACTTGGTATCCACCCAGATGGGTGACTAATCCAAGGATCCACGCCGCGCACCACTTCCACTATGAAAAATCTCCTTCAGGTGGAGAAACCTTTACAGCGGTGATCTTCCTCTTTACAGAATGTAGTCGTATGAGAGAGGAAGTAGAATATACTTTTCAGACGAGCAGCACTTCGTTGTCGTACGGAACCGTACCGCTCACGTGCAAAAAGGTGCTCCTTTTATAGGTGAATAGGACAAACTCGCAGTCTGTCCAGCCCCACACCAGTCGACTGCCCCTGGGGCAGTCGACTGGTCTAGCATTAATTGCTAGCCAACGGCTAGTTTCGGGGTTTTACCAGTCGACTGCCCCTGGGGCAGTCGACTGGTCCGAGGCTGAAAACTCTCTGTGAGTTTTGACAGTCGACTGCCCCTAGGGCAATCGACCGGTCCGCCTCTCAGCTTAGTCCCAGCCACTCCGAACCTTCTCCTTTACGTATGCCTTCAGGTCTGCTCCCTTGGCTTGCCTCTTGAAGTCCTCTTCCTCTGGCTATCGTCTCTCGGATGCGCACGCAAGCCTTCCCTTGGCTTGCCTCCGTGCCACCCTTCACATGTGCCCTTGAAGTCCACTTCCCGGCTTGCCCTTGGAGCTCTCCTCCCTCGGCTCTTGTCCCTCGGATATGTCCACCATGTGTGATTCTCTAAGTCCTGCAAACTCAATCACACACATCAAATACAACATAACACTCTAACCTTAAACATATTCACACACACACACACATCAAAACCATGATATTCCAATCATTTAAGGACTGATTGCCTCAACAATCTGTACATCTAGAGAAGAGATTGAAGAAGCTATAGGATCATGTAGAGCCTGCTAGAGGGAGGTGAATATCCCTGCAAAATTTAAACTAGATCTTTTACTAATTCTTAACAAAGATAGAAGTTAGTTTAGCATAACTAATTAATATCAATAACTTAAAAAAAATTGAAACTCCGAGTTTTACTTGGTTTGTAATATGAGTAATTGTTAATCTAAGATGTTGAAAGCTCTACTATCAAACTCCTTTAACGAAGGCGGAAAAGCCTCTTACACTCGTTGAAAGTACATAACAGAATTAAAAAATTGAGTACAAGTTGTTATTCTAATTTTAAGCTAAAAGAGCTCTATTTATAGAGCTTGAAAAAGTTATCTTATTGTTGATGTGACACATCTCAGACGCCTGTATGGAATGGGGGTGGCAAAGGTGGTTCAACTTTTATCCACGTTGCAACGACCATTGTAACAGCTCTGTACTAGATAACTGTTGGATCCTGGGCACTCGTATGAGTTACGGGTGCCTGGACTTCGAGTGCCTGTGTTTATACGGGCACCTGAACACCAGGCGCCCTTGTTGATATGGGCGCCTGGATGGGTGGAGTATGTTTAACCTCCGGTTGACTAGCCTTCTGCCACTTTGGGTGATTCTCCGGTAGTCCAAAGTTGAGCTCACCTGAATCTAATCCTGACTTTCTACTCGAACAGGCTTCCTCTCCGACTTCTTGTTCCTCGAACGTCACGCACACCCTTCTCATCCACCGGTATACTCTTTCGCAGTCTTTCCATCCCTCGGATGCACCAAGAACGTCGGCTTCTTTCCCGTGGTATCCTTCTCATCCACTGTATTTTCTGCTCGACTTCTTGTGCTCATAAGTTCATGCATACTTAGACACAAGTATCGAAACCTAACAGGTCCTAACATGACTCGATTGATTACATTAAAACTATCCCGGGGGTATTTACAGAAGTTGCTAGAAAAGGAAATAAAACTTATCAAAAGTAATATATCATGAAATATATATTCGCTCTGTTGGTATATGTAAGCTGCTGAAATAAAATTATCCTGGGGTCTTTACAGAAACTGCTGAAAAGGGAAATAAAACTTATCAAAAGTAACATATCATGAAATATATATTCTTTTTGTTGGTATATGTAAACAACGATACTCATGGTGCAAATTTCTATAACCAAGAAGAACACATTTTAGTAAATGCAAGTCAAGTTTATGTTTAGAGTAGGAGGATAACCACGAATAACATGCGCAACCAAAAATTTGAAGAAAAGTATAGTTAGAAGTCTGATTATAAAGTTTTTCCAAAGGACACTTATGATTGACCAATGCGGTAGGAAGTCAATTTATGAGATATAATACAGTGCAAACAGCTTCATCTCAAAATTTATGTGGAATTGATGCATGATGGAGAAGATCTAAGGCAGTTTCAACTATATGTCTTTATTTTCTCTCAACACAGCCTTTTTGCTCTTGAGTGTGAGAGCAAGAAACTCGATGAACAATTCCATAAGAGAAAAGATGATGATGGAGAGTTTGATATTGACCAATTAGAATGAAGAGAGAGAATTTTATGATTAAAATATCATTCAACTTGGTTTTGAAATTGATAAAATATGTCTAGTGAATCCGATTTTCTTCTTATAGGATAAAGTCAAGTATATTTACTAAAATAATCAATGAAGGTAATATAATATAGAAAATCTTGGTTAGACAAGATAGGTGTAGGGCCCTAAACATCCGAATGAATTATTCCAAGTGGAAAATTAGAAACACAATTGGAAGAAGAGAAGGGTAGCATATGACTTTTAGATTTCATACAAGCCCTATATGAATGAGATGGAAAGGAGATAAAGGAAGTAGGTAAATCATACCTAGTGATGATCGACTGAACAATGCGAAGAGAAGGATGACCAAGTCGGGCATGCCATGCTAGTTTACTTGTGCATTCACCAATAAAAGATTTGATTAAAGAACTTTATAGATAGTAAAGGTTATTTTTGATTCCCCCATAAAACAAAGTAGTACCTATTCCTCTATCCTTTATAAGATAATGATTATGATAAAATTCAAAAATAACATTGTTATCTAGACAAAACTGACGTATGAAAAGTAAATTTTTAGTAATAGATGAAACATGAATGATGTGCGCATGTGAAAAGTATGATTGAATAAATGAATATATGTGTTTTCAAGATTAACAATTTACAAACTTGAGTCATTGCCTACTTGTACCGTATCTAAAATATTATACGACATTATTTTTATAAGAATATTATAATTTGATGTGATATGATGAGTTGCTCCAGTGTCAATATACTATTAAGTAGATGAAAACTCTGATAGTTTACCAAGACTATGTATAAATGAGAGTACTTTAAGATATACTTGTGAAACAGTTGATTGTCTTAAAACTACAGGACCACCGATGAAATTTGTATAAAATTATTTAGGACATTAAGTACCAATATGCCTAACTTTGAGATAAATTTGATATATTTTCAGTATCTGATATTGAAAATAAAAGTAAAAAAGGAGAAAGAGAAAAGAGAGAGATTTAGGAAAAGATTAATAAAGAGAAACAAATGGGGATGTGGGAAAAAAATTTAAAAGGAAGGGATTGGGAAAAAAATTTAAAAGGAAGGGATAAAGAAGAGAGAGAGAGAGAGAGAAAAGAAGCAGAAGAAGTAGAAGAAGAAGAAAAAAAAATAGAGATTTGCTTGCTGGGAAAGAAATAAAAAGAAGAGTAGATTTGTTTTTTTTTACTTGCTTGGTGGTAAAAGAAAAGAAGAGCAGCTTGGAAAAGAAAGCAAAAGAGAGGGAACAAAATTATATGAGAGAGAATAATGTTAGAGGTTGCAAGGTGCAAACTTAGTCCCACATTGATAAGCACATGGGAAGATCATTGGTTTATAAGGAATATGGTATCTCCATTGGTATGAGGCCTTTTGGGAGAGCCCAAGAGTAAAACCATGAGGTCTTAGGCCCAAAGTGGACAATATCATGTCATTGTGGAGATTTCCTAATTCCTTTTGGTCCTAACAAATGGTATCAGAGCCAGGTTGCTCATTCAGATCTAACTATGTGCGTTAAGCCTTAAATAAAGGATATGTGGGCTCTCGTGTCTTGATCAAAGTGGACCAGTTCTAGTTGTGACTAAGTGGTCCTAGTAGGTCAGGTTGACCAAGGGGCAGAAAGTCCTGGTAGATCAGACATCTAAACGGAAAGTGTTTCCGTTTGTGGTGGGGGCATGTGGTCCTTTGTTTGAGGGGGGGTTTGTTAGAGGTTGCAAGGTGCAAACTTAGTCCCACATTGATAAACACATGGGAAGATCATTAGTTTATAAGGAATATGGTATCTCCATTGGTATGAGGCCTTTTGGGAGAGCCCAAGAGCAAAACCATGAGGGCTTAGGCCCAAAGTGGACAATATCATGTCATTGTGGAGATATCTTAATTCCTTTTGGTCATAACAAATAACATAATATGACAAATCAGAAAAGAAGAGAAAAGATGATTTAACTGAGTGAGAAAGTAAATCAGAAAATAAGTGTGAGAAAGAGAGAGAGTCTTATTAGCCGCTAGCCTTCTCTTTTGAGCAGCAACGGTGACAACACGACTGGTGGAGGAGGATGTCTATTTGGGATGGCTAATGTCGCATGAAGAAGAAGAAAGGTATCGGGTGGAAGAAGAGGCGATGTGTGTGGTAAAAGAGCTACGACTCTAATATCGGATAAGAAAGCATTAATACGAAGAAGGAATAGGAAGAGTAACAAGAACGAGAGTAATAATAAATTTTATTGTTCATTGATGTTTGTTTCTAGGACAATATAATATATATAATGTATAAAAATACTTAGTTAATTGACACATTAATAAAGAATAAAATTATTCTAATAATTATAACAGAATTATTCTAATAATTCTTAATTTGATTTGATATGATGATTTGATCCGGTTATTCCGATTACATTGAATGCTTCTCTTTACTAAGATGCTAAACAAGATCCTGAATAAACTTAGGGCATTTATGCTCTCCTTGCTTCCTTTTTGGTAAAAAAATATGGCATTTTATCAAAAGACGTATGTGAGAATTCATATTTATCAAAAAAAACGTCCTATGGTTTATTCTTTACCAAAAGGTGCATGTAAAATTAGCTCATTCCTCTTATACCGCTCCCACTAATAACATAATTTTCATAATTTGATTTTAAAACAATAAATTATGGTTTGGATATAGGTATTCTTATCTTCTCTCACCCTATATATCTCTTCCTGTCTTGTACAACTCGACTCATCCCGAAGTTTTTATTATATTTTGTTGTAATTGTGAAAAGATAAAGAAATAATTAAAAGATTTTCTTATAAATAATCATTCAGGTCCTCTTTGTCCTGAAATAAATTTATTTCAAGCACTTTTTGGCCTAAAATGAGGATATAAATAGAAAATATCAAATATAAAAAAATATCAACAAAATAAAATAAGAAAAGATATATGAAATATAAAAAAAATAGAATTCATAGAATTGCATATATTAGAAATATATAAAATAAAAATTAAAATAAAATTTATATGTGTAAATTAAGATAGATTAGATATCAACGAAAAATTATTAAAAATCGATTAGATTTCATTTCAGGTCCAAAGAGGTCTGAAACAAATTCATTTCAGCTCCGTCTTTGGGCCTAAAATATTTATGAAATATTTCATTTTAAGCCCTTTTTGGGTTTGAAATATTTTTATTTTAGGTCCTCTTTGGGACTGAAATATTTTTATTTCAGGTGTCCTCTTTGGGCGTGAAAATATAAAATATAAAAAATATAAATAAAATAAAAATAAGAAAAGATATATAAAATATAATAGTTTTAATATATCAGACCTTCTGTTAGTTTTTCCAAAATCTAAAGCTTGGTTAGACACTAGCGTCATATATAATTTTTTTTTAAAAAAAAGATAAAGTAAAATATAAAAACTTAGAGATTTAAATAATGATATAATAAGAATAATGAATAAAGTAAAATAAATAATATAAGTAAAAAATATAATATGAATAAATAATAAAATAATAAATATAAAAGAAAGAAAGAAAAATTAAATATATAAAGAGATAAAAAATATTATCCTATAAATAATTAAAAGATTGTGTGATTGTGAAAAGGTTAAAAAATAATTAAAATATTATCCTATAAATAATCTTTAATGCCCTCTTTGGCCTAAAATGAATTTATTTCAGATCCTCATTGGCCTAAAATAAGGATATAAATAGAAAACGTAAAATATCAAAAAATATACATAAAATAAAATAAGGAAAGATATATAAAATATAAAAAAATAGAGTTCATAGATTGCATAAATTAGAAATATATAAAATAAAAATTAAAATAAAATTTATATGTGTAAATTAAGATAGATTAGATATTAGCAAAAATATTATTAAAAATCGATTAGATTTCAATGCAAGCTTAAAGAGGGTCTGAAATAAATTCATTTCAGACCCTCTTTGGGATTGAAATATTTTTATTTCAGGGGACCTCTTTGATTGTGAAAATATAAAATATAAAATATAAAAAAATAAAAAAATAAAAATCAAATAAAAATAATAAATAAATATAAAATATATTAGTTTTGATATATTAGACTCTCTATTAGTTTTTCCATGATATGAAGCTAGGTTAGACATTACCTTCAGATAATAAATTTTTTTAAAAAGTTAAAGTAAAATATTAATAAATATAGATTTAAATAAAGTTATAATAAAAACAAAGAATAAAGTAAAATAAATAATATAAGTAAGAACTATATAATATGAATAAATAATTAAATAATAAATATAAAATAGAGATGATAATGTAAATATATAAAGAGATAAAAAAAGATTATCTTATAAATAATTAAAAGATTATGCAATTATGAAAAAATTAAGAAATAATTAGAAGATTATCCTATAAATAATTTTTCAGGTCCTCTTTAGCCTGAAATAAGGATATAAATAGAAAATATAAAATATCAAAAATATAAACAAAATAAAATATGGAAAGATATATAAAAGATAAAAAGGGAATAGAGTTCATAGAATTTTATATATCAGAAATATATAAAATAGAAATTAACTTAAAATGTATATGTGTAAATTAAGATAGATTAGATATCATGAAAATAATTATTAAAAATCGATTATATTTAATTTCAGGTCCAAAGAGGGTATGAAATAAATTCATTTCAGCCCCTCTATGGGCATGAAATATTTTTGTTTCAGACCCAAGGATGACCTAAAATTTTTCATTCAGGCCCAAAGATGACCTAAAAAATTTTATTTCAGACTCTCTTTGGGACTTAAATAATTTAATTTTAGGGGTCCTTTTTGGGCGTAAAAATATAAAAAATAACAAAAAAAAGATATATAAAATATAATATTTTTGATATATCGAACCATATGTTAATTTTTCCAAAATCTGAAGTTAGGTTAGACACTAGCTTCAAATATAATTTTTTTTAAAAAAGATAAAGTAAAATAAATAGAGTAAAATATAAAAAAATAGAGATTTAAATAAAAATATAATAAGAATAAAGAATAAAGTAAAATAAATGATATAAGTAATAAAATAAATAATATGAATAAATAATAAATATAAAAGAGAGAATGATAAAGCAAATATATAAAGAGATAAAAAAGATTATCCTATAAATAATTAAAAGATTGTGTGATAGTGAAAAGATTAAAAAAATAATTAAAAGAATATCTTATAAATAATCTTTCATGCCCACTTTGGCCTAAAATGAATTTATTTTAAACCCTCTTTGGCCTGAAATAATGATATAAATAGAAAACATAAAATATCAAAAAATATAAATAAAATAAGGAAAGATATATAAAATATAAAAAAATAAATAGATTTGATAGAATTCTATAGATTAGAAATAAATAAAATTAAAATTAAAATAAAATTTATATGTGTAAATTAAGATAGATTAGATATAATTGAAAATATTAATAAAAATCGATTAGATTTCAATTCAAGCCAAAAGTGAAACATAATCCTAAATCTTAATTACGTGGGGTAATTAGGAACCTTTCCATTTAATTAGCCGTAATTAAATGAAAGGGGACAATTGGGTTAAGTCTTGTTTGGTTTAGGAATTAATTAGCTAGTTATCATAGTGTGTAATAGCATAGACAGTATCATCATTGCGAGCTTCAGATTTTGTTACATTTATTTGCTGCGCTTGTTTGACATGCGCATACTGGATATACCATTTGTGTGGTTTGATGACCCTGTATTTGCTCGTATGGTACAAGTTCTTTTATGATCAGGATATACTGATGTCTGATATGTACAGTCCTTTGTTATTTCAGTTATGCATATTTCTGATACTATTGTTGAGACTGTATCCTGTTGTTTCTGTATAGCTTATTTAGCTATTTTTCTATAATGTGTATCTTTCTATATACTCGCAGAATCCACTTGGACTCACCACCCATTACAATGCTTTTGTTATCAGGTTGATAGCTTGCTGGAGGAGCCCAGTTGCCGGTCACAGGTCCCCACGACTCCTTTTGGATGGGTGCTTCTGCTTGTTTTGTTTTGTTTTGATAGCGTAGACTATATTTTGTATCCATTTCGATATCATGGTTTGTATTGGATTTATTCATGCGGCATTGTATTTTTGAGTTTTTTGTTGGACTATGTGTTTGTCGTTTTGCTGCGCGTCTGCCCCGAGGGCAGCTCAGGTGAACTTTATGTTTACAGTATTATGGTGTTTCATTTCCTTATGCTATATATATCTATTTTGTGGCCTGAGGCTAATATTTATTTGCATGTGTTGGTATGTATGTGTAAATTATCCGCCGGACAGAGGAGATGTTGTCCGATTTTATATCGGATCAACGGTTCCGTAGGTCTCGGGGCATGACAAATTTGGCCCTCTTTGGGATTAAAATATTTTTATTTTAGGGCCCTCATTAGGAGTGAATATGTAAAATATAAAATAATAAAAATAAAATAAAAATAAGAAAAGATATATAAAATATAATAATTTTGATATATCAGGCCCTCTGTTAATTTTTTCAAGATTTGAAGCTATGTTAGACATTAGCTTCAGATATAAAATTTTTAAAAAATCGATAAAGTAAAATAAATATAATAAAATATAAAAAATAGAGATTTAAATAAAGATATAATATGAATAAAGAATAAAGTAAAATAAATAATGAATGTAAAAAAATAAAGATATAAAAATAAAATATAGAATAAAAAATAAAAAATAAAAAATAAAAAATAAAGAAAGTATAAAATATAAATAAATAGAATTTATAGATTAAAAATATAAGAAAAAAATAAAATATTAATGTGAAAAAATAATATAATTCAATTTACCTTTAAAGAAGCTTAGACGTATCGTACTTTTGAAGAATATCTATAAAGCCCCTAAATACACATTAGATAGCACAATACGAGTCTTTACAATACCATAAACTC
Organism: Boesenbergia rotunda; assembly: GCA_024364735.1. NCBI lineage: Eukaryota > Viridiplantae > Streptophyta > Magnoliopsida > Zingiberales > Zingiberaceae > Boesenbergia > Boesenbergia rotunda. The sequence goes on from JAGFNQ010005105.1 coordinate 217,262, forward strand.
ATAATATTTGAAATTATTGCAATCGGACTTTTCTAAGTCCATTAGTGAGTTTTCACCAAAACCCACTGATGAACCTAAGATATTTAGATTTCTCAATACTTGATATCACTAGCTAGGGTTGAGCTAGGAGAAGGTAATTATGATATCAAAACTTAGTCCTAACCACTAGAAATGATCTCCTCTAGGTCGGCTATCATGTCCTTCCCCTTCTCTGTCTTGACTAGGATATCATCTACGTACACTTCAATATTCCTCCCGATCTGGTGGTGGAAGACCTCATCCATCATTCGCTAATAGGTTACCCCTGCATTGCGCAACCCGAACGGCATGACATTGTAGCAATAAGTGTCATTTGCCGTTACAAAACTGACCTTCTCTTGGTCTTCTTGAGTAAGGGGAACTTGGTGGTATCCCTGATATGCATCCAACATTAAAATAAATTCACAGCCGGAACTTTAATCTACCAGTTGATCAATGTGAGGAAAGAGGTAACAGTCTTTAGGGTAGGTTTTATTTAAATCACGAAAATCAATACAGACCCGCCATTTACCCTCGGGCTTAGGGACTAGTACAACATTCGCCAGTCAGGTCGAGAATTTAACTTCTCTAATATGCCCAACCTTCAACAACTTTGTGACCTCTTCCCTGACTATCTTCTCTTGCTCTGGTGCAAAGTGTTTTCGCCTCTACTTCACCGGTCGGGCTCCCGGGGTGATATACAACCAATGCGTTGCCAAGGCAGGGGGGACTCCCTTGATTTCTTCAGTAGCCCATGCAAACACATCCCGATGGTCCATCAAGCTACTCATCAGCTGACTTCTAAGTTCTGACACAAGATCAGCAGCAATTCTTGTGACTCCTCCAGCTTATTGAGGATGAACTTGGACTTCTTTGCATTCGACCTCCCTACGTTCAGCAATTCTTGAGACTCCTCTTTTTCTCGGGGATTAGTCAGGTCAATTTGTAAGGCTTCATGTGTCCTTGGGTTCTTGCAGGCTTCCGTTCTAACCTCTCCACTGTAATACTGCCGAGAAGCTAGTTGGTCTCCTTTGACTTCGGCTACCCGCTCTCCCACGGGGAATTTGATCTTTTGGTAGTCGACTGAGACCACCGCCTGAAATAGGCTAAGCATCGATCGCCACAGAGTGGCGTTGTAGGATGAGGGGGCATCCACAATCATGAAGGAAGTCCTCCTTGTCCTCTGTAGCGTGTCGTCCCCCAGCGACAAAGACAGGGAGATCTGTCCCATCGGCTATACTCTGTATCCGGTGAAGCCGAAGAGCGGGATGGAGACAGGATGCAACTCATCCTCGTCGACCTACATCAGTGCATCTTCGTGGGGGCTTCCACGTCCTCTAGATCGTCAAGGTCGAAGGAGATAACAGGGCACTGGTGCTTCTCCTTCTCTGTCCCGATTGCGTAATTTTTCAGCTAGCGGGTATGGGTCTTCCTTGCCTGATGAGAGTCTCCTCCAGTCGGACCTCCTGAGATTACTCCCACATGGCCCGATGGAGGTCTGCAAGCTGGAGCCTTGCCTTTCTTGGGATCTCTTTCAGGGGAGATAGACTGGTGGGGCATTATCTCCTGACTTCTTCGTCTCGAGGGCGACCGAGACCGACGCCTGAATCTGTCCTCCCCCGATTATCGTCGATGAGAGGAAGGGCTTCGTGTCACGCCCCGAGACCTAGGAGCCGCTGATCCAATAGAAAATCGGACAGCACCTCCCCTGTCCGGCGGACAATTTACACATACACACAATATATATATCACAACCACGCAGTTTATATGGGCCTCAGGCCTCAAATCTAATCAGACAACATATATATAAGACAATATACTATTAAAACCAAAACCCGAACTTACCTGAGCTGCCAGGGGGCAGGAATGCAGCAAAACCACACACTAGTCCAACATAGGACTCAAAAGTACAATCCCATAAATAAGACAAGTACTACAAGTCCACGAAAAATCCAATGCAACGGAATAAAACATAACATGGTCTAAAAACAGAAATATGCATAAACCAATTCAGTAGCAAGCACGGGACTGGCGACTCGGACCCTCCTAGCAGACATCAACCTGAAATCAAAAAGTAATGGCAATGGTGTGAGTCCATAAGCTCAGTGGATACCCAGCAGATATGCATAGTGCGTTACAATAACAATAAGGGTCTACGCTAATACAGTCTCATATAAACAATCGGAAAGGGTATACTGAAGATACTAACTACAGGTACATACCTGAATCCATCTATCCTGCAAAGGGTGAAATAAAGCCCTATGGAATAAGTATAACATACAATCCAAGGTAAACAGGTATCCAGTATATGCATGTCAATCAAGTGCAGAAATCAAATGCAGCAAACAATGCACGATGCAAAATATGCACATGGTGCAATGACATGTGTCACCCCTGACACCAGTCAGATCATCGTACACCTGTCATAGGTGACGTCTGAGAGGGTAGAGCTATGACAACTGTACGCACCCTGCCATCACTGCTCCTGAGTGACCGGGTGGACAGGATGCTGGTGGAGACTCCGCTCCTACCCCAAGCAATGGAGGAGTCAAGCTCTCATCTCCTCGTGGCTCAGTACGAGAAGGGATCCTTGGCTGCTACCACGCCCGGACCCACCCTCCAAATAGTGGCCGAACGGAGCAATACAGGGCAAATGCACACACTCTATGGTAACCACTACCCGTGAGTGGATGTGTGTGCATATCCTCATGTAACTGACGACGGGCTCAGACTACATTGGAGCCGATGATCGTCAGCATGCAATAATGAAAGGATGGTGCATGACCCAAGCACATATAACACCCACCAAGTCTTCAACTAACACCTCAGGGTGCTAGGTATAAGTCTGAATCCTATATCATGGGATACAAGTAACCTACTAGGTATAATGACAAGGTACCTAGTGATCCATAAATGTCAAATGAAAGAAAAAGGGCATATCACTACCTCTATGCACATATATGTACACAAGACATCAAATGAGACTGTATGAATCTAAACGGGAGATAACCTTAAGGATAAACAACATGTATCAAATACAGGTATACTAAGACAGATATAGCATACAATCTTACTGTTATATATAACAAACTACGCATAGCAATATGACAATATCTAAAAGATAGGTCAAAGGGTACCCGCCTCAAATAGAGAATCACAACAAACTACGCTAGTGTTAGATGTGTATACTGAAAGACATGCTTCTTATATATATATGAACATCTTTATTTTGAAAAGAGAATCACAACCACACTAAGTGCCTGTTTATATTAGTACATGCATGAAGTCCAATTACTTTGCATTGTAGATAACATGGTGTGTGGTGTCACACGGATGATCATGTTATCAGTTCCTTGCTTAGTATAAATAGAGGCCCACAACCGAGATGGAATTGGACAACCCATCGGAATGGTTGTAGTGTAATTAGGTGTGGTTGGTCTTGACCATAGAATTGCACTAGTGTGCTTTGAGTACATTGAGCAGGACCAAAACACGAGGTTATCCAATTTGTACTGACTCGATAATTGGATAGGACCTCAGACTTTATTATGGAGTACGATCCCTTAATCCCGATATAATAACGGGCATGTATTATTAACTATTATTTCTTTAATTTATCAATGGGCGAGATCTATTCTGTTAGATCGATAGGCCCGGTAAGTTGGGAGATAATATTAATAATATGATGTGCCGTTGATTATTGACGGAATTCGTGTCCTGGTGAGTCGGGTTGATGATGCCCCCTTGATGAGCTCGAAAGGTTCATCATGCTAAACCCTGCAGGTGGATTTGATCCGGCATGATGATAAGGTCGAGTGGTACTAGTCAAGGACCCAGAGGTTAATTAATTTAAATTGTCAGTAATTTAATTAATTAACGGACATTCGAGATCTTAAACACGGGGGATGGATGACTCATAATAAGTGGAGCCCATATGTAAATATGGGAGTTGGTGAGGTAATTCAATGAGGGCCCTTTAGTGGAATGGATCCTCATTAATGGACCGGGTCCATTAGCAGGCCAAGATCCAACTCCTCCTCATGGTCCCTACTTGTAGCCCTATATATACCCTATGGTGGCATAGAACTAAGTTGATGGTCGATCAAATTAATCTAATAGATCACAAGAAATCCTAGGTCTCTTCTCTTCTCTCCTCCTCTCTCTCTTTCTCTCCGAGCGGCGCCGAACGGCGAGATCAGTTCGTTCTCCACCGATTAATTGCATGCGGCAATTAATCTTCTAATTGCATGCAAAGCAATTACAAACGGCTTCTTCTCCCCAATTAATTGCATGCGGCAATTAATCTTTTTATTGCATGCAATGCAATTAAAAGCTTCTCCTCTACAATTAATTCGATGCGTTTTCTCAAATTAATTGCAATGGAGCAGTTTTTTTTTCCACCGATTAATTGCATGTGGCAATTAATTGGATTGGATGAAAACAATTAAATGCTCAAAGGGAGTAGCGATTAATCTCCGGGTGATTAATTGCTCGTTGAGAGCAATTTTTCCTCGAGTTTTTGAGAAGTGGTGGAGCTTTCTCAAGGTAGGAAAGTCAAAAATGGTGGGCGCAATTCTCTTGGCTGATTTCGGTTTGGCAAGGAAGCAGTGCTCAGGTTGCTCATACAACTTGAGCCACTCAGGTTGCTCACGCAACTTGAGCCGGCGGGCGCCGACTTCAGCGGTGGAGAAAGACCACCTGGCGCTGCCTTCGGCGGTGGAGAAAGACCACAGATCTGGTGCCGTTTTCCAGCTGTGAAGAAGTTGCTCATGCAACTTGGAAATGTTACTGCAGAAAAGTTGCTCACGCAACTTGCAGATTTCTCCAAGGCAGGAATGCAACTCACAGCTCGGACGTCGGTGATGGAGAAAAAGAATAATAGGGTTTGTGTTTGGATTATCTTCTTCCTAGGAGCGGCCGGCGGCATCCCTTAGGTTAGGGATTGATTGGCGCAAGGAGAAGGGATCAACTTGGTGGCCACAGGTCTTGGTAGATCGTCGCCCACACGACGTCCAAGAGGGGAGGGTCATACGGTAGAAGATCGTAAGGTAATGGAAGGTACATTCTTCCTTGGCTCCTTTCGTTATGTTATTATGTGCCTTATTCATGTGCCTTGTCATTTCATATTTGTTATTTAATTATTTTGATTGCGAATCATAGTCAATAATTATTTAACTGGACCCTGACCATAAACACAAAAGCCGGCGATCAACTCGTCGCCTTTTCCGCAGTCGAACGGTCGAGCAAATTGCAAGACCAATTTTGGTAATTGGCTAAGTTGCAATTTGAATCGTTCGATACGGCACGAGACGGTCGATGGGAAACGACTCTCTATTCAGATTAAATTTTTTAATCCATAGGCATAGAGAGGTCTCTCGGATCGAACAGGTATCCGCTTAGGAAACCCACCAAGCCATACCCAACAACTGGTATCAGAGCTGAGGTTTCCGGCTTTGTGTGTTTGAGGATTGGTTAATTTTGCATTTTCATACATTTTATTTAGCTGGATGATATGTGGATGTGTGTAGGCTAACTTTATGTTGCAGGCACGAGATTCCAACTTATCATGGCCAAATAATGATTGTGTGAATGATTTTGCAAATTATTGTAATTAATAAATCTTTGGGGTAGACGAGGTGACAACACGACTGGAGGCGCATTGGAGACCAAGGCCATGAAAGTTGGAAAATCTAGATTTTTCTATTTTTCATATGTTGGTTATGTGCTTGTTGTGTGAATAGGCTGGTCAAAATTCCTCGTGATAAATTACTAAGTGGGAGAGGGACCCTAAGGGTCCCATGGCTTCCATTACAATCCGATAAGTGATGCGAACAAGTCTGCGTGTCGGCTCTGAGTGCCTTCCTCCCCATCGGATGGATTTGTTCTGCAGATCACTGGGTCGGAAAAGACTATAGAAAATTTGTTAAAGAACGTGTGTACTTCCCCATTGGAAGACACATAATCAGAGATAATTTTCTTAGTGTCATGTAATGGTGAACACTTAGATGCCAATAATAGTATCCTCCCCATCGGAGTCACTGCTATTATTTTGCAGAGCCGAAGTAGACCAACTATTAATCTTACTTGTCAAAAAGTTAGGTTGATAAGATAGTAAGATTAATGGGTAAAACCTCCTCTTACGAATGTGGAAATTCGTATACGTCCACACCATCGTGGCATGCGAATTTCTCGGTGTTTAGAGGTGTTGGTTGATTTCAAAAATTTATTATTGAGAGGAATCAATTTATTTTCGATTTCTAAAGTAGTGTGTGTAAAATACGGCGATTCGAAAATCCGGACCAGAAAATTTTTTTTTTGAGATTTAAAATAAAAATAAACCTTAAAAGTAAGCACTGGTTTGATTTATGGCTAAAACTAAGGGGTTAAGAGGATAAAATATCTAACCCTAAAGGTTGGAGGTGTATTATACAAATTTCGAGGGTTTAAATTGTTAAAAACCCTACCCTAATGGCATGATTGGAATTTCATGAGTTGGAGGGACTTTTATGCAAAACTCCCTCAGTTATTATCCTCTCCACTTCATTCGCCCAAAGCCAAAGCCGCCGGCCCCTTCTCTTCTTCCTCTCCTTTTTCCTCCCCTTTGCCCTAGCCGCAGCCGCCCACTTCCTCCTTTCATTTTCTTCTTCCCTCGCGACGCCGTAGCCAAAGCCGAGCGCTCGATCCATTCCCTTTCTTCCTTTTCCCTGCGCCGCAGCAACGCCCGAATCATTTGCCTCCTCCATCGCGAACCCTAGCCACGCCAATGCGCCGACTCCTTTCCTCCACCTTCTGGATCCTAGCTGTTCTCACCTCTCGGTGTCTTCCATCGAGCTACGCACTGGTGAGCTCTTTCTCGGGCGAGCCCTAGAACCCATCTGTTGGGGGGTTGGGGGAAATTGGATGTCGCTCCTCACCAAGCGGGCTACCGGCAATCACCACTGTCGGAGCCGATAGGAGGGGGAAGAGGTTCATGCGACAGTTCGGGGAATCGAGGAGGATAGCAAGAGAAGAGGGAGACTGCGTGGGTACATTGATTGCGCCATATCTTGAGCAAGGAACGGATATGCTGGCACAAGATCGAGGTAAGGATGTATTTGTTGTTGTTTAATCACCATTTTTGATATGTTTGGAATGACTGTGGTTGGGGCATGTGTGACCGAAGTGGTGGTATAGAGGAATGTATAGGTTCCTTTCAAGTTTGGTGTTGTGAGCACTATTTGTACCGTGAGGTATGGAATTCAGCTTGTTGAAAGATGTATTGTGTGGAATTAGTTGTAGATGAATTGTTTGGTTCTTTCTAATGCTACTATGAGTTGGTTTTGAATGGGTTCTGCTATAGGATGGAAGAGGTGGATACTTTGGGTTGTCGTGAGATTCATTTGACATCTTATTGATGTTCTATTTTGGGTTTCTTGACATCTGCTGTGAGCAGGTGCCTTGGGTGTATGATATTTCTGTGATTGATTACCTAGAGGTTTGTTATTGATAGTAGTATATAGTATGCCATATTGGTGGACATGGACGGTATGTTATCATTCGATGTTCTATTGGAGGATGTCATTGGTTGTGGACCACGACTGTGAGCTTGTGATTGGGTTGTTTGGGGTTCTCCTTCTGTGAGATATCAGATTAGTGTTTAGAGGAGTAGCTGAGTTCTGTTTTTAGGCTGCTTGTTACTGCCGTGGGCTTTGTTTTGTGACCTTCTTGATTCAGTATCCTACCGTGACCTCTAATGTTCTGTTAGAGGTTGTTGGTATTTCTTGGATGAGTGGTGAAGCTGTAGATTTCCTCTACATTGTATCCATCTTGAATCCTACATGTTGTGAGCATGGATGTATCTTTGTGACTTGATCTACATGGAGATCGGTTGGAGTGGATAGGGTGATTAAGTTGATACTAAAGGATATGGATTATTTGGTAGACAGATCATAGATGATTCGTATGGTGAATTGGTGGCTTTGATATGTGTTTATATGATGTTCTCTGATAAGTTCCAAGAATGGTTCTGGGAGTGGTTAGGTTTGGGTTTAACTTTGTGGAAGTAAACCTAATTGAGATAGTTGGGTTAATCCTAATACGACTGAGTACTTAGTTGGGTTAGTATCAGTCGGTATGATAGCTAAACTATATCTTTTGGTGCAGGACACTGAGTTTACTGTTGCTGATTATTGGACCGGGGGTTCCCTACATGTATGGATTCTTCACTTTGAGGCGGGTACCCTTTGACTTATCTTTTAGATATTGTCATATTGCTATGCATTGTCTGTTATAGATAGCAGTAAGTTTATACGCTATCCTGTGTTATTATGCCTATTCTGGATACTTATTAGTTATCCCTGAGTTATTATTCATGTTCTGGATACTTATTAGTTATCCCTGAGTTATTATTCGTGTCCTGGATCCTTATTAGTTATCCCTGAGTTATTATTCATGTCCTGGATACTTGTTAGCTATCCCTGAGTTATTATTCATGTTCTGGATACTTATTAGTTATCCCTGAGTTATTATTCATGTCCTGGATACTTGTTAGCTATCCCTGAGTTATTATTCATGTTCTGGATACTTGTTAGTTATCCCTGAGTTAGTATGTCTATACTGGATACTTGTTGTTTATCCCTGAGTTATATTGCCTGACCTGGATACTTGTTAGTTATCCCTGAATTATTATGTCTGAACTGATTACTTGTTAGTTATCCCTGAGTTATATTGTCTGACCTGGATACTTGTTAGTTATTCTTGAGTCATTATGTCTGTTCTGGATACTTGCTAGTTATCCCTGAGTTATCATGTCTGAACCGGATACTTGTTAGTTATCCCTGAGTTATATTGCCTGACCTGGATACTTGTTAGTTATCCCTGAGTTATTATGTCTGAACCAGATACTTGTTAGTTATCCCTGAATTATTATGTCTGAACTGATTACTTGTTAGTTATCCCTGAGTTATATTGCCTGACCTGGATACTTGTTAGTTATTCTTGAGTCATTATGTCTGTTCTGGATACTTGCTAGTTATCCCTGAGTTATCATGTCTGAACCGGATACTTGTTAGTTATCCCTGAGTTATATTGCCTGACCTGGATACTTGTTAGTTATCCCTGAGTTATTATGTCTGAACCGGATACTTGTTAGTTATCCCTGAGTTATTATATCTGAACTGGATACTTGTTAGTTATCCCTGAGTTATATTGCCTGACCTGGATACTTGTTAGTTATTCCTGAGTCATTATGTCTGTTCTGGATACTTGCTAGTTATCCTGGAGTTATCATGTCTGAACCGGATACTTTTTAGTTATCCCTGAGTTATATTGCCTGACCTGGATACTTGTTAGTTATCCCTGAGTTATTATGTCTGATCTGGATACTTGTTAGTTATCCCTTAATTATTATGTCCGTTCTGGATACTGGTTAGTTATCCCTGAGTTATTATGCTGTTAGTTCCATACAGTATCAGGTAGTGTCATATCTAGATGTATGCTTAGAGATCGTGATGTATCTCCTGCCTTTGACCTTGAGGGACCTGTAGTTTTCGGCCAGTATACCTTGTAGGTTAACTGTATTTCCTGTTATAGGATTTCAGACTGAGACCTAGTATACTGAGGACTTGGGAGGGAGGTTTGTGTATCTATCATACACCATCCTTGCATTGTTGCATGCCGGCGATCAGCGACTCCCTTGTGGTTGAGCCTAATCGTTTTCCGGCACATGATATGCACACCCGGCCACTCATGGGTTAGTGGATACCGTAGCGTGTGTGCATTTGCTCTGTATTGCTCCGCTCAACCGCTCATGGGTAGTGGTTTTGGAGCGTGGTAGCAAGCAGGGATCCCTTCTCTTCCCATAGATCAGAGAAGATGAGAGAGATATCTCCCCCATATATATATGGGGCGGAGTGTTCACTCCACCAGCATCCTGTCCACTCGGTCACTCAGGAGTAGTGATAGCAGGGTGTGTACAGTGTCACAGCTCTACCCACTCGGCCGACACAGTATCGCCTGTCTCGGTGGCTTGACTGGTGTTAGGGGGTGACCATGACATTGCATCATATGCATACGATGCATTGTGCACTTGATTGTGTTTGCTGCATTTATTTGCTGGACTTGATTGACATGCATGTACTGGATACCTGTATACCTTGGTTTATATGTTATACTTGTTCCAGAGGGATTTATTTCACCCTCTGCAGGATAGATGGATTCTGGTATGTATCTTTATTCAGTATCTTCAGTATACCCTTTCTTCCTATTGTTCATATGAGGTTGTATCAGCGTAGACTTCTATTGTTATTATAACATACTATGCATATCTACTGGGTATTCGCTGAGTTTATGGACTCACACCGTTGCCATATATATTTATTTTCAGGTTGAAATACTTGGAGTCGCCAGAAGAGCCCAGCAGCCAGTCCCTACCCATCGCGTCGACATACTTTTGCCTTGTACTTGTAGTACACTTGTTTTATATTTCTGTTAGTGATTTGTATATGTCGTATGAGTGTCATGTGCCCTAAGGGGTTTTTGTATTGGTTGTTTCGTCGTAAGTCGGACCGGTCCGCAGTCAGGTATGATGTACTTAGTTGTCTTGTGTTTTATATTGTGTCTATCTATATTTTGAGGCCTGAGGCCAATTAAACTGCGTGGTCGTGTTCTGTGTATGTGTAAATTGTCCGCCGGACAGGGGAGGTGCTGTCCGATTTTATATTGGATCAGCGGCTCCTGGGTCTCGGGGCGTGACAGTGTGTGTTGTGATTCTCAGGATTTTCAAAATAACCTTTAACCCACTAGCTACAATACTTAAGGAGAATAAACTTATTAGACCCAACTATATTGACTGGAAGAGAAACCTTGACATAGTCCTTACGGCTGAAGAGTACAAATTTGTGCTCAATAGAAAAATGTCCTGATAAGCCTAGCGACAACTCTGGTGAAGTGCAGAAGGAGCATTACAAGAAATGGGTTAAGGCAGATGAGATGGCGCAATGTTACATTCTGGCATCTATGTCGAATGTATTGCAACATCAGCATCAGGTCATGCCCACTGTTTGTGATATGATGCTGAACCTTCAGGAGCTCTTCGGGCACCAGAGTCGTGTCGCTAGGCAGCTGGCGATGAAGAATCTGATGACGACCACTATGGTCGAAGGGACACCCGTGAGGGATCATGTCCTAAAGATAATGGCCCACCTCAATGAGATTGAGGTTCTTGGAGGATCTATCGACGGGGAATCCCAGGTCGATATAATACTCCAATCTCTGCCTATGAGTTTTGAGCAGTTCCGGCTCAACTATAACATGAATAAGCATGAGTATACATTGGGGGAACTTCTGGGAGAACTCCAGTCGGCAGAGGGGCTCTTTCGTCAGAACTCACAGGCCTTAGTGACTCAGAGGGTTTCCTCTTCTATGCCGAAAGGCAAGAAGAAGAAGAAACAAGGAGGGTTCAAGAAGGTAGCTACATCGCAGGGACATCGGACTAGCGTGAAGAAGCCGAAAGGCAAGTACTCCATTGGACATTAGAAGGCGAACTGTCCCCGTCATCAAGACAAAAGTATATCTTTTTCTTTTGTCGTTGTAACATGCTTAGCGGAGATATCTACCGGTACCTGGTGGGTAGATACGAATGTCAGTACGCATGTCTGCAATTCTTTGCAGGGGTTCCAGGAAGCCCCACGACTAGCTAAAGAGAAAAAAACCGTCTACATGGGAAATGCTACGGAGGTGGCTACTATTGCAGTGGGAGTTATTTATTTATCTTTAGAAAATAAAGTTTTGGTTTTAAGATTGCTTTTATGTACCTAATATTTAGAAAGAACTCTGGTTCAGTTTCTGAAATAAATGATATTCTATTGCTTTTTATGAAAAGTGGAATAGAAAGATTATCTATTCAGGTACATTGATAGGCAATTGGTACACATTAGAACCAAAGTCTTCCATGATGCAAATAGTAACTAATAGCTCATCATCTAACCAAAGTAGGAGAAAGGTTCCTTCCGAGTTGATCCAAACATACCTTTGGCGTCTAATGCTTGGTCTTATTAACCTTAGTAGGTTTCAAAGGTTGATAGCCAATGGGCCCTCGAGTTCATTGGTGGTGGGAGACTTCCCAACCTTTGAATCTTACTTGGAAGGTAAGACGACCAAGAGGCCTTTCAAGGCCGAGGGGTATAGAGCCAAAAATATGTTAGACATGGTTCATTCTGATTAGTGTGGTCCTATGGCTATCCAGGATAGAGGTAGCTTTGAATACTTCGTGAGACGAATATTCAAAGTTATGGATATGCGTTTACTTGATGGCCGCAAGTCTGAATCTTTGATTAGTTCAAAGAATTCAAGACGATTGTGGAGAAACATCAAGGTAACAGTATCAAGACACTACGATCGGATCGTGGTGATGGGTACCTCTTGGGAAAGATTAGGACTTACTTATCAGATACTGGGATTCAATCCCAATTGACTGCAGCCGGTACACCCCAACAGAATGGTGCAGTAGAGTGAAGGAAAAGAGCTCTTATGGGGATAGGACAATGATGAGCTGCTCCGAGTTGCCGGATTCGTTCTGGGTATGTGCTCTGGAAACGCAGCGTACATACTTGATACCATCTAGGTCAGTGCCTCTTGCTCACATAGAAGTGTGGACTGGGTGAAAGCCAAGTCTGAGACATCTTCGGACATGGGATAGCTCAGCATATGTGCTGAGAGGGGATACTGATAAGATTGGAATCTCGTGTGCTTGTTCGTAAGCTATCCTAGAGAAACGAAAGGTGGTTCTATAGTTCTAAGGATCAGAGGGTAATCGTTGGGACGAATACCAAATTTTTAGAAGAAGACTATGTGATGAACCATAAACCCATGAGCATACTAGTTCTTGAAAAATTAAGAGGGAATGTTCTGACCTTAGTACCAACTGTACAAGAAGAAATATCACAAGTCACTGCACCGCGTGTCACAGAAGATACACAAGTGGTGCCTCATCGTAGTGGGAGGGTTGTTGGTCAACCAGAAGGATTCATGTTCTTGGGAGAGTATTCGGACTCAGTCCCTGGCGACCATGAATCAAGATCCCTGGACCTATGACGAGGAACATCCGCTTTGAAGAGATAATCCAGTTATATGGATTTATTCAAAGGACGGATGAGATTTGTGTATGTAAGAATTGTGACAGAAACTTAGTGGTATTCTTGTACTATACGTAGAAAATATTTTGTTAGTTGGCAACAATAACAAAGTATTATCAGACGTAAGGGTATGGTTGTCCAAACAGATGATATGAAGGACTTAGGAGAAGCAGGACACATCCTTGGCGATCAAAGTTCTAAGAGATCACCAGAGAAGGATGTAGTGCTTATCCTAAGCTTCATAGAGAGTCAGTGTCTTAACTCGTTTTAGCATGGAAATCTCCAAGAAAAGTTTTAAACTTTTCAGATGTGGAGCTGCTCTATCTAAGGAGATATGTTTAGATTATCAAAGGAGATTGACCAGGTAATGACGGTTCCTTTAGCATCGGCTATAGGAAGTCTCTTGTATGCTAAAAACGAGACCGGATATCTGCTTTGCCGTGGGCATGGTTAGCAGATATCAGAGTAACCCAGGTCAAGGAAATTGGATTGCGGTAAAAGCTTATATTAATGCCTGAGAAGGACTAAGGATTATAAGCTGGTTTACTGGGCAGACCAATTCCCTATGGGTTATACTGATACAGACTTCCAGTAGGATAGGGGCAAACGTAAGTATTTCTCGGGGTTTTGTGTTTACTTTTAGGAGGTAGAACCGTAGTTGGAGGAGTGTCGCGCAGTGGCTGCGTGATGGACTCCACCATGGAAGCTGAGTAAAGGGGCAGCCTCTGAGGCAGCCAAAGGAAGCTACATGGTTCAGGAACCTCAAGATGGACTTCGATGTGATTCCTGGTTTGCTCAAAGCTATCACATTCTGTTGTGATAAACAAATGGTGCAGTTGCAAATTCAAAGGAATCACGAGCCCATGAGGCAAGTAAACACATAGAGCGCAAGTACCTCCCAGGAGAGGAAAAGTTGTAGTTGCTTAGATTACATCAGAAGACAACCTGGGAGATCTTTTCACTGAGGCCTTGATAGCGAAAGCTTTAGGCATGTGGAGGATCAGGGAGTCAAATGTATGACATTTTGAGGGAAGCAAAGTCTTTAAGTATAAGTGGGAGATTGTTAGATGTGTATACTGAAAGACATGCTTCTTTTATATATATGAACATCTTTATTTTGAAAAGAGAATCACAACCACACTAAGTGCCTGTTTATATTAGTACATGCATGAAGTCCAATTACTTTGCATTGTAGATAACATGGTGTATGGTGTCACACGGATGATCATGTTATCAGTTCCTTGCTTAGTATAAATAGAGGCCCACAACCGAGATGGAATTGGACAACCCATCGGAATGGTTGTAGTGTAATTAGGTGTGGTTGGTCTTGACCATAGAATTGCACTAGTGTGCTTTGAGTACATTGAGCAGGACCAAAACACGAGGTTATCCAATTTGTACTGACTCGATAATTGGATAGGACCTCAGACTTTATTATGGAGTACGATCCCTTAATCCCGATATAATAACGGGCATGTATTATTAACTATTATTTCTTTAATTTATCAATGGGCGAGATCTATTCTGTTAGATCGATAGGCCCGGTAAGTTGGGAGATAATATTAATAATATGATGTGCCGTTGATTATTGACGGAATCTGTGTCCTGGTGAGTCGGGTTGATGATGCCCCCTTGATGAGCTCGAAAGGTTCATCATGCTAAACCCTGCAGGTGGATTTGATCCGGCATGATGATAAGGTCGAGTGGTACTAGTCAAGGACCCAGAGGTTAATTAATTTAAATTTTCAGTAATTTAATTAATTAACGGACATTCGAGATCTTAAACACGGGGAGATGGACGACTCGTAATAAGTGGAGCCCATATGTAAATATGGGAGTTGGTGAGGTAATTCAATGAGGGCCCTTTAGTGGAATGGATCCTCATTAATGGACCGGGTCCATTAGCAGGCCAAGATCCAACTCCTCCTCATGGTCCCTACCGTAGCCCTATATATACCCTATGGTGGCATAGAACTAAGTTGATGGTCGATCAAATTAATCCAATAGATCACAAGAAACCCTAGGTCTCTTCTCTTCTCTCCTCCTCTCTCTCTCTTTCTCTCCGAGCGGCGCCGAACGGCGAGATCAGTTCGTTCTCCACCGATTAATTGCATGCGGCAATTAATCTTCTAATTGCATGCAAAGCAATTACAAACGGCTTCTTCTCCTCAATTAATTGCATGCGGTAATTAATCTTTTTATTGCATGCAATGCAATTAAAAGCTTCTCCTCTACAATTAATTCGATGCGTTTTCTCAAATTAATTGCAATGGAGCAGTTTTTTTTTCCACCGATTAATTGCATGTGGCAATTAATTGGATTGGATGAAAACAATTAAATGCTCAAAGGGAGTAGCGATTAATCTCCGGGTGATTAATTGCTCGTTGAGAGCAATTTTTCCTCGAGTTTTTGAGAAGTGGTGGAGCTTTCTCAAGGTAGGAAAAGTCAAAAATGGTGGGCGCAATTCTCTTGGCTGATTTCGGTTTGGCAAGGAAGCAGTGCTCAGGTTGCTCATACAACTTGAGCCACTCAGGTTGCTCACGCAACTTGAGCCGGCGGGCGCCGACTTCGGCGGTGGAGAAAGACCACCTGGCGCTGCCTTCGGCGGTGGAGAAAGACCACAGATCTGGTGCCGTTTTCCAGCTGTGAAGAAGTTGCTCATGCAACTTGGAAATGTTACTGCAGAAAAGTTGCTCACGCAACTTACAGATTTCTCCAAGGCAGGAATGCAACTCACAGCTCGGACGTCGGTGATGGAGAAAAAGAATAATAGGGTTTGTGTTTGGATTATCTTCTTCCTAGGAGCGGCCGGCGGCATCCCTTAGGTTAGGGATTGATTGGCGCAAGGAGAAGGGATCAACTTGGTGGCCACAGGTCTTGGTAGATCGTCGCCCACACGACGTCCAAGAGGGGAGGGTCATACGGTAGAAGATCGTAAGGTAATGGAAGGTACATTCTTCCTTGGCTCCTTTCGTTATGTTATTATGTGCCTTATTCATGTGCCTTGTCATTTCATATTTGTTATTTAATTATTTTGATTGCGAATCATAGTCAATAATTATTTAACTGGACCCCGACCATAAACACAAAAGCCGGCGATCAACTCGTCGCCTTTTCCGCGGTCGAACGGTCGAGCAAATTGCAAGACCAATTTTGGTAATTGGCTAAGTTGCAATTTGAATCGTTCGATACGGCACGAGACGGTCGATGGGAAACGACTCTCTATTCAGATTAAATTTTTTAATCCGTAGGCATAGAGAGGTCTCTCGGATCGAACAGGTATCCGCTTAGAAAACCCACCAAGCCATACCCAACAGCTAGGGCAGGAGGGAGGAAGAAGAAAAGGAGTGGTGGCTGCTGGCTGCGGCTTCGCGAGGGGAGAGGGAGTAAACGAAGAAGGAAGGCGGCGCGTGGCTGTGGCTGCGGCTGTGGCTAAGGGTCGGGAAGAGGAAATAAAAAGGGGTCGGCCGAGTGTTTTAATACCAAAAGGGAGGCTTTTTGCAAAAAATGTTCCTTCACTTTCAGAAATGCAAACCTTACCCTTAGGGTAAGGGTTTTTAGTTATTTAACCTTCCCATTTATTATAATCCCTAACTCTGCCAATATAATTTTCGAAAAGTTTCATTCTACCATTTTTTTTTTCGCCGTATTTTACACTTCGGCGAGGAGATCACCGTCGATACCCCGCTTTGTTCCACCTTTTGCGGGACTTGACGTCCATGTCCTTAGATTTTCTCTTCTTTAAGGTGTAACACTCTTTTGTAGAGTGCGTTGTGCTGCCATGGAAGTTGCAGTACTTCTTCGGTGGCTCGGGTCCGTCGATGTCGACCGTCTCCACCACCCTCTTCTTGTCGGCCCAGTGATCCTTCCCGGAGTGAGGATCTTTTGCTCAAGTTGGAGCAGGTGGTTCTCTCCTCTTGGATCATACTGAGATTTGAATAAGGACTCCTGCCGAATCTTTGCGGCAGGCATGCTGCACCTCCTCGATGTTGACGTGCTTAACCAACCGCCACAATAAGTCATTGAAGATAGCTAGTGGTTTCTTCACCAGCGACTGAAATAAATCACCTTCAGAGAATCCTTGCATGAAGGCGCTGATGAGGATCTCTGAGGTGATGATTGGCACGTCCTATGCCACCCGATTGAACCGCTGGATATAGTCCTTCAGCGGTTCTTTGCTCTTCTGCTTTAGGGTGAACATGTTCAAAGTCGTCTTCTGGTATCATCGGGTGCTAGCGAAGTGGTGTACGAAGACGGTTTTAAACTCCAGAAAGGAGTTTATCAAATTTTGGGGCAGCTTCTGAATCTCTGGGCGGCCCCTGATAAAGTGTTTAGGAACACCCAGCACTTCACACCATCCGTGTATTGGTGTAACAGAGCCGCATTCTCGAACTTGCAGATGCGGTCCTCTGGATCTGTCTTCCCATCATAATCAGCAATTCCTGGACCGCCAAATTTCTTGGGCATGAGATCTGCTATGATGTCCGGAGAAAAAGGAGTAGATGGAGACTTTAGGAGAGCTTTAGAGGCCTCGATCTTCCCCAGTCCCTCCTCCTGACGTAAAATGCTGGAGGCGACGGAATGCGCCCTCTCCATTTCTCCCATGGAATCTCGCCTGGGCACTGGGGTTGTCATGGCCGGTCCCACCGGTGATGAGATAGATCTTCGATTTCGGTGGTGCGAGGTCGACATTCTTAGGATTTCGGCCTGCATTGGAGTCGCTCGTTGCGAGGCAGCTTGCTCGATCTGATGCTGCTCCAGCGCTCCTCTGACGGCATTGGCGACTAAGCGATCCAACTCCTCCCGCGTCAGAATGATGGGTTACCCCTCTAGATCTGCCATCACGGTGTTCCTTCTGGTGCTTTGATGTACCCCACAGACAGCGCCAAACTTATTCCGGACGCGAACGACGGGGATGGCTAATCACCAAAGCACAGCCCATGGCGTCGATGATGAGGAGAGGATGCCCACGCCTGTGAGATTAACACGAGCGTTAAAGAGGATGCACCGGAATGTTTTCCAGTGGAGCCCTCTCTGACGCTCAAGTCAGAACTCTCTTTTTTTCGGAGAACAACGAGGAATGAAAAGTGCTCTAAGTCTTGAAAGCTTACCCCCCCTTTACCTGGGTCCCGAGGCATCTTTTATATCTGATGTCTTTATAACACGTGTCCCCATGTTCTCCTCCACGTTCCTTAATCATCGATTACTTGATAGATATTCTCTTTTGGTAACGACCACTACGATTATTAATGTTAAATACAACAAATTGGAACCCAGTCCAAAAAATTTTCGAGAAATTTTTTGAAGGTTTGGGGATTCCGGATGGTCGGGAGAACATACCAGGCTTTAAAGTGGTTAGGAAACCCTAAGTTGAAGGGGTTTTATTGATAAAACTCAAAACTAGGGGTGAAGTTTTGGTAACTTAAAGGTTAAGGGTTAAATTGTAAAAATGTCAAACATTAACTCTTTTCTTCCCCTACCCTTTCCGCCCGACGCCGCAAGCCCTCTTATGCGATCCAAGCTCAGCCGACACCCCTCACTCCTCCCCTTTCCTTCGCTACCGCCGATGAACCCGAGCCTCTACCTCATCCTTCTTCTTCTCCCTCACTACAGAGCTTCTCCCCTCCTCGTCGGATCACAATAGAAGCCTTCCTTCACCCAAAACATAGCGGGAATCGCCTTCGAGTTCACCATCGTCGAGGCCAGCGCCCGAGTTCTTCTTCTTCGACAGTGATATATTAGGTATTTGTTCCTTCCTGGGTCATCGTAGATGAATCCTCGCCGATCTTAGCTTTTGAATTGATCGTGATGCTCTTCCGATGCTTGATTAGTAATTTGCTTAGACTCTTGGTTGGATTTGGGGGTGAAGAGGAAGTACACTGGCATCAGGGGTCTTGGATCTAGCCGGCACACCTCTGGTAAGACTTTTGTAGTTTAGTGTTCATTTGTATGGATTGCTTACAGATCTTGTTTGGAGTGGGAGTGGTGAATTGCTTCTATCGAGATTTGGATATGTTTCGGATTTAGGTTTCTATAGTAACTTAGTTGAGTAGTTCTAAATCTTGAATTGCTTCAGATTTGTGTATGATGGTTTTAATTAGAGTTAGTGTGATCTATTTTTGGCTTTTGATTTCCACCATGTGAAATGAGTATGGATTAGAGGTGTTGTTTTGAAACCATGATGTGGAAGGGATCTTTTCGAGATTTGAGGGTTTTGTTCTTGGATTTGTCTTGCTCAGTTTGGTGTCCTGGTTCATTTATGAGGATCGATTGGGATAAGGTTTAGCTACCTTATGAACTTTAGGTGTTGCAGCAACGGGACATCTCCAAGCGCCAAAGGGTATATCTTTCCAGAACTATCCTATCTTTAGTATTCATTACTAGATTTAGGTTGGTTAGACTACCCCAGCTTGGTTGGATCATATATTCATACTGGATGGATAGATGTATATAGACTTGGCGTCAGTGATCTTAGGACTGAGTGCCCTGGGTAGGTCTGATGATTGATTGTTTGTTCGGGTGTACCTGGCTATCGGATGATAACCTCTGGATTGATATCTCCAGTTGCCCCATAGCAGTGTAACCTTAGGGTATCAGACGAAGTGGTTACTCATGATGAGTACAGACATGTTTAGCTACTAGTGTGTGCCGTATGAGGAATGATAAAATTTGAGGATCAAATTTTTATTATTGGGGGAGAATGATAAATACAGCAAATTGGAACCCGATCAAGAAAATTTTTCGAGAAATTTTTAGAAGGTTTTAGGGATTTCGGACGGTCGGGAGAACATACCAGGCTTTAAAGTGGTTAGGAAACCCTAAGTTGAAGGGGTTTTATTGATAAAACTCAAAACTAGGGGTGAAATTTTGGTAACCTAAATGTCAGGGGTTAAATTGTAAAAATGTCACACATAAACCCTTTTCTTCCCCTACCCTTTCCGCCCAACGCCGCAAGCCCTCTTACGCGATCCAAGCTCAGCCGACGCCCCTCACTCCTCCCCTTTCCTTTGCTACCACCGATAAACCCGAGCCTCTACCTCATCCTTCTTCTTCTCCCTCACGACAAAGCTTCTCCCCCTCCCCCCCCCCCCCCCCCCCTCGCCGGATCACAATAGAAGCCTTCCTTCGCCCAAAACATAATGGAAATCGCCTTCGAGTTCACCATCGTCGAGGCCAGCGCCCGAGTTCTTCTTCTTCGACAGCAATATATTAGGTATTTGTTCCTTCCTGGGTAGTCGTAGATGAATCCTCACCGATCTTAGCTTTTGAATTGATCGCGATGTTGGATCAGAGAAAATCGATAGAGGGGGGGGTGAATATATATCTAGAATTTTTCGGAAAACTAGAGAAAATAGGCAGCGAAAAATAACAAAACAATTGAACACAGGTTGGTTTTACTTGGTTCGGAGTCGCGGTCGGCTCCTACTCTAAGGCCCATGGTCCTTGACCATTTACTTTGGATAATTCTATATTCGGAACGATCTTTTACAATTTTACGTACAGATATAGAACTAGAATGGAAATTGCAACACTTTTCGTAAATTAAATTTACCGACGCCCGAGGTGGATCGAATTTTGGAGAAGAGGGTCGTCGTCGACACTGGAATCTCGAAGTCGGAGCTTGTCGGAGCGCAGCGCTTGAACGAAAAGTCTTGGAGCATTGTGAGCAGAGACATCTGAAGCCTTGGGGGTGAACCCCCTTTTATAGCACTCATGGGGGTGTCTGTGTCGATGGGGGCGCCTACACATGGCCTCTCCTGCCCGATCTCTTATCTTCAGGCTCGGTCAGCGCTTATCCATCTCACAGGGGTGCCTGAGCTGATGGGGGCGCCCGTATGGTCCCGAGCGCCTGAGCTTCCTTGGTCCAAAAGGCTTCGTGGCAGGTTGCTTGGTTTGCTTCGGTTTAGCCTTCCACTGGAGCACCCGTATCCATCCGAGCACCTGGCCCCAGTGAGGTGCCTCAATCCATTAAGGCGCCTCAGCTGCAGAAACCACTCCTTCGATCCCTGCAACCAAGGTTAGTTCCACAACAAAAAGAGGCAAACAAGTTAGCCATTATTTATAGCCTAAACTGTCTTGGTTCTGACTTTGGGTCTCCCAAATGGAACCCTAGGTCGAACCGACGCCTACTGTTCCCTCGCACGGGGAACGCGTCCTCACCTACTCCTCTTAGGAGAGTTTACTTTTTGTCAACCGGCTCCTCCGGTTGGACTTTTGCCCAATCCACCTGATCAAATCTTCGTGCCTAGTCCGCGACCAGGACTTCTTGCCCAACTTCCAGTCAGGTCTTCGGTGCCCAGCCCTTTGCCAGGACTTCTTGCCCAACTTCCGGTCAGGTCTTTGGTGCCCAGCCCTTTGCCAGGACTTCTTGCCTAGTCCTCGACCAGGTCTTCTTTGCCCAACTTCCGGTCAGGTCTTCTTGCCCAATCCTTGACCAGGACTTCTTGCCCAGCCCTTTGCCAGTACTTCTTGCCTAGTGTACCTAGGACTTCCCTGCACACTTAGTAAGCTTGTTAGATCACAATAACACCTTAACTTCTGAACCCTTTGTCATTATCAAAAGACAGGTTTGACTTAGGTGCTTCCTGCACCAACACGCGATGCTCTTCCGATGCTTGATTCGTAATTTGCTTAGACTCATGGTTGGATTTGGGGGTGAAGAGGAAGTACACTGGCGTCAGGGGTCTTGGATCTAGCCGGTACACCTCTGGTAAGACTTTTGCATTTTAGTGTTCATTTGTATGGATTGCTTACAGATCTTGTTTGGAGTGGGAGTGGTGAATTACTTCTGTTGACATTCGGATCTGTTTTGGATTTAGGTTTCTATAGTAACTTAGTTGACTAGTTCTAAATCTTGAATTGCTTCAGATTTGTGTATGATGGTTTTAATTAGAGTTAGTGTGATCTGCTTTTGGCTTTTGATTTCCACCATGTGAAATGAGTATGGATTAGAGGTGTTGTTTTGAAACCAAGATGTGGAAGGGATCTGCTCGAGATTTGAGGGGTTTGTTCTTGGATTTGTCTTGCTCAGTTTGGTGTCCTAGTTCATTTATGAGGATCGATTGGGATAAGGTTTAGCTACCTTATGAACTTTAGGTGTTGATGTGGCTACCATGAGCTGTATGGTGGCTTGTGTGTTGGATTAGATCAGAGGAAGCAATTTCCTTGGTGGTATTGTGATGGTATGGAATCTTGTTGAGATAGAATTTGATTTTTGGAGGATTAAGTTGCAGTCCTATTCTGTGGTTTGATGTGTGATCCTGCTTATTGACTGAGTTTCATATTGAACTTACTTTTGGTGTTGGAGTCGTTACCGTATACTTTCTGATGAGTATGGATGATAGGTTGGCTTCGTCTTGGATGGATTATGGTAGCTTTGCATTCTTGATCTTGTTCTGGATTAAGAGTTAGGTTAGTTTATTTTGGATATTGTAAATGAGGTAATGTGATACCATGTATCATGATCAGTACAAGGAGATGATTGTTATTCATTTGATAGGGAACTTGGAGATTGGTGTATGTTGGGATTAGGTTGTATTGGTGTATTCCATTTGGTGTTGCAGTGCTTGTATTGAGAGCTACCTTGTGGGATGGGGCCTTGGTGTTATATTAGGTACTGATGAGGCAAAATGATTGGACTTGGTCTTGGATTAAAGAGTAAAACTAACCTCTATGTTTAGGTTTTAAATTTGGGATTGATTATTAGGATTAGGATAATCCTAATGAGGTTATGTTATATTAGCTATTTGGTATTTGTGTAAGTAGCTAAACATTATGTCATTGATATAGGGTCTTGATTGAATTTACTTGCGGATTATTGGACGGGAGCCTCTCATTTGATTCGGACTCCACTTTGAGGCGGGTACTTCTTGCTTGTATTTGTAGTTTCACTTTATCATTATGTATGACTATTTGTTGTTCACAATAGGCTGATATTTACCATTATCTGCTATCGTTTTGTTATCCTGCTTGATACTTATTGTTTGATCTTTGAGATAATCAAATTCCTGTCTATACAATCTCCATATTTGGTATCTGACTCTGTATAGCATTCATGTATGCATGTGTATGTAGATATAGTGTCATGTCACCTGATATCTGCATTGGTTGATTCTGTTTTTACTTGCATGTGCACCTAGATGCATGATGGTTAGGTTATTATACTTGTGATCGACTTATGCATGTTAAGTTGAGTTATGTATGATGACCTGGTAAGGGTTCCGCGGGTGAGAGTCATGCACCATACCTGCACTGTTGCATGTCGGCGATCAGCAACTCCCTTGTGGTTGAGCCTATCGTCTTCTAGTACATGATATGCACACACGACCACTCATGGGTTAGTGGATACTGTTGGGTGTGTGCATTTGCTCTGTTCTATCCGCTCGACTGCTCATGGGTAGTGGTTTCCG
Source organism: Boesenbergia rotunda (assembly GCA_024364735.1). NCBI lineage: Eukaryota > Viridiplantae > Streptophyta > Magnoliopsida > Zingiberales > Zingiberaceae > Boesenbergia > Boesenbergia rotunda. The sequence continues at coordinate 240,801 of JAGFNQ010005105.1, forward strand.
AGCGTGGTAGCAGGCAGGGATCCCTTCTCTTCCCATAGACCAGAGGAGATGAGAGCGACGCTCCCTCATATATACATGGGGTAGGGGGTGGTCCCCCACCAGCATTCTGTCCACTCGGTCACTCAGAGCAGTGATAGCAGAGTGCATACAGTGTCATAGCCCTACCCACTCGGCCGACACGTTATCACATGTCTCGGTGGCTTGACTAGCGCCAGGGGTAACCATGTCATTGCATCATGTGCATATGATGCATTGTGGATTTTGATTGTGATTATTGCATTTATTTGCTGCACTTGTTTGGCATGCACGTACAGAATATACTTATGTGTGGTTTGATGACCCTACACTTGCTCGTGTGGTACGAGTCCTTTTATGATCAGGATAGACTGATTTTTGGTATGTACAGCTAGTTGTATTTTCAGTTATGCATATTCTGATATTCCTATTGAGAATGTATCTTGTTGTTTCTTTATAGCTTATTCAGCTATTTTTTGAGTCATGCATATCTTTCTATATACCAGCAGAATCCACTTGGATTCACCATCCGTCACAATATTTTTATTTTCAGGTTGATAGTTCACCAGAGGAGCCCAGTTGCCGGTCCTGGGTCCCCCACGACTTCATAGGATGGGTGCTTCCGCTGTGTTTTGTTTCGTTTTATAGCTTAGTCTATATGTTTTTGTATTCATTACAATACCGTGGACTTGTATTTGATTTATTCGTGCGGTACTGTATTTTCAGTCCTTTGTTGGACTTTTGTGATGTGGTTTGCTGCGCGCCTGCCCTGGGGCCAGCTCAGGTGAGTATTTCGGATTTTAGGATTACGATATTTTCATTTTCCTTATATTATATATCTGTTTTGAGGCCTGAGGCCAAATTATAAACTGCGTGTGTTGTATATATGTGTAAATTGTCCGCCGGACAAGAGAGATGCTATCCGATTTTATATTGGATCAGCGACTCCATTAGTCTCGGGGCATGACAATTAAGGTCTTAATTACCGTGCGTTCCAAACAATAATTACATGATGACTTTCCTATTCTGGAAAGAGGAACGAATACTTGAAGTTTGGCTTTCTTATCCCTTCGTTGATCCTTGGCCTCCACTCTCCCGAGTCAGTCTCGGAGTCTCATCTCCTGAGATGACCTCGGGGCCTTCATCCACTCTCCCGAGATAGTCTCGGGAGCTCGATTCTCAGTTTGACCTCGGGGGCTTTCTTCCATTCTCCTGAGATAGTCTCGGGAGCCCGATTCCTGATCTGACCTCGGGTCACTGGTTCGGCGGGCCAAGCCACGTAGCTTCCCCGTGTCACGTGTCCACCGAGGGATGCTCAGCCCTATCACAAGTATTGAGAAATTCAAATATCTTAGTTCCATAAGTGAGTTTTGGCGAAAACTCACTGATGGACCTAGAAAACGCATTGAGCTATCCAATGTGTATTTAGGGGCTCTACAGATATTCTTCAATAGTACAATACATGTAAGCTTGTTTAATGGTAAATTGAATTATATTATTTTTTTCACATTAATATTTTATTTTAATTTCTGTTATATTTATTTCTTATATTTTTAATATATAAATTCTTTTTATTTATTTATAATTTATACTTCCTTTATTTTTTATTTTTTATTTTTTATTTTTTATTTTTTATTTATATATTTATTTATTTATCTGTTTATATATTTGCTTTATCTTTCTCTCGTTTATATTTATTATTTTATACTTTATTCATATTATATATTTTTTTTACTTATATTATTTATTTATTTTATTCTTTATTCATATTATATCTTTAATTAAATCTCTATTTTTTATATTTTACCGTATTTATTATACTTTATTTTTTAAAAAAATTATATCTGAAGCTAGTATCTAACCTAGCTTAAGATCTTGAAAAAAAACTAATAGAGGACCTGATATATCAAAATTATTATATTTTATATATCTTTTCTTATTTTTATTTTATTTATATTATTTTATATTTTATATTTTCACTCCTAAAGAGGGCCCCTAAAATAAAAATATTTCAATCCTAAAGTGAGTCTGAAATGAAAATTTTCATACCCACTTTAGACCTGAAATAAAATCCAATTAATTTTTAATAATTTTTCGATGATATCTAATCTATCTTTATTTACACATATAAATTTTATTTTAATTTCTATTTTATATATTTATAATATATATAATTTTATGAAATCTATTTCTTTTTTATATTTTATATATCTTTCCTTATTTTATTTTATTAATATTTTTTGATATTTTATATTTTCGACTTATATCCTTATATAAGATCAAAAGTGCTTGAAATAAATTCATTTCGAGTCAAAAAGGGCCTTAATGATTATTTATAAGGTAATCTTTTAATTATTTCTTAATCTTTTCACAATTACAGTAAAATATAGTAAAAACTTCGGGATGGATCGAGTTACAAGGCAGGAAAAAATATATGGGGTAAGAGAAGATGAGAATATCTGCATCCAAATTACAGTTTATTATTTTAAAATCAAATTATGAAAAGGTAGTTCGGATATCTCAAAAAGTGAACTATAAAAAGAAGTTATTAGCGGAAGAGGTATAAGAGGAATGAGTTGATTTTACATGCGCCCTTTAGTAAAAAACAAACCATAAGACGCTTTTTGGTAAATATGAATTATCACATACGTCTTTTGGTAAAATGCCGGAAAATAGGGAAAGCAATTCCATCCAATTCTGATTCTGAGGGGATAAAAACTCATTCGTAAATGAATCTGCGGATGAATTAGTAAATCTATCCGTGTATTAATTGGTGATAAGTAAACAAGAGAACGGAATATCATCTTTAATGAAATAAATAACCAAAAATTTCCTGCGCGGAAAATTTTCGTTAGTTTTGATCAATCCTCCCAAGTAAACAGGGCATAGGGTTAGAGATGTATTGCTGGTATGTCTACTCCCAAGTTATCAAATTCTCCAAAAATGCAACAAAAATTAAATACCAACAAGCTCACAATCTCAATTCTCACATATACCTAATAAACGGAAACCCGTTACCAGCTATGTTGTAGATGTAATTGCTAGTAAAGCAGATGACTCCTACAAGCTCACTGAGTAGGTTGCAAGCTCGTGGTTAGGCAGCCGACGGGCTTATGAGCATGCTCAGCAACTGGCATTCGGTCTTGTGTAAGGGCGGAGCCATATACACCGGTACCCAAACTTTAGTTTGGGGCCACTGGAATGTTATTGAAATATTTTGATATATGTAATTATTTATTATGTAAATTTTGTCATTGGTGTAGAATAATCGGAGGATATTTTTTGATATTAGAATTTTTTAGCCCGAACAAATTAAATTCTTGGTTCCGTCATTTGTTTTGCGGGCAGGCGACAGAGCTCAGGGGGAGGGACTGAGGTGCAGCAAGTAAAGAGTTAAGAAAAAGAAAAAAAGATATTTCGTTGATCTTGGCCAATAAATTTTTAACTAAAAGTCATCCAATAGATTTATAATACATACTTTATCAATGTTCCGTATATATAGCAAATGATGTGTTCCGGAAGGAAACGATGCGGACGGCGAGTTATTAAGGCGAAGCCCACGTGGACGGCGAGGAGGAAGAAGACGATCGCGCTCTATGAGAGTAATACAAGCATTAATGGGAACACGCCGGAGATTTTCCGACGGAGCCCACTCCGATGCTCAAGTCAGAAAAGCGAGTAGGAGAAGTTTGAAGAAAGTAATCCAAGTGTTAGTATTTGAGAGATCAGACCTCTTTTACCTGGGTGCTGAAACACTATTTATACCTGAGCCGGCGGTTACACGTGTCTACACGTTCTCCTCCACGTCTCCTTATTTAGCGGTTACTGGATAATCTTTGTAACGGACATATGACAATTAAATCCAGATCGTTGCGATAATTAATACATTAATAACCGCATATTATGGGCCATTATTATCCAATAATTATCCATAATAATTATCTGTCAATCCGAGAAAAGGGGTCGACCATCGGATATGATGACTCTTGGGCTCCGCTCTCCCGAGGCAATCTCGAGGTCCCGCGGCCCGGGAGGGTCCCGGGCGCTTGTCTTCCCGAGGTGGTCTCGGGCACCTGTTTTCTCGAGGTGGTATCGGGACCCTATTTTCCCGAGGCGGTCTCGGGAACCAGTTTTCCCTAGGTGGTCTCGGTGTACCTTACCACATAGCTTCTTCATTCCACGTGTCAACTATGGGATACTCAACCCCATCACAAGTCCCTCCCTTCAAGTCTAATCGAAGGAAGTATGCTTGACTGATTACACTAGTGGTGTCACGAAAAAAGTCATGCCGTGGTGGGTCCATATATCCATTATTTCTTGGCGGCTTGCCGGGTCCAAGGAATCGAAACATTCGTCACTAGACCCCAAACGACTTCTTGAATCAGTCCAACATCTCCACGAGTTTCGAGGCAGTGCCATGATAGCTGCCCATGGCCCCTTAAAAGCGCATGGGGTCTCTTAATGGTGACAAGGCGGTCTAACGAATATAGTCTCACCACGTACTCCACCATTTTATGCACAACGATCTCCCATTGATACGCGTCGTAGGGTCATACGAAGCGACGGTCGTAAAGGATGTTGCCACCTCGAGATGCATAACCAACGACGTTGACGTGTCATGCTCCCATTGCTTACACGAGGGTGGCTGCTCTATAAAAGCGGGTGCAACGACACTCTTCTGCCTTCTTGCCTTATCTGTTTTCAACATTTTGTTCACCTTCTGCTCATCTTGTTGCCGCATCCCCTCCAAGTGTAAGTCTCCTTCTTCTGTTTTCTCCTTTCATTCACCCACATGGGTCCAGTAGAGAAGAAGAAAAAAACTCAAGACGAGGACGAAGATTCCTCAGAGGAACCGACCTATCTGTTGGATCGAGAAGAACGATAGAGGGGGGGGGTGAATATCGTAAAATGTTCGGATTTGTAAAAGAGAATTAACAGCGGAAATAAATAAAGTAATACACACGCGAACACCAAGATTTTACTTGGTTCGGAGTCGCGGTCGGCTCCTACTCCAAGGCCCACGGTCGTTGACCGTTTACTGCGGGCAATTCTATATATGCGCAAAAACAGTTTACAAAATGTATTACAAGAATAGTACAGTAAACTTAAAAGGAGCTCTTCGTTACCGACGTCCGGTGTAGATTGTATTTTCGGAGCAGAGGGACGTCGTCGGCGCTTGTATCTTGAGTCAGGAGGTTTCCGGAGCAGAGCGCGGGAGTAGAAGAGCGTGAATGCGTTGGAAGAATTGATTGTTGAGAAGCCTTGGTGTTGGGTGCTATTTATAGCACTTCGGGGCGCCCTGAACGTTGGGGGCGCCCCCCCACGTGTCATCCGATCCAGAATTACCTCAGTCAGCCCTTATCTCACTCGAATAGGGATGAGGATTGACTCTGGGGGCGCCTGGGACGCTGGGGGCGCCCTGGTTGACCTTTTCAGCGAGCTTCTCGGCTGGATCAAAGTTATCCGCTTCGGTGGCTTGGGTGCGGGGCACCCTGGGCACACTGGGGGCACCGGGAGCACGGGGGCGCCCCGCCCACTTAGCTTTCGAAGCATACTTTTGCTCTTCTTGTTTTGTATTCACCTTGGGGGCGCCCGAGACAATGGGGGCGCCCTACTCAGCTTCTGCCTCACTCCTTTGAGGCTTTCTGAGCTGCAGACACTCGTTCCTTTGGTCCTCCATCCAGGGTTAGTCCAAAACAACACAGAGCAATAATGTATTAGTTTTATACAGCCTTAGCTGTCTTGGTTCTGACTTTGGGTCTCCAAAATAGAGCCCTAGGTCGAACCGACGCCTACTGTTCCCTCGACGGGGAACGCGTCCTCACCTACTCCTCTCAGGAGAATTTACCTATTGCTAATCGGCTCCTCCGGTTAGACTTTTGCCTAGCGGTCCTTTGCCAGGTCTTGGATACCAGGCTGTCCTTCGCCCGGTGCCTAGCAATCCTTCGCCAGGTCTTCGGATCCTGGCAGTCCTTAGCCAGGTGCCTAGCAGTCCTTCGCTAGGTCTTGGATCTCAGGCTGTCCTTCGCCCGGTGCCTAGCAGTCCTTCGCTAGGTCTTCGGATCCTGGCAGTCCTTCGCCGGGTGCCTAGCAGTCCTTCGCTAGGTCTTGGATCTCAGGCTGTCCTTTGCCCGGTGCCTAGCAGTCCTTCGCTAGGACTTAGGGTTTCAGTGCCTAGCATTCCTTCGCTAGGTGCCTAGCATTCCTTCGCTAGGTGCCTAGCATTCCTTTGCTAGGACTTCAACCTGCACACTCAAGCAGCATGTTAGATAACCAATAATACTTAACTTTGCACCCTTTGCCAATATCAAAACACGGTTCGATATGGTGCTTCCTGCACCAACACTATCACCCAGAGTGGTATGATACCATCTCCTCTAGGGTTATGTTAGAGACCCTCCAAGCCGCCTGCGAGAAGTATGGTATCCCGGAGGATTTGGAGGTGAGAGTTCCGGCCTTAGGTCAATCACCCGTAGACCCTCCTTTAGGTTTCTTCACCTTCTTCTTAGGGCAGGTAGAATTAGGGTTTCGTTTCCCTATTCCCCTTTTTCATGAGTGTCACCATCTATTTTGACATCCCTCTTCACCAACTGGCTCCAAACGTCTTTGCCCAGATGGGCGGGGTGTTTGTCCTCTTCAAACTTTTCGATATCCCTTTGACCCCCATTTTTCCATTTCTTCTTCGTTCCGATTGGCTCGCAAGGGGCGTTTAACTTTACATCCCGCACCGGCCATAGGTTCTTAGGGAGTCTTCCTTCCTCCCACAAGGGATGGAAAGAACGTTTTTTCTTTATTCAACTCCCCCATCGTCCCTTCAGCACTAGCCGCTGGAGGGAGAGCCTGCCACCCATCTCGGCGACTTCTAGCAGGACGCAAGATACCAGAGGGCTAGGGTATCCTTGCTAGAATGGAGTTCCAAGGCCTTAACTTGGTGCAATGCGAGGAACTTCTTTACAGGGCCGACCTCAGCCCAAAAGTCACGAGCCTTAACTCCAGTCTTCGTAAGTTCTTTTTCATCTTGTAAATATCTTCGTTAATTCTAACTGATATCTTTCCGTCCTTATTTTGCAGACGACATAATGCTCTCCCGAGCTATCAATCGGCTCCTGAAGTGGGAGCAGGCTAACGAGCAAGCCCTGGTTCCCGCTCCAGTTCCTTCCGCTCCGGTGGGCATCTCGGTCGAGAGTTGCGAGGAAGCGGTCGAACGGTCAGACGACCAGGAAGCCCCAGAGTCATCCAAGGATCTCGGGGCAGCCGAATTGCCTACCAACCCCGAGGATTCCCCTCCCTCCCCCATCAAAACAGGAGAAGGGGAGGTCGTGCCTGCGCTTCCTACCGAGCAACCAGTGCCCAAGGCCGCCGAGAAAAAGCGGCAGAAACGGCTGGCCCAGAAGCCAGGCCCCCTGAAAAGGCTGAAGAAGATCTCGTCCTCAGAGATTCCGCCCACCATTGATGAGAAGGACACGGTGCCTCTGTCCCAGAGGACTCGGAAAGAGCCCTCTTCTCCTGTTGGGATACCCACCGATCCCATCACCACCAACCCAGCCGCTCCGACCGACCCTCCAACTGCTCAGCGATGCAAGGAGGTGTCGTGCGATGTGTCTTGCTCCCACCAGAAGGCCTCGGTGGTGAAGAAAGTGGCGGCAAAGGGTTCCCAGTCAATCCAAATAAAGGGAACCCCCTCCGAAAGTCACGGTCCGCAGATAGCATCCATCTCGGAGGAGGATGTCCCTGACCCTAGAAATGTTCCCGGCCCGTCGACTCAGCCTGTTGAGGAACTTCTTCTGCCTCCTGCTTAGTTGAGGAGGTCGGCTGGGTCAGCCCGGTATCTGGGCATACTACACCAGTCTCTGCTGACGGTAATTGCACTTCAACTTTTTTTTTAACTGTCCTTCGGTATTGCAGGTCGCCTCCAACTGTGCTGCTACGAGCCACCTGTTGTGCTCCCGAGGGGTTACTGATGACCTCCTCCAGCGAGTGGCGGAATTAGAAGTGGAGGTTGGTCGTGCCCGTGAGTCAGGCCTCTTGCAGCTGGAGGTCAGCAGGGCCCTAAGGGTGAAGGTCGAGCATTGTCTCAACACCCTGCTGGCCTCTGAGGAGACTCTGCACGGTTACCGTCTTCAGGAATGCACCTTGTCAGAGAAGAACCAGGTCCTCTCTGAGGACCTACAGAAGCTGACCCAGGACCGGGAGCAACTCCAGACCCAGACAAAGGAGTTGTCTGCCAGTGTCCAGCTCCTGGAGTCCTCCACGAAGGCCCTGGGGGATCAGACCAAAGAGCAGGAGCGTCAGCTAGCCATCAAAGAATCTGACATAGAGCTAGTGGTCGCCTACACATCCGACCTCCAGGAGGACGTCACTCGAGCCAAGGCCAAGGCTTCGGCCACCTCTCAAAACTCAAGGACGCCCTAGGGGCCCACGACAAATTGTCCTGGGAGGTGGCTGAATTGAAGTCGGCCAAGAAGGAAGTTGAAGCTGAACTGCAGAAGTACATGATCGATCAAGCAGCTCAACTATCCAATGTCGAGGCAAAATTCAAGGCCAGATTCTTGTAGTCTGACGAGTTCGACGACCTTCTAGCTAGACAGGTGTTGAAATGCTTAAAACAAGGCTTTAATGGTGCTATCATCCAACTGAAAAAGGTCGAACTGCTAAAGCCAGACGCAAATCTGAGTGCCCTGAGCATTGGCCAGGTCTGGGATGAGCTTTCGCTCAAAGAGCAAGAAATATAGAGCTCTTCCCAGACCTGAGCTTTGCCTTCTTTCTTGTTTTCTGTTCTTTGTAATTTTTTTTCTTTTTCCTGATATGACAGATATGTAATCATTTTGAATGTAATGAAAACATCTTTTGGCTTACTTTGTCTTGAGTAACTTTTCTTTTCTTTTTGCTCTTTTTGCTACTCTTGCAATGTTTGTCACTGGCCCAAGGAGTTAGAAAGTTAAAGAACTAGCGCTCAGCCTAAAGAGCAAGGAAGCTGAAGAACAAGGGTTCCTACCCGACCCGCGGAGCAAGGTGGCAGACAAACACGCCTGAAGAACAAGTTTTCTTTCCCGGGCCGAGGGGCATGATGGCAAACCAACACTCTTGAAAACCAAGTCTTCTTTCCCGACCCGAGAGGCAAGGGAGCTGGGGAGCCAACGCTCTTCCCCAGCACCCTCTTGAGGTGGTTTCAGGAACCCAAAGCCCCAAATGATACCGGGCGTCTATCAGACCGAGGTAGTCTCTGGGGTCTTGGGATCGACCTAACCTCGGCTGTAGGTCTTCCCAAGGTAGCCTCGAAAGCCCGACTGCCTAGCCTGAAGCTATTCATCTACGGGACCATATTGGCTTCCTTCTCCAGCCCGTATTAAATGTTTGTTGAGTTTGATAAATTAGAACAATCGTCTCCAGGCCTAAGGCGGTCCCTTGAATTAATCCATAAAGGTTCGCGAATTCCGAGGCATCGCAGAGACATACCAATTGATGGCGACAAAAAAGAGACGACGCTTCGGGATGGGCATCCACTATCGCCTATGTGTCGTGCCCCCATTAATTGCACGAGGGTAGCTTTCACTATAAAGGTGGAAGGCGAAACCACTCTTCCCCCTCCATCTTTTTCTCCTCCTCTTGTTAAAACCCATGAGCAAGGAAGGGAAAAGAGGTCGCAGCCGGAAGGAGAAATTGGAGAGGGAAGGGGTTTGCCACCCAAAGTGGCGCGAAGCCATTTCTCCACAGGTTAAGTTAGGTGCTCTCAGAACCACTTGTGAAGCATACACACCCTCCACCATTCTCCCTTCTGAAAGGGGTCATATGTTTTACCGGAAGGCATAGCAGAGATGGTATCGTATATTCCACCCCAGTGCATAGTAGAGATGATATCATCTATTTCACCAGAGAGCATAACAGAGATGGTATCGTCTCCTTCACCCAAGAGCATAGCAAACTCCTCCAGAATCTCCATCTTTATATCAGAAAGTGTATCCTTTTGGTTGCTCCCATGTCTATTACGAATGCTCTCCGCCTACCGATCGATCAATCCACCGAGTTTTGGGGATCCATCGGCCAGCTCAGCACTGAAATGGCTGAAGCAAGGTTTCAACGTAGCATCCCAGTAAATCCGGCAAACAGGAGTGTTGCAATGGGATGTCAACCTCAGTTTCCTCAGCGCCAGCCAGGCATGAGATAGGTTGTCATCCAAGGAGAAGGAGTTATAGCTGCCGCCTTTCCTTTTCTCCTTTTATATTTCACCTTTTTTCTTTATTTCCAAATGTGAATTGAATGTAAAATGTAATCAGGGTTTTTGAATGGAACCTTTTTGCCCCTTTACCTTGTGTCTCTAGAGTCTTTTCTATTTCCTTTCATCCATGAGTTATCATGAAAATTCCTTCGGCCTTAAACAATGTCCTTTGCCTTCAGGGTTGGCCTCACTTTACTTTTAGCGAAGGACCAAGAGGTCCCAGCCACGACCAAAGACTCAGAGGTCACAACCACAATAATGATAACTCTCAGCTCACCCGCCACAAGGAGATAGCTCCGAGCTCAGCAGCCAAAAGGAGGTGATAAGGCAATAGAGGAGAGCCCGGACAAAGGAGTAGTTTCCTCTACATGGTCCAATGATTGTATCCCCTATGTATACTTGTTTTTTTGTACTTCCATGGGATGTTATTGTCAATATATTCCCCTCAGAAGTAAAAAGAAACTTGTTACCTCTGACATGTAAGTGTTTCTAGCAATGATTAAATATCATGTTTGCCTCCAATGTCTTATGGTGTTGTTTCATATCTGGTCAGCTATGTGTTAGTTTTCTTCTTCATTCCCCCAAGCCTCCCCAAGTTCACGGTTAGAGGTTGTAGGGTTTAATTAGCTCCTAGTCGAGCGTTCGTAGCCCCTGGGCCAGGCCCACTCATGTCGGGCATCCGCAACACCGCGAGGTATTAGGGTTTTAGCTGCTCTTGGTCGGGCATCCGCAACATCCAGACCAAGTCTACTCACCTCGGGCATCCGCAGCACTGCGAGGTAGTAGAGTTTTAGCAGCTCTTGGTCGGGCATGTGCAACACCCTAACCAAGCCTACTCACCTCGGGCATCCGCAGCACCGTGAGGCAGTAGGGTTTTAGCAGCTCTAGGTCGGGGATTCACAGCACCCAGACAAGCCTACTCACCTCGGGTATCCGCAACACCGCGAGGCAGTAGGGTTTTAGCAGCTCTTGGTCGGGCATTCGTAGCACCCAAACCAAGTCTACTCATCTCGGGCATCTGCAGCACCATGAGGCAGTAGGGTTTTAGCAGCTCTTGGTCGGGCATCCGCAGCACCTAGACCAAGCCTACTCACCTCGAGCATCCGCAACACCGTGAGGTAGTAGGATTTTAGCAACACTTGGTCGGGTATCCACAGCACCCAGACTAAGCCTACTCACCTCGGGCATCCGCAGCACCAGGAGGTAGTAGGGTTTTAGCAGCTCTTGGTCGGGCATCCGCAACACCCAGACGAAGCCTACTCACCTCGGGCATCCGAAGCACTGCAAGGCAGTAGGGTTTTAGCAGCTCTTGGTCAGGCATCCGCAACACCGCAAGATAGTAGGGTTTTAGCAGCTCTTGGTCGGGCATCAGCAGCACCCAGACCAAGCCTACACAACTCGGGCATCCACAACACCACAAGGCAGTAGGGTTTTAGCAGCTCTTGGTCGGGCATCCGCAGCACCCAGACCAAGCCTACTCACCTCGGGCATCCGTAGCACCGTGAGGTAGTAGAGTTTTAGCAGCTCTTGGTTGGGCATCCACAGCATTCAGACCAAGCCTACTCACCTCCGGCATCCGCAGCCGTGAGGTAGTAGGGTTTTATCAGCTCTTGGTCGAGCATCCGTAGGATCTAGACCAAGCCTACTCACCTCGGCATCCGCAGCACCGCGAGGTAGTAGGGTTTTAGCAGCTCTTGGTTGGGCATCCGCAGTACCTAGACCAAGCTTACTCACCTCGGGCATCCGCAGCACCGTGAGGTAGTAGGGTTTTAGCAGCTCTTAGTCGGGCATCCACAGCACCCAGACTAAGCCTACTCTCCTCGGGCATCCGGAGCACCGCGAGGTAGTAGGGTTTAAGACAGATGTATTGGCACTCTTATGATGAGACGTCTCGTTTATTTCATGACTAACACTGCAAGGCAGCGGGAATACATAAACAAGTACATATTCTATCTCACAAATCTCACCATGTGCGATAGGGTTGGAGATAGTTGGCATGCCATAGCCTCTCTAGGTTCTTGCCCTTGTCGTCCTGTAAATAGTAGCTACCTCCGGCTAGCTTTCTAATGACGGTGTAAGGTCCGCTCCACTGAGGCTCAAGTTTCCCGGGCTCACCTACGGGCTTAAATCACTTCCAGACCTTGTCCCCGACTTGAAAGTCTCAGGCGATCACTCGGTGATTGTACGCTTGCTGCATGTGCTACCTATACGCCACTAGCCGAGTAGCTACTTTGTCACGAACTTTGAACACGAGGTCTAGGTCGATCAGCCGCTCCTGATCATTCTCTTCCTTATTATATTGCTGGCACCGAATTGACTCTTCACCGACATCCACCGGGATCACAACCTCCACGCCGTATACCAGGTTGAAAGGGCTCTGTCCAGTCCCTTCCCTGGGAGTCATGAGGTAGGACCATAAAATGCTCGGGAGCTCTTCTACCCAGCTACCTCCGACATGGTCCAGCTTGATCTTGAGCCCCCTGATGATCTCCCGGTTGATAACTTCGGCTTGGCCATTACCTTGGGGGTAGGTGACTAAAGTGAAAGCTTGTCAAATACCCAGCCCCTCACACTATTCTTTGAGTTTGTGCCCTGCAAACTGCCTACCATTATTCGACACCAACTTGTGAGAGATCCCGTACCTGCAGACGATGTCTCTCCACAGGACCTTCATCACTACAGCTTCCGTGATGTTTGCAAGAGGCTCAGCTTCCACCCATTTTGAAAAATAATCTACTAGGACCAGTAAGAACTTCTTCTGTTGGGGTCCAATTGGAAAGGGTCCCACGATGTCCATCCCCTATTGATCAAATGGGCAAGACACGGTGGAGACTCTCAGCGGACCCGTCAGGCAATGTGTGATATGCTAATATCATTGGCAGGCCTCACATCCGGCTACAAACTTGAGGGCATTGGCCTGCAATGTCGGCCAAAAGTATCCTGCTAGGATGATCTTCCTAGTCAGAGATCTTCCCCTAATGTGGCTCCCACAAATACCTTCATGGACTTCTCGCATGATGTAGTCGGCTTCCTCTGGCCCCACACACTTGAGTAATGGTCGGGCAAAGGCTCTCTTGTACAATTGATCTCCGACTAGCGTAAATCCAGAAGCCTGGCGACTGAACAGTTGGGCGCCTTTATCATCGACTGGCATGTTCCCTTTGCATAGAAACTCCACATAGGGTTGTCTCCAATCAATTAATGTAGACGCTTCGGCTTCTTCTTCGATCTGAGCTATCGTTCCTTCTGCAGTACTGGGCTCATCCAGCGTTCACGAGGTGATGGAACTAGCTAACTTGGCTAGTTCATCTGCTTTGACATTGTCTGCCCGGAGATTTTTTGCAGTGTAACCTCTGTGAAAGAGGACTTCAAATGCTCATACATGGCTACGTACCTCCGCAAGAGTTCACACTTTATTTTGAAATCGCCATTTATTTGTTGTGCCACAAGCTGAGAATCTGAATGCACAATGACCCGAGCAACTCCCACGTGCTTGGCTGCTTGCAACCCCGCTAGGATCGCCAGCTTCATTATTGGTAGCTCAGAAGTGGAGTCGGATAGATAAGTGCAACGTATCTCCCCGAGAGGAAACCATTAGCACTCTGACTCTGCTGTGTCTGCTATTGGAAGACCCATCAACATAAATCTTCCAGACTCCCTCTATCTCGGGCTCTGGGATAGTCTCGAGCATGAAATCCGAGAGAGCTTGTGCCTTAATAGCGGTACGAGGCTGGTACTCAATCCCGTATTCGCTTAGCTCTGTCGTCCATTTGATCAGCCGACCTAAAGCTTCGGATTGGTGAGGACCCGTCCGAGCGGGCTGTTGGTGAGAACCACGACAGGATATGCCAAGAAGTATGGCCTTAACCTTCGGGCGATTAAAACTAGAGCATACGCTAGCTTCTCCATCGTAGTGTATCGCATCTCGGCATCCTTCAGGAGATGTCCGAAGAAGTAGATGGGATATTGCACTATGCCTTCTTCTCAGATAAGCACAGAGTCGACCGCTTGTTCTGTCACGGATAGATAGACAAATAATATCTCCCCCTCCACTGGCTTGTAGAGGATGGGGAGTTCAGCGAGGTAGGCCTTCAGATCGACAAGTGTCTTCTCACACTGGGCATCCCATTCGAACTTGATTGTCTTTCTCAGAATCTTGAAGAATGGTAGGGTCCTGTCGGCAGACTTGGAGATGAACCTGGACAGAGCCATAATTCTACCATTCAGCCATTGTACTTCCTTGAAGTTGCGAGGGGATGACATATCCAGAATAGCTTTTACTTTTTCTGCATTAGCCTCGATCCCTTCTCTGTCACAATGTATCCTAAGAACTGGCCACTCTTCACCCCGAACAGGTACTTTGCAAGGTGCAGGTTCAGCTTGTTGGCCCTCAAGGTGGCGAACGTTTCTTCTAAGTCGGCTATCATGTCTTTTCCCTTGTCAGTCTTGACCAAAATATCGTCCACATATACTTCGATATTCCTCTCGATCTGATGCCTGAAGACCTTGTTCATCATCTGTTGGTAAGTTGCCTCAACGTTGTGCAATCTGAAAGGCATGACATTATAGCAATATGTGTCATCTGCTATCATAAAACTGGCTTTCTCTTGGTCTCCAGGAGTGAGAGGAACTTGATGATAGCTTTGATAAGCATCCAACATCGAAATGAAATCGTATCCAGCTGTGGAATCCACTATCCGGTCTATCCGAGGTAAGGGGTAACAATCCTTAGGGCAAGCTTTATTCAAATCTCGAAAATCAATACAGACTCACCATTTACCCCTAGCTTAGGGACAAGAACTACATTAGCTAATCAGGCTAGGAATTGAACTTCTCTTATGTGCCCGGCCTTTAACAACTAGTTGACCTCTTCTCTGATAACCTTGTCCTGCTCGGGTGCAGAATGTCTTCGCCTTTGTTTCACCGACCGAGCTCCAGGGACCACATGCAAGTGATGCATGGCCAGAGCTGGGGGGACTCCTTTGATTTCGTCGGTGGCCCACGCGAACACGTCCCGATGGCTCTGCAGGTAGTCGATCAGACGACTTCTCAGCTCCGATGCGAGGTTGGCAGCAATCCTCGTAACTCTCCCCGTCTATTGAGGGTGGATCTGGTCCTCCTCGCTCTTGACCTCCCTCCTTTCTTCTTTGGGACCTTCCTCCCCTCGGGGATTGGTGATATCGATTTGCAGAGATTCATGAGCCTTCGGGTTCTTACGAGCTTCTGATCTGACCTCCCCATTGTAGCATCGCTGAGACGCTAGCCGGTCCGCCTTAACCTCGGCCACCTGATCGCTCAACGGGAACTTGATCTTTAGGTGGTAAACCGAGACCACCGCCTGGAATATGTTGAGCATAGGGCGGCCCAAGATGGTGTTGTAGGATGAGGGAGCATCGACGATCAGGAAGGGAGTCCCCATCGTCCTCTCCAGCATGTCACTACCCAACGACAATGATAGGGTGATTTGCCCTATCGGCTGTACTCGGTACCCGGTGAAGCCGAAGAGCGGCGTCAAAACAGGATGCAGTTCATCCTCGTCAATCTGCATTTGATCTAGAGCTGCCTTGTACAGGATGTTCACGGAACTACCTGTGTTCACGAAGATACGCTTAACCTCATAATTTGCAATACACATAAGAATTACCAGGGCGTCCTCGTGGGGGGCTTCTATGTCCTCTAGGTCAGCCTGGCCGAAGGAGATTATGGGGCCGCGACGTTGGCTACTGTTGGTCCCGATGGCGTAGTTCTCCAGCCACCGGGTATGAGCCTTCGTTGTGCGATTGGAGTCCCCTCCGGTAGGACCTCCACAGATCACCCCGACGTGGCCCGACGGGGGGCCTCGAGCATGGGCCTTGCCCTTCCTGAGATCTCGCTCAGGGAAGAGGGATCGTCGGGGAGCCACTCTCAACTTCTTCCTTGGAACGTGACCGGGATGGCCGCCGGGCTCCCTCCCTCCCCCCCCCTCGTTGGCCGTTTGCGAGGGGGAAAACTCCTTCTCGGGGACCTCTGGCAATATCCCGCTTTCTTCCAGTGCTTTGGAGGCTTGTTATCTGCTTCCCCCGCTATCCTTTTCTTCAAAGCATGACACTCTTCAGTGGAGTGCATGGTGCTTCCATGGAAGTCGCAGTACTTCCTCGTTGGCTCTGGTTCCTGAGTGTCCACCGTTTCCACAAGCCTTTTCTTACTAGCCCAGTTATCTCTCCCCGATCGAGCCTTTTCCGCGAACCAGGGTTGGTGGTTCCTTTCTCTCCGATCGAACCGTGGTCGGTGTAGCAGCTCCGGCTGGATCTTTGCGGCGAGCATGCTATTCTTCTTCGACGTTGACGTGCTTGACGAAGTGCCCCAGCAAGTCGTCGAAGCTAGTTGGTGACTTCTTCACCAACGATCGGAGGAAGTCTCCTTCAGAGAGGCCCTACGTGATGGCGCTGACCAAGATCTCCAATGTTGCGGTTGGCACATCATGTGCCACCCGATTGAACTGCTGGATATAATCCTTCAGCGGTTCCTTTGCTTTTGCTTGAGGGCAAAGAGGTTGAGTGTCATCTTCTAATATTGACGGTTGCTGGCGAAATGGTGCAGGAATGTGGTTCTAAACTCCAAGAAAGAGTTGATAGAACCCTAGGGCAGCCTTTGGAACCACCGCTGGGCGACCCCTGATAGGGTGTTCGAGAACACCCGGCACTTTACACCATCGGTGTACTGGTGCAGGAGTGTCACGTTCTCAAATTTGCAGACATGGTCTTCCGGGTCAGTCTTTCTGTTGTAGTCGGCAATCCCTGGACCACGAAACTGCTTCGGCATGGGATCCTCTACGATGGCAAGTGAGAAAGGGGTGGAGGGTGTCTTCTGAAAGTTCTTAGGTCCTTCGCCCCTCCTTCTTCCTGCCGTAGGACGCTGGAGGTGGCGGAGTTAATCTTCTCAAATCTCCTAGGGACTCTCGCCGATGCGCTGGAGGTATCACCGCATGCCCCACAGGTGGTGAGATAGATCTTCTGTGGTGGTGGTGCGAAGTGGAGATCCTAGGGATCTCTCCTTGTCCCGAAACCACTTGGCGCGATGCGGTTTGCTTGATCTAGTGTTGTTCGAGCGCACCCCTAACGACATTGGCAACCAGTCGATCTAGCTCCTCTTTAGTCAAGGTGATGTGTTGTCCTTCTGGTTCCTCCATCACTGTGTTCTTTCTGGTACTTTGATTTAGTAGTTTTTCACAGACGGCGCAAAACTTGTTCCGGAAGGAATCGACACGGACGGCGAGTCACCAAGGCGAAGCCCACGTGGACGGCGAGGAGGAAGAAGGCGATCGCGCTCTGCGAGAGTAACACGAGTGTTAATGGGAACACGCTGGAGATTTTTTGGCGGAGCCCACTCCGACGCTCAAGTCAGAAAAGCGAGTAGGAGAAGTTTGAAGAAAGTAATGCAAGTGTTAGTATTCAAGAGATCATACCTCTTTTACCTGGGTGCTGAAACACTATTTATACCTGAGGCGGCGGTCACACGTGTCTCCACGTTCTCCTCCATGTCTCCTTATTTAGCGGTTACTGGATAATCTTTATAACGGTTACACGGTAATTAAATCTAGGTCGTTGCGATAATTAATATATTAATAGCTGCATATTACGGGCCATGATTATCCAATAATTATCTGTAATAATTATCTGTCGATATGAGAAAAGGGGACGATCATCGGATAGGATGACTCTTGGGCTCCGCTATCCCGAGGCAATCTTGGGGTCCCGTGGCCCGGGAGGGTCCCGGGCGCCTGTCATCCTGAGGTGCTCTTGGGCACCTATTTTTCCGAGGTGGTCTCAGGACCCTGTTTTCTCGAGGCGGTCTCGAGAACCTATTTTCCCGAGGTAGTCTCGGTGGACCTTGCCACATAGCTTCTTCATTCCATGTGTCAACTATGGGATACTCAACCCCATCATGATGAATAACATCTAAACTTTTATATAATTTTCTCCTTGAATAATTTGTTCTCCTAAGCAAATTGAGGGAGTGTTGGTAGAGCTTCTG
Source organism: Boesenbergia rotunda (assembly GCA_024364735.1). Lineage (NCBI taxonomy): Eukaryota > Viridiplantae > Streptophyta > Magnoliopsida > Zingiberales > Zingiberaceae > Boesenbergia > Boesenbergia rotunda. Next base: position 259,045 of record JAGFNQ010005105.1, read on the forward strand.
CTACTTTTTAAATTCTAAACAAGATTCAATATCAAACTCCGATACCACTATTTATTAGCCATTGAGCGGAGCAGCACAAAGTAACATCACACAAACTCGGAGGGGTCCCTACCTGCTACCACGCTCTGGAACTACTACCCAGGAGTGATCGAGCGGAGTCTCAACAGGGCAAATGTACGCACCCTCCAATAGCTACTACCCATGAGTGGTTGTGTATACAGATCATGAACTGACTGTTGGTGCAGAATGCACCTAAGTCAAACCTATGTTTTGATAATGGCAACATAGATCAAAAGTTAAGTCCTTCTTGTGTTCTAACAAGTTAATCAAGTGTGCAGTGAAAGCCCTAGCAAAGGACCGCTAGGCACTGGCGAAGGAATGCCAGAGTTAAAAGCCCTAGCAAAGGACCGCTAGGCACTGGCGAAGGAATGCCAGAGTTAAAAGCCCTAGCGAAGGACTGCTAGGCACCAGGCGAAGGACAGTCTAGGACTGAAGACCTAGCGAAGGACTGCAAGGCACCGGGCGAAGGGTAGCTCGGCATCCAAGCCCTGACAAAGGACCGTCAGGCAAAAGTCCAACCAAAGGAGCGGTTGGCAACAGGTAAATTCTCCCGAGAGGAGTAGGTGAGGACGCGTTCCCCGTCGAGGGAACAGTAGGCGTCGGTTCGACCTAGGGCTCCATTTTGGAGACCAAAGTCAGAACCAAGACAGCTAAGGCTGTATAAATTAATGCTTCATCTTGTTTTCGGACTAACCCTGGATGCAGGACCAAAGGAACGTGTGTCTGCAGCTCATAGAGCCTCAAAGGAGTGAGGCAGCAGCTGAGTAGGGCGCCCTGAGTGTCTAGGGCGCCTCCACGGTGAACAAGAAACAAGTAAGGCAAAAAGGAGTTCTGCTAACCACTGGCCGGGGCGCCCTCTGCATCCAGGGCGCCCTCAGCAGCCAGGGCGCCCTGAGCACCCAGGGCGCCCTCAGGAGCCAAGGCGCTTCGTGCCCACGCCAGCGAGGCCGAACAAATCTATCCAGCCGAGAAGACCGGGTCAACCAGGGCGCCCTCAGCGACCAGGGCGCCCCAGAGGTCAAACTTCATCCCTATTTAGGTGGGATAAAGCTTGACCGAGCAGACTGCGGATCGGATGACACTTGGCAGGGTGCCCCCGACGTCCAGGGCGCCCTAGGGGCTATAAATAGCACCCCCTCGACCCCAAGCAAAAAAATCAACTTGACTCCAAAGCTTCCACGCTCTTCTACGCTCGTGCCTTGCTCCAGAAACGCCTCACCTTGAGCCGACGACGTCCCGCTGCCCCGAAAAAGAATCGACACACTCCGGACGTCGGTAACGAAGAGCTTAATATTTTATTATTATTTGATTGCACTCTCTTTGTAATTGAAATCATTGTAACCTATTTGCGCGACTATAGAATTGCCCAAAGTAAACGGTCAACAACCGTGGGCCTTGGAGTAGGAGTCGACACAGGCTCCAAACCAAGTAAAAATCACTGTGTCTTTGTGCTGTGTCTCGTATTCTTGTTTCCGCTGTGCACTTACTCTTAGTTTTCCAAAAAAGAGCGATTTCCGATATTCACCCCCCCCCTCTATCGGCTTTCACGATCCAACAAGTGGTATCAGAGCGGGGAATTCAAACTTGGTGCAACCACCAGTTTGAAAATTTCTTTTCGGATTTCTTTTTAATTTTATCATTTTATTTTCTTTATCTTACGAATTCTTCGAAGAAAAAATTTCATTCGTTTTCTTTGGCAAGGTTGGTGCAACACCCCTTGTCTTTAATTTATCCAGCACTGCTAATCCAAGACCTAGTCTTGGCAAATCTCTTTTAGCTTTTCTTTTTCAGAACAAATGTCTATGCAAGAGGGATTCAGCACCGCTAGACCTCCACTCTTCAGTGGAGAAGACTTTTCCTACTGGAAAAGTCGCATGGAGGTCCACCTGAAAACTCAGGTGGACATGTGGATCATTATCCAGTCCGGTCTGGAGATCCACCGAAATGCAGAAGGACTTCCACAAAGCTACTCGGAGTGGGACAACACTCTAAAGCGCAAAATAGAAGCCGATGCAAAAGCAACGCAAACCCTACAATGCGGGCTGACAAAGGAAGAGCTGAACCGAGTGGGCCCCTTCAACAGTGCAAAAGAGCTATGGACAAAACTGATCGAGCTGCACGAAGGGACTTCGGACACCAGGATTAGCAAAAGGGATCTGCTACTGAATAAACTCTACACTATCAAGATGGCCGACAACGAAACAGCAGCCCAGCTCCACGCACGAATCCAGGAGGTAATGAACGGTCTTCACTCAATAGGTCACAAGGTTGAAAACCGTGACCTAATAAGGTATACTCTAAACGCCTTTCCTAGAAACACCTTGTGGGCATCTATGGTAGATGCATACAAGGTCTCTAGAGATCTCTCTAAAATAAAACTAGATGAATTATTTCTGAACTAGAACTGCACAAACAGACTAACACCAATTCGGTCGAAAAAGGTATCGCTTTCATTGCAGGTAAAAACTTGAAGACAACGAAGAAGAAAACTGAACTTGAACCCGAGTCTGACACAGACTCAGAAGATGAAGAAGGAGATCAAACTAAACTGGTCCGGCTCGCTCGAAGCTACTACAAGGAGCTGAAGAACCGAACCAACAAACAAAAAATCGGCCGAAGAAAGGATGAACCAACTGAACCAGCAAACAAGCCCAATGTAACTTGCTACGAGTGCAAGAAAAAGGGCCACTACAAGTCAGAGTGCCCTAACCTAAAGGAGACGAAGAAGCCAAGAAGAAAGAAGGCACTACAAGCAACCTGGGACGAGTCTTCCTCAGAAGAAGAAGAAGAGGCACCCCAGTCCAACCTCCTAGCTCTGACCGCCTCAGATAAAGTCGAGACAGAGTCAGAATCAGAACAAGAGGACGGCGAGCTGACCTTCACAGAGGACGGAGAAATTAAGGTAACTGGTTTTAATAGATTACAGTTAACTGAATTGATTTCTTTCCTTTCTCGTGATTTGGCAAAAGCCAAACTCCGGGTCGAATCCCTCCGACAGGAAGTAAAACTCCTGAAAGAGGGAGCTGACTCTAAACCCTTAACCGAGAAGGTTCAGGAAGGAACTTCTATTCAAGTTGAAAAACTTGAAAAGGAGAACTCCTCCCTGAAAACTCAGGTTAAGGAATTTAGAACAGTTTTAGAACAATTTACATCTGGTTCCAAGGGTCTTGACATGATCCTTGGAAAACAGAAATCAGTTCTAAATCGATCTGGACTTGGCTACCGAACCAAATCCCGACAAAGATCATATTTGTCTGTACTGAATCAGTCCAGAGGAAAAATTCAGGCATGGGTACCTAAACTATGCCTGAACCAACCTACTGGATCAAATCAGTATTGGATCCCCAAGGACAAGATTCACATCTTGCCTAACCATCACCGTGGCTTTAGTCCAGGGGGAGCCAAACTGAAAACTATTTTTATTAGATAAACCTGTTATTCTTGATTTAAATTGCTTGATTGATTGATTGTTTATTTTCTGCAATATACCATGCTTAGACTTAGGCTAGCTTAAGGACTGAACAAACTTAGCTGAAATTTAACAACATAGTATTGGGTGGAGGTGAGATGATAGTACGTTAGGGAAGCCAATTTGGCGGAACTAGCCGAAGCTACCGATCCAAAATCCAAACTAGTTAGACCAGAAATTTTTCAAAAAATAATTTTGAAAATGAAATTTCATTAAAAGGCTTTGTCAAGGAAAGGGTGGATGATCCCATAAGGCTTCGGCCAAAGAAGGCCTAGTGCCTCGCCAAGACCTGGAAGCCAATTTTTGAAATTCAAATTCAAATTAATTTTTGTCAAATTCTAATCTAACACAAAATTTCAACTAAGTATAGACTTAAACATCTTTTCAAAAATTTTAAAATTAATTAATTAAGTTTTCAAAATTTAATTATCCTTCAAAATTAATCAAAATTTTCAAAATTTTCAAAACTATCAAAACCTGTCTCACAAAACCTATAAGGTTAACGTGATTGAAAACCCTAGATCTGAGTGAGACAGTAAAATTAAGACTAAATGATTCCCTTAATACCTGTGTTTCAGTGAAATTCTATATGTCAAACCATGGTCAACAAGGTCAACCCACGGTCAACATAGTCAAACTACGGTCAATGTAGTCAAACCAGGTCAAATCTGGTCAAATGCACTTCATTTGAGTCAAAAGCTAGTACCTAGGGTGCCCAAACCGGTGAGGGCGCCCCAAGGCTGGTCAAAAGCTGCCAAAAGGCAGCTGCAGCCCTGTTTAGGGCGCCCTTGTCATGCAGGGCACCCTCCCACAATCGTTCAGCGGCAGAAAGCTGCACAAACAGAACTACAGACCTGATAAAGGCGCCCTCGTCCGGAAAGGCGCCCTTGCCAGTGTCCTTCAGTGGTCAAAAGCTGCCAAAAAGACAGCTGCAGCCTGGTCAAGGCGCCCTGGTCATTCAGGGCGCCCTCGCCAGTTAGGGCGCCCTCCCGAGGCAGGGCGCCCGAGACTGCCTATAAAAAGGGGCTCCCTTCCCCTTCTACTCTTCACACCCAAAACACTTCTCCTCCTCAACCTTCTACCTTCCAAGAGATCTTGCAACCCTCTCAAGCTCTCAAGCCCTCAACAATGCCTCCCCGAGCAAATCGGTATAATTTATTGCTTTTTTTTAATTAATTTCTTTTCAATTTTTCAATAAATGCACACTTTCTTTAAGTATACATTCTTTCTCTTAGAAGACGCCGACCTAATCAGGCAGAACCCGGTACTCAACCTAGTCCTGATCCTAGGTTTCCCAATTTAGAATTATGTAACAAGTTCGCTCGTACCACCTATAAACCTATCAAAACGAGTTACTTGAATAGGCTATTCTTCACCCAATCCTGTCCCCTAGCTATGAACGTCATAAACCACTACCAACTGGACAATCTCGTATTCTGCACTCACCCAATCAATACTTCCTTATGTGCAGAATTTTACAATAATATCATTAGACAGGATAATCTCATGTTCTCCACCATGGTTCAAGGTATTCCCTTAACCATCACACCAACATTACTGAACCGATTTTTAGGACTACGACCCTCGCAGTCCATCTTCTGTTGTTATCCTCCTAGGGAGCCTCCCTTTGATGCTCCCTATTCTCACATCACCTTAGACACATTACACGCATACTTCTTTAGGCAACCAGTGGCCAGACGATTCCAGTCAGTCGACTTAGAGGTTCAGGACTACGCCCTATATAGGGTCTTAGTCCGATGTATTCTGCCATTATCCACCAGGGACGTCACCACTATGCGACCATTCCATACCTTTCTCCTGTACGCCCTGATTCACCAGCTAGATATTGATATAGGACTTCATATGTTTCACACTATCCTACACGCATCCAGTGTAACCACGCAAGGGCGGGTACGCACACCCTACTGCCACGTTATCACGTCCCTACTACATTACCATGGTAGGAACATTACCGAGGGAGAAATGGCCGATCTGACCGACTACGATGAAATAGGCTATAGAAACATCGCCCTAGCAGGCATAGAGGTGTCCGGTACCGGGGTTCTGTCCTGGAGACGTCGGAGAGCAGCTCATCAGATCGATTCGGACGAGGAGGTAGAGTACGACGTCGCAGATGTAGCAGCAGAAGTCCGAGCCCATATAGACGAGCTCGCTCCACCGACACTCTACGAGAGAGTGACCCGTATGGAGACACAGATACAGAGTCTCCGAGAGGAGGTCGAGGCCTCTCACATAGAGCAGATGGACGCTCGCCGAGCTGATAGAGAAGTAGCTGATGCACGATTCTTACAGATGATGGCACGATTCGATGCATGGCAGCCGGGTCCATCTGATCACCCCGGTCCTTCATCTTAGATTCACTTAGCATTGTACCTATTTGACTACCCCTACTCAGTAGGGTTGACTTGTGCTTGACTGTTGACTATGTTGAAACTAGAGTACCTGCTTTTATTTTATGATGACTAGTTTATAATTATTGGGTTCTTGTCAATCAGTTAGGATTGTGTTCAGTAGAATAGTTTAACTCAATTGTTTTACTCTACTTGATTTCAAAAATAAGTTTACTAAAATTTTCTATTTTTGAAAAACTGTTTTATTTAAATTTCAGAACCAGTTTTCAACTTAGTTTTTTTTAAAAAAAATCAATTCTAAAATCTTCTCGACTTAGTTTTATATTTATTTTAAAACTACCCCCTTCAAAACTAGGGATTTTTCGAAAATGAACTTAGCCTAGGCTTTAACCCTAGAATTGCATTCACCTATAGACTTAGAAGCCAGCATCTCACAAGCACCTTAGGGTACTTATGATTGATAACCTAGAAAGGGTTGAGATGCTTAGGTCTTTGCCTCAATTCAAGATGCTTTAAGTCAGTGCATCTGCAGTAATTGGGACACTAAATACAACTTATACAACAATCAAGTTAAGTGTCAAGTTTAGAAAATCTAACTTGAACAAAAACACTTAACTTGACTAACCCTAGCAAAAACTACTGTTTATAACAGTTAGTAAGTAGCTAATTGGGTTAGACAGGCCCCTACAGAGAGAATTGATTGATTTAGTATAAATTTAAGTATGGATTGATTCAGTACAGCAAAAATTTTACTTATTTCCTTATTTATGTTGTATTTAATTGTTTTGATATATGGCAAAGGGGGAGAGATAGGAAAGGAGAGAGTAAAATTTTCTTTTCAAAATTTTCTTAACTCTATCCTTTATTCAAAAAGTCTTTCTGAAAGATAATTAAGCCTTCAAAACTTCTACTTTCAAAATCACTTAAGCCTTTTCGAAACTTTTACTTAAAGCCTTCAAAAATTTTGCAAAGTACTCTAGCTTCAAAATTTTTCTCAAGCTTTCAAATTTTGCAAAGTACTCTAGCCTTTCAAAAGGTTTCTACTTAAGCTTGTCTTTACTCTAAAGCTAAAGTCTTTCAAATTTGTTAAGTACTAAAGTGTTTCAAAACCTACTAAGTACTTAAGCTTGTTATATACTACAAAGTATTTAAGCTAACATTTTGAGTACTGTAAAACTTAAGACTTGAAACTCAAATTATGCTTTAAACTCTACTATGTATTGTTAAGTTACCTAAAACTTAAGTACAAGTAAAGTGTTTAAAACCCCACAAATTTTTGAAAAACATAGGGGAAGATTCCTTCCAGGGGGAGGGAACAAAAGTTAAAACTTTTTCCTGTCTTGCTTAAAACTTAACTTTTTGAACTAGGGTTGCCATAAATCAAAAAGGGGGAGATTGTTGGTGCAGAATGCACCTAAGTCAAACCTGTGTTTTGATAATGGCAACATAGATCAAAAGTTAAGTCCTTCTTGTGTTCTAACAAGTTAATCAAGTGTGCAGTGAAAGCCCTAGCAAAGGACCGCTAGGCACTGGCGAAGGAATGCCAAAGTTAAAAGCCCTAGCAAAGGACCGCTAGGCACTGGCAAAGGAATGCCAGAGTTAAAAGCCCCAGCGAAGGACTGCTAGGCACCAGGCGAAGGACAGTCTAGGACTGAAGACCTAGCGAAGGACTGCTAGGCACTGGGCGAAGGGTAGCTCGGCATCCAAGCCCTGACAAAGGACCGTCAGGCAAAAGTCCAACCAAAGGAGCGGTTGGCAACAGGTAAATTCTCCCGAGAGGAGTAGGTGAGGACACGTTCCCCGTCGAGGGAACAGTAGGCATCGGTTCGACCTAGGGCTCCATTTTGGAGACCAAAGTCAGAACCAAGACAGCTAAGGCTGTATAAATTAATGCTTCATCTTGTTTTCGGACTAACCCTGGATGCAGGACCAAAGGAACGTGTGTCTGCAGCTCATAGAGCCTCAAAGGAGTGAGGCAGCAGCTGAGTAGGGCGCCCTGAGTGTCTAGGGCGCCTCCACGGTGAACAAGAAACAAGTAAGGCAAAAAGGAGTTCTGCTAACCACTGGCCGGGGCGCCCTCTGCATCCAGGGCGCCCTCAGCAGCCAGGGTGCCCTCAGCGCCCAGGGCGCCCTCAAGAGCCAAGGCGCTTCGCGCCCACGCCAGCGAGGCCAAACAAATCTATCCAGCCGAGAAGACCGGGTCAACCAGGGCGCCCTCAGCGACCAGGGCGCCCCAGAGGTCAAACTTCATCCCTATTTAGGTGGGATAAAGCTTGACCGAGCAGACTGCGGATCGGATGACACTTGGCAGGGCGCCCCCGACGTCCAGGGCGCCCTAGGGGCTATAAATAGCACCCCCTCGACCCCAAGCAAAAAAATCAACTTGACTCCAAAGCTTCCACGCTCTTCTACGCTCGTGCCTTGCTCCAGAAACGCCTCACCTCGAGCCGACGACGTCCCGCTGCCCCGAAAAAGAATCGACACACTCCGGACGTCGGTAACGAAGAGCTTAATATTTTATTATTATTTGATTGCACTCTCTTTGTAATTGAAATCATTGTAACCTATTTGCGCGACTATAGAATTGCCCAAAGTAAACGGTCAACGACCGTGGGCCTTGGAGTAGGAGTCGACACAGGCTCCGAACCAAGTAAAAATCACTGTGTCTTTGTGCTGTGTCTCGTATTCTTGTTTCCGCTGTGCACTTACTCTTAGTTTTCCGAAAAAGAGCGATTTTCGATATTCACCCCCCCTCTATCGGCTTTCACGATCCAACACTGGGACCTGTGTCGATCACAAAGGAGCCCAAGGTCGTCAGTTATGCAATAATGTAGGGATGATGCATGTCACTAATGCATGCAACATCCTCCTGAAAAACCCAACAAAGAAACTATATGACATACAGAGGTCTGAATCATAAATCATAATCTACAAAGAAACTGCTAAGCAGACATGCAAGGTACAACTAGTGGTCAATCAATGTCGAGTACAAGTGATATACCACAACTCCTATGCACACATACACACATGTATATATGCTACAGTGCAAGAATAACAAGCATTGAAACAATATGGAAATAAACCGTGATCATCACAAGGGTCACATAGCAGATATCAAGTAGAGATATATAATGGTAAATATAAAGTATAAACCTATTACTATTCATAACAAATTATGCATAATAATATGATAATATCTGTAAAGATAAGTCAAATACCCGACTCAATAAGAAGAAGTTCGTACGTATAGAGAACCCCTCATCCAATATATATATATATATATATATATATATATATATCCGCAACCGATCAATGTCTTGTATTAAAGATACAATTTAGATAATTATACAATTAACAAACTAGCATAGTTACACACCAAGTATAATTGGGATGAAACCCTAATTACACATCTATGTAACTAAGGCTATTCCCACAACTAGGGATACTCAAGGCAACTAGAGGATAACACGAATACTATCAATCCAAATCCACAATGAACTTACGACAAGGATCCCAAAAATAACCAAATGGCTATTCACCAATATCCAATCACATGTCCCCCCTTTGGAGCTCACCGCACAAGTGGGAAAACAAATTAGTAGACACACACAACTCCAAAGTATTCCTCACATGAAACTCCAATTTAAAACTCATGGCAAGGAGATCCAAAACCATGAGGAGCTCATGGCATACACATCACAAAACACAATAGAACAGTAAAAACAAACTATGCATCTACGAATTTAATCAAACCCAAAAGTCAAAGCTCATGCTATGTAAAAGAACAAAACAACAGGTCAAAGGCTCAAGTCAGATCCTACAAAAAGCTCAACCCTAAATCAGGATCGGCGCACAAGATCCATCTCCCCTAACATAGATCGGACGAGCAGGGATTGAGACCCCAAAAACCAGCCCAAACCCAAATGAAGAACCCTAAACTCATCACTTGCCGATCATAAAGGGAAGGGAAGATACAACTTACCCAATCTGTCACTCACCAGCGAGGAGCTCTACAAGGAAGACACGATTGCGACCCTCACCTGAAATCGATCCCCTAGTGTTGAAGACCTCAGGGAAGAGATCTGAGGAATCACCGGAGCCAGTTGAAAGAGCAGAAGAAGAAGATCGGAGGACGAGGAAGAGAAGGAGAGGTCGTGTGATCTGAGTCATGATCGGCCGAAGGAAGAGGAAGGGAGTAGACATAAGGGTAGCATTTTGCAAAGAAGCCCTCCGATTTATGTTATTCCACACCACAACCTTAATTTAGCCCTTTTATCCTTTTAGCCCCTCAATTGCTGTATTTTACATTCTCCTCAACTAACAAAAATTTGATCTCCAAATTTCATTATTCATATGTGACAAGTATAATCATGCAGTACAAATACTGAACGTAAATCACATAGTACAAATACTGAACGAAACAAACTTTACATATCTTAAATAAATAAGTGGGGGTAGCGAGCTCTAATATTATCCTCGAGCTCCCAAGTCATCTCTACATCAGAATGATGCTGCCATCTGACTTTGACCAGCTGGATCATCTTGTTTCGTAGCTGATGCTCCCTATGCCCCAAAATCCACACAAGAATCTCCTCATAAGTAGTGTCCGACTGGAGTGTGATCGACACATCGGATAGGACATGTGAATGGTTTGACACATACTTCTTTAACATGGAATACATTGTGAACACCAGATAGTGATGGAGGAAGTGTCAGTCGGTAAGCTATGGCTCCGATCCTTTCCAAAATCTAGAAGGGCCCAATATACCACGGAGTTAACTTACCTCTGAGGCTAAATCTTTTCACCCCTTTCGTGGGTGAAACTCATAGGAAGACATAATCACTCACGGAGAACTGTAAAGGTCTCCTTCTCTGATCTGCATAACTCTTCTGGCGGTCCTATACCTCTGACAACCTCTATTTGATCATACGGACTAACTCTGCCTCATGATGAGCTCTTTGAGGTCCCAATAACTGGGGTTTCCCAACCTCCTCCCAGAGGGTGGGTGTTCAACACGTCCTACCATACAACACCTCATACGATATCATCTGGATAGCCGAATGATAATCGTTGTTATCGGCGAACTCAACTAGATGTAAATGGTCCTCCCAGCTGCCCCCGAAATCCATAACATAAGACATCAACAGATCCTTCAACGTCTGGATGGTACACTCTTACTGCCTGCCTATTTGTGGATGGAAAACTGTTCTAAATCGGAGCTCTGTACCCATGATTATTTGCATATTCTACCAGAACCGAGAAGTAAACCGTGGGTCTCGGTCTGAAATGATGCTAAGAGGAACACTGTGAAGTCTGATGATCTCTCAGCAATATAACTTAACTAATCTGTCCAAAGAATCGGTCCTCCGAATCGCTAAGAAATGCGAAGAATTGATTAATCAATCAACGATCACCCAAATCGCGTCATGACCTCTCTTGGTCCTAGGCAAACCCACCACAAAGTTCATGATAATGTGTTCCCACTTTCACTAGGGATTGGGAATCCTCTAAAGTAACCCAGCAGGTCACTGATATTCGGCCTTCACCTGCTAGCAAACCAGACATCTAGCCACAAAGTACGCGATGCCTTTCTTTATACCATTCTACCAATAGGAATATCTCAAGTCACGGTACATACGAGTCCTACACGGATGAATAGCGAACCGCGAGCGATGAACCTCTTGTAGTAGCTCCTTCAGGACCAGGTGTGACTCAGGTATGCAGAACCTCCCATGAAAAAATTGGATACCCTTATCGTCTCATGTGAAGTCAAAATGTTGCACTGAAGCTACGCGGCTGTCGAGGAACTGCAGATGTTGATCACTGGCCTGAGCCTCTCTGATCCTCATCCTAATCAACGACTGAGTAACCATCATCACTAGCAAACCTCTCTCAGTCTGAGTCTGCTCCTCTAATCCCTACTCTGAAAAACCCTGAATCAACTCCTTGACCATCACTCGCTGATAGGCTAGAACTCCTCTGGACTTCCTTCTCAGTGAGTCGGCGACCACATTAGCTTTTCCTGGATGATAGCTAATGGTGCAGTCGTAATCTTTTAGAAACTCCATCCATCTCCTCCGTCGGAGATTCAGCTCCTTCTGAGTGAATAGATACTTGAGGCTTTATGATTTGTGATGATCTCGAAAGTGATGTCATACAAATGGTGTCTCTAAATCTTCAATGCGAAAATAATAGCGGTAAGATCAAGATCATGTACTGGATAGTTCTTCTCATGCTCATTCAACTAGCGAGAAGTATAAGAGACTACCTGACCATGCTATATCAATATCGTGCCCAAACCTTGATAGGTCGCATCGGTGTAGAGCACGAAGCCGTCCTCTCTAGAGGGTGATACCAGGACTGGTGCAGATACTAGCCAACACTTCATCTCCTGTAAACTGGTCTCACAAGCCTCTATCCATACAAACTTCACACCCTTTCTGGTCGGGCATGTTAAAGGTGTGGTAATATTGGAAAATCCCTCAACAAAGTATCGATAATATTTTGTCAATCCTAGGTAACTACGTACCTCCTGTACTGACTTCAGTTGTTTCCAACTTGTGATAGCCTCGATCTTCTGTGGATCAGGAAATGCCTCTGCTAGAAACCACATGTCCCAAAAATCCAACATAGGATAGCTAAAAAGTATACTTGTTGAATTTCGCATACAAGTGCTCTGTTAGTAGGAGCCCTAGAGCCAATTATGTGATTATTGACTAAGAACTTTTGTATTATATTCTATTATTAATAAAGGCAAAGTTTAATTATTATACTTATTTTGTATTTGTGTCAAATAACTAAGTATAATAATATCATTGGATAGTAGATTCTTATCTACATCATATCGATTGGTTGAATCGATAGTGAGATGATGTAGAAAATACTGCACTAAACCATTCCTAGTTAAGCATTAATATTTAGAGACAATATTAATGCATGGAGACTAGCATGTAGGTCAATTTATGACTTGAGTTCACAAGTCATGGATATGTGATATCAAGTTGACACTTGGGTATACATTAGAGAATGTGTACTGAATTGATCCACCATGAAAAGTTTCAGAGATTGTCATATGAGTGTCATAAACTTTCTCATGTGACTATTAACATGAATAGTCCTTAGATCTGAAATCACTACAATCTCGTACATAAGGAGTTATGTACTTTAGTATCATCAAATGTTACCCGTAATAGAGTGGACTATCAAGCCGATCACTGGTATATAATGAATTATACGGAAGAATGTCAGTGATATAGATGAGATCTATCCCTCCCATATGATGGGAGTGATATTTGTGACCTCTTAATCGAGTAAGACTATTAAAACACATGGTCATGATCAAATGATTCAATATGAGATATTAAGCTCATTTGTTTGAGTGAGTCTACTCGGGGATTAAGAAACACAAAGATTAATCGAGGATGACATGGTCTATACCTCATTAGTCAATCCAGATATCGAAGATAGAAGGACAAGGTCATACATTGTCATAGTCACGGAAGTTAAGTCGGATCTCGACTTTCTCATCACTTGGGTAGTAATGATACATTGCTAGTTGTCGTTCATTGCTTATGTGTCTAAAGCGGTTTAGATACATTACCAATGTTACGAGAACTTATTAGGTCACACACTAAGGACACGATGCTTCGGAGATTAATTGATTTGATCCAAATTACTTTAATTGAGTTAGACTCAAGTGAATCCAATTAGATTATGGGATTGAGTTCTAATTTGAGTTAGACTCATTTAGATTAGACTCGACCATATTTGAATGAGATATTAATTCATTAAAATGTTTAATGAATTAATAATAGAGGAAGATGAAAAGTTTCTCTTCATTGGATGAAGAGACGTTAAAAAGCAACATGAGAAACATGTGCTCTAATTGGATTGTTATTGGCTTTAATGGAGGGAAGCTAAAGAGATAAAAACTTTTCATATTCATGGGATGAATATAAAAGAGTTTTTCTTGTCATTTGGATGGAGTTCTTGACATTTTTCTTTTCCTCCTTCCCTTTGGCCGAACCCTTCTCCTCCTCTCCTTCTTGCTTTGTGAATCTCCTCTTGTAGCTTGTACCACAAAGGTGAGTCTTCTCCGAAGCTTGAGAGATCGTGTTCGTGTAGATACGCATAGAGGCATAAACACTTGAACATGCAAGAGATCCGACGTACCATGGACAAGCGGGATAATCGAAGGGCATGCTGCAAAGGTATACTTATAAGATAGAAATTTGTAGATCTAACCTTGTATGAGTCTTTCTTTCGTATAGATCGCTCGTGGGATCTATTATTTCCACTGCAATTTCGAAATGTTTATGCCTATATATCCCTACATGCTCCCATTAAAGCGTCTCCAGGACAATGCGAAAATGACTTGCATGCTCCTCCTTAGAATAAGAGTAGATCAAGATGTCATCGATAAAAACGATAACAAATTGATGCAAATACTCTATAAATACCTGATTCATGAGATCTATGAATACTGCAGGAGCATTGGTAAGGTCAAATGACATTACCAAAAAGTCATAATATTCATACTGGTGAATATTCGAATCTCTGACTCTCAGTTGATGATAACCTTGTTGGTGCAATCGACCCAAGTTTGATCGGTATGATCATGGATTTTGATGAGTGTGCCAATATGATTAAGTTAGGTTACCAAATTGGTTTGATGTGTGTTTGAGTCATACAGGACTTGGTGGAATACACATGTGGGAGATCTCATCCTGGTACTCGTGTCCTTGAGTCGATGAAGGATGGTGCATCCAAGAGACTGCCGGATGAAGAGAAACGGAGTGGAGCAGAGGAAAGTAAACTTCAAGGTATACACGAAGGATGACATCAGGATGAGCCGAGGGCTTCGATGCATTCGAGGGACCAGAGCCAAAGAAAAAGAGTTTCAAAAGGCGACTCCAGAGAGGATGAGTGTGAGTGTGTAATAAAAGCAATCGACTGGTAGGGACACCAATCAACTGATATATCTGTGAGTTTCAAACAGCAAGAGCAGTCGACTGGTCTATCGAAATCTAGCCGTTTGACTGAGCACCAGTCGACTGGAGTTGGTAGTAGTCGACTAGTGTCGAGACTGAGCCGTTTTGTTAACAACTCTCTCCTCCATTTAAAGGGAAGCATTGGAGCATAATGAGGTGACGAAGTGGTGATTGTAGACCTTCTTCTTTCATGCCCAAAGCTTCCAAAGCCTACTCTCTTCCTCAAACCCTAACTTGCATCTTGTAAAGAGGAAGAGGTCATTGTGAGAGGTTGTTCTCCACCGAGAAAGGGAAAGCTCTAGACAGAAATTGTCGAGGACTAATCCACCGACGGATTAAGAGTTCGTCCACCTCAAGGACACATTGTAGAGTAGGAGCAAGCAATCTCCGAACTACGTAAATGATAAATATTAACATTTGTATTCTTAATTTCATTGTTTCATTTTGATTCTGCTTGCGCAAAGCTATTCTTGTAGAAAGAATCGATGGAAGTTCGACGACTAGTTATTCATCCCTCCTCTAGCCATTCAATCATACCCAACAAGTGGTATAAAAGTGTACTGTTTATTTCGGAAGAACTCACTGTCAACCGAAATATCAAGATGGCTTTTCAAGAGGGATATAGTACCGCACAACCACCTTTTTTCGATGGAAATGATTTTGCATATTGGAATGGTAGAATGGAATATTACTTGATGAACATCATTGAAAATTAGTTTAGTGTTATAGATGGTTTCGAGAATCTGAAGGATGAGAGTGGACCACCTCTTCTAACCAAGAATTGAATAAAAGAGATGATGAAGAAAGCTCAAGCAAACGCAAAGGCCACAACGACTCTATAATGTGGGCTTTCCGAGGAGCAATTGAATGAAATTGGGCTATTCAACTCTGCTAAAGAGCTTTGGGAAAAGTTCATTGAGTTAAATGAAGGGTTAAATGAATCAAGAAGAGCCAAGAAGGATTTCTTGGTAGCCCAACTTCAATCCTTCACCATGAAGACCAATAAGACCATCAGTTAATTGCACTGTAGATTCAAGGAAATTGTCAATGAGTTTCATGTAATAAGTGAGAAAATTGACAATAGGGATCTTGTAAGGTATGTGCTTCAATACTTTCCTAGAACCACCTTATGGGCTTCAATGGTTGATGTTTATAAGGTCTCTAGGGATTTCTCTTTAGTTAAGCTTGATGAATTATTTTACAAATTTGAATAACATGAACAAGCTAACGTGTTTATAAAAGAAAAGAGCATAGCTCTTATTGTAGAGAAAAAGAGGAAGAAAAAGAAGGATAAGAAAAAGAAAACATCATCCTCATCATCATCTGATTCGAAAGAATCAAGTGTCTCAGTGGATAGTGATAAAGAGGTGTATATGGTAAGAAAAATGAGAAGGGCCGCTAAACATTTTTCATCTAACAAATCTCATGATAGAAAAATCTCAAGAAGCAAGAGTAGGACTAGAAAGATCATATACTATAATTATCAAGGAGAAGGACATATAAGGGATGAATGTCCACTCTTGAAGAAAAAGGAAGGAAAAAAAAGAGGAGAAGAGAAGTCAAAAGAAAACGGGACAAATGTTCAAAATCCAAAAGCAACATGGGATGACTCATCATCATCGGAAGAAGAAGAAAATCATGTATCCCATTTTAACTTAATGGGAATTGAAGACATAGTCTCTAAGTCATCCAAAGTTGAAGAAGAAAAGAGCTCAAGTGAAGATGAAGGGAGCTCAAGTGAAGGGGGACATCAAACTTCAGACTTGGACGTCTCGGTATGTGAGGTATATAAACTATCCATTGCTAGTCTAATTAAAATTATTTCTAGCACCAATGATGATTTATTTAAGGCTAAAAAGAAAATTAAATGTTTGAAAAATAAGATTTGCATGCTTAATGAAAAATTAGAATCCATGGATAATGGCATGCATGCTCCCTCTCCATTTAGTTCAAATGTTTCATGTTTAGAAGAGGAAAATACGGAATTAAGGGAAAAGGTAGATAACCTTACAAAAGCCCTTAGAAAATTTAAAATTGACTCTAACACACTAAATATAATTATTGGGAGCCAAAGGGCAAGTTTCAAGGAAATGGATTTAGGATACAATGAGTCTAGCAATGAAAAATCATATCATTGCCTATTTGCAAAGAGTCAACAAAAAACTAAGAATATAGATAGAAAATGGATCCCTAAAGAATATTTGGTCAACCCAATTAGGAAGCATTTCTATTGGGTACCAAAATCAATCCTCGAGAGTTAAAGGAGTTAGGGGTTAGTCAACCATGAGAACTAAAAGTCAAATTTTTTAAAAATGGTTGATTTGAGACCTTGAGGGAGAGCACTTAGCTAAATAAAACTCATGATCAAATGGGCTAAGTAGAAGTTACCTTTATTTTATCTCAAATGATTTGATTTATGCTTCTATACATCTGAGATGTTAGGATGGTACAAATAATTTACTTATACTTATGACATTTTGATGAGTTATTAGATGCATCATTTTAGTAATAATAGACCAACTATGGGGAAAGCAAATGTTTAATTAATGGATATCTTGCTCATAGATAATAGTTGAACATTTTAAATGTTTTGTAAATAATTCTATATTTTATTTGCTGGTGTATTGATTTGAAAAATATATGGTTTCAAAACTAGGTCTTAAACTAGATACAAAATTGAATATTTTTTAAGTTTTTGAGTTTTGGTAAAAAAAGTCATAAATATTTTGATTTTTCATGAAGACATTTTTTTTATTGAAAAATAGCTCAAGAAATATATTTGTAAAATTTAATGATTTATTAAATTTTTTAGAATTTTAAATATATTTCTGAATTTCATCTCAGAAAGTTGAATTTTAGATCAAACATATTCCAGTCAACTGCATCAGAGAACCAGTCGACTGGTAACTCTGTGGGGTTGTTTCGGTATGGTTAGTCGACTGATATTTGTCTCAGTCGACTGGTATCCTAATTTTTTGATTTTTGCATGGTTGTCAGAATTAAAATTCACCTTGTTTTACCTTGATGTCGTAGGTTAAATTGATTGATACAATCTTTGTGATGGTGTCAAAGACAAAGAAATGGTAGGTTTAAGTTCGAACATTGGTTTAACTTATTTTTGTACTAAATTTAAAAATTATGTGATAAAGCATAGATTAAGGGGGAGCTTAGATGCTTTTTTTTTACTTCATGTTATATTATGCTGTTAATTTTTAAATTGTTATTTATGCCTAACATAAATATATTGCCACACATCAAAAGGGAGAGATTGTTGGTGCAATCGGCTCAAGTTTGATCGGTACGATCATGAATTTTGATGTGTGTGTCAATATGATTATGTTACGTTTTCATATTGGTTTGATGTATGTTTGAGTCATGCAGGACTTGGTGGAACACACATGTGAAAGATCTCATCCTGGTGCTCGGGTCCTTGAGTCGATAAAGGATGGTACATCTGAGGGACCGTTGGGCGAGGAGCAACGGAGTAGAGCCAAGGGAAACAGACTTCAAAGCATACATGAAGGATGACATTAGGATGAGCCAAGGGATTGGATGCATCCAAGGGACGAGAGCCAAAGGAAGAGAGCTTTAAAGGATGATTCCGGAGAGAATGAGTGTGAGTGTGTAATATGAGCAGTCGACTAGTAGAGACACCAGTTGACTGATCTGTCTGTGAGTTTTGAACAGCAAGAGCAGTCGACTGGTTTGGATGGTAGTTGGTTGGTCTGTTTGAAATCTTGTCGTTTGGCTAGCCATTGGCTAAGGACTAGTCGACTGGGGTTGGCAGCAGTCAACTGGTGTCGAGACTGAGTTGTTTTGTTAACAGCTCTCTCCTCTATTTAAAGGGAAACTTTGGGGCATGAAGAGGTGATGAAGTGGTGATTGTAGACCTTTTTCTTTCGTGCCCAAAGTTTCCAAAGGTTACTCTCTTCCTCAAATCCTAACTTACATCTTGTAAAGAGGAAGAGGACATTGTGAGAGGTTGTTCTCCACCGAGAAGGGAAAAGCTCTAACCGGAGATTGTCGGGGACTAATCCACCGATGGATTGAGGGTTTATCCACCTCAAGGATACGCTAACGATAAGTAGAAGCAAGTAATCTCCGAACTACGTAAATGATAAGTGTTAACGTTTATATTCTTGATTTCGTTGTTTCATTTTTTTTCCCCTGCTTGCACAAAGCTAACATTCTTGTAGAATGAATCGAAAAAAGTTCGACGATTAGCTGTTCACCCTCCCTCTAGCCATCCGATCATACCCAACAAACCTGACTGCAGATCTATCTTGGAATACACTGATGTATCCTTCAATTGATCAAATAAGTCCTCGATACGTGGCAAGGAATATATGTTCTTGATGGTCACTATATTCAGCTGTCTATAGTCGATGCATAACCTCATAGAATCATCCTTCTTCTTTACAAATAAAATTGGAGAATCCCACGGGGATACTCTTGGATGGATGAAACCTCTGTCCAATAAGTCCTGAAGCTGGACTTCAGCTCGTTCAACTCCTTCAATCTTATATGGTACGGAGCTTTTGATGTCAGTGTTGTCCCCGGAATTAGCTCAATAGTGTACTCCACTTGCCTTCTAAGAGACAAACTCGATAGCTCCTTTAGGAATACATCCGAAAACTCTCAGACCACAAGAACACCCAAGATCTAGGGGCTACTACTATCATCAGCATTGATCAGCGATAATAAGAAACCATGACGCCCATGTGAAAGAAGTCTCTACGCTTGGAGTGTGGAGATAACCGATATGCCATCATCTTTGATGCTAGTGAAATCCCATAAGAATTGGTCTGGGGGCCAAAATGTGACCATCCTTGCATGACAATCAACTATGGCATGAGAGGCCATTAGCCAGTCCATGCCCAGGATAATGTCAAACTCTATCATCTCAAGAACAAACAAGTCTACAGTAAGGATAACCCTACTAAAATTCAATGGATACCCCTTAACCTCCTGAGTGACATTGAGTATTGATAAGTACCATTTTATTGATTATTTCAGCTGCTAAAATCCATGTTTGATCCATGTTTTTCTTACTTAATTGTGAATTTACCCTAGGTTTTAGAACTTACTTTTATTTTGAACTTAATTGCAAATCTGCACATATTTGGATTATTTGGCCACTAAATTTTTGATCTATTTTTGTAGGCATGAAAGGATCCTGGACCTAGGGCATACTGGGTCAAACTTGAGTCGGAAGTGGACCTGGATCGAGTTATCAAGCTTCGGATTAATCTGGGTCGTCCGATTCAAAAGCAGCTAGATCTGAGCCATCTGGGACCATCTGAGGCAATCCGAGCTAGGGTTAGGGTTAATCAAGCACTCTGATCAAGATCTGAAGGTTTCATCCAAATCAGAGATCATTCGACCGTTGGATCGAGCTCAGAGGGTTCTAGACTGTCCATTCAAAGATTAGGTTGATCTGGACCATCCATTGCAAATCTGGAGGATCTGAGCTACCATGAGGCAGATCCTGACCCTTGATCAACATCATCAAAGTTTGGTTCAGATCAGATGAAGATGAGCCATTGGATTTTCTCAAATCAATCTGGGTCGTCAATTGTTAAGTATTTAATCAAAATTTCCTCAGCCTTCAGCTTCGTCGTGTCTTCTTCGCCGCAACACTCCTTCTTCGCGTGTTCTTCAATTTCTTCAGTAGTTCTTCAATCCAAGGGGCGCGACCCCTCAATTTCTTGCTTAGATCAAGTCCTAGGTCATTGGGAAAGTTTCTCGGTGAAGTTCCAGCTTGAGAATTGCCCAAGAACAGAGCTGTTGTGAGGTTTCCGTGGCTCTACTGTTTGAAGTTTTTGATCTCAGTTGCGCTCCATTTCCATCACTCGGAGATATCTGGAGGGGTTCCCTAGAGTGCTCTGACCATCCCCGAATCACCATCGCACTTGGACGCAACGAGATTGAAGGATTCGAATGGAAATTCAGATTGAGCAGAGTTTGAGCTGGATTTAAACTGCAGAGGCTGTTTTCCATCGATTTGTGGAGCTTACGGGTTCGAGGCTTGCCCTTGCGTGACGAACAAGGAGGATTTGAGCTAGGGAAGGATTGAGGCTTAGATTTCTTACTGAATTTCGAGTTTTGGCTGTAATTTCAATTCTGAATGTTATTTCATTTCTGAATTTTGTATCAGTTGTTGTAGCTTTTCTTTCCACTTCGATTCTATATTAATTAGGTTTAATTCCTGCAAGTAGTTAGCTAGTGAACTTGTTTAGTGAACAATAGTTGTAGTTTTAGTTTAATTCTCGTTTCATTGCTGCGTTTCAGTTTTACTAGCTGCGTGCCATTTCATTTCTGATTTTTCAGCTTGTTTTGAATTCAGTTTGTGTTCAGTTTAATTCCTGCAATTGAAGACAATCTTTAGTGTGTTAATTCATTAGATCTGAGTTTGTTTCTCATTCAGCTTTAATTCTGAATTTTTAGCTCAGCTGTTCTTGCGTATCAACTCCTATTTCTGCAATTAGGCAGTTTCAGTTTTGCAGTTTTTCAGCCTTCAGTTCCAGAAATTGCATCGAGTGAATTTCAGCTCTTATGAACCTTAGCTGGACCCTTAGATTGGAGAATTAGATATCAATTGTATTGTTTGGTTTTGCATCAGATTGTTCTGAATTTCTGGATTAGATTTCTGAAGTTCTTCATTTCCTCCCTGCATTCATTCATTTCTGCACAACATGTTTAGTTTCTGAATTTTGTTTCACTCGAGTTGTTCTGCATACATTAGCTGCTAAATATTGCGTCCGATCTGTTTATGTCAAATTCCGTTGCTGAACATCAGTTGCTAGCTTGAGTTTACATTCAATGGGTTGCTACATATTTGCATTTAAATTCTGAAAGTTTGGATTCATTTCTGCATTCCTGGAATTAATTTCTGCATCAAGAATTTCTTTTCCAAATTGATCAGTCCCTTGTTTAATTGCTGCATTATTTCAATTAGTGCAATAGATCATGTCATTGATATCTCTGACTTCTGAATTAAATAGAGCATCTCATTGCTGATTTGTCATGTATTGTTCTTGCTCTTAGTATCATTTTGGCACATGGATTTCTTTTCCTCCTTGTGATTTAAATTTTCATGGCTGCATTTGATATCAAGTGAATGTTCTGGTTTTGAGTGGTAGATCTTGAATTTCAACATGATTTGTAGAGTCCTTTTGCATTTGAAATCAGATTTGTTTTCCAAAAATTGGTTAAGTACCTTGTTTGATTCGGTTTACCATTAGTTGAGTCCTTTAGTGCCAACTTCTTGTTTAGTTCATTGGGTTAAGTTTCTCTCATTTCCATTGCGATTGCATTTCTGTTTCAATCCAAACCCACATTTTATTTGAAACCCAAAAATATCAACGACACTTAAACTCAAGCACGAATCGAACAACCTCAACTAGCCCAAGGAAAAATACGACCTGTGGCCCCTTTACTACGTTTTCATACTTTGATTGCAAAAAGGGTTTCCAGCATTTATAAATATCTAAATTTTGAGACCCACACTTTCGTGACACCTAATCTGAGGGCATCAAAATTTTTGGCGCCGTTGCCGGGGAAGCAACTAGTTGATTTGTTTGATTTTTGCTTGTGTGTTTATGGACATATCATTTGATTCTATTTTCTTTTGCTTTATCTTTTGTATACGGTTGCTACCATTTTTCTTGTTTGTTTTGTGACAAGGCTGCAAAATCAAAATATTTTCACCAGAGGACTGTAAAGAGATCACTAGTGCACTGTCAGAGTTAAAGTTTTGGGTGAATCGTGTGAACCAACAAAGATCCAACAGTCATACATCTATTTACCAGCAGCCATGTCAGCAATTTCAGCAGCAAAACCAAGCTTTTCAGCAATCCCATTTGAATTTTTAGCAACCAAATCAGTTTTTTCAGCCACCATTACAACAATTCCAGCAACCACAACAATTCCAGCAGCCACCACAGCAATTTCAACCGCAATTCTAACAATTTCAGCAAGATCTTCAGCCAAGTCTACCAAATTTCCAGCAAACTCAGATTGGGCAACCACAATTCCAGAATTTTGAGCAACCAATTCAACAATTCCAGCCCCAATTTCAGCAACCCTATCAACAAAATCAATTACCTGTTGGTGCAGGAAGCACCATATCGAACTTTGTTTTGATATTGACAAAGGATTCAAAGTTAAGTGTTATTTGTGATCTAATGTTGTTACTTGAGTGTGCAGAAACAAAGTCCTAGCGAAGGGCTGCTAGGCACCTGGCGAAGGGCTGCCAGGAAACCAAGT
This sequence comes from Boesenbergia rotunda, assembly GCA_024364735.1. Classification (NCBI taxonomy): domain Eukaryota; kingdom Viridiplantae; phylum Streptophyta; class Magnoliopsida; order Zingiberales; family Zingiberaceae; genus Boesenbergia; species Boesenbergia rotunda. The sequence goes on from JAGFNQ010005105.1 coordinate 282,205, forward strand.
CCTAGCGAAGGGCTGCTAGGCACCTGGCGAAGGGCTGCCAGGAAACCATGTCCTAGCGAAGGGCTGCTAGGCACCTGGCGAAGGGCTGCCAGGAAACAAAGCCCTAGCGAAGGACAGCTAGGCACCGGGCGAAGGACTGCTAGGCAACTAGCGAAGGACTGCCAGTATCCAAGACCTGACAAAGGACCGTCAGGCAAAAGTCCAACCAAAGGAGCGGTTGGCATCAGGTAAATTCTCCCGAGAGGAGTAGGTGAGGACGCGTTCCCCGTCGAGGGAACAGTAGGCGTCGGTTCGACCTAGGGCTCTATTTTGGAGACCAAAGTCAGAACCAAGATAGCTAAGGCTGTATAAACAAATACTTTATTGCTTTATTGTGTTTTGGACTAACCCTGGATACAGGACCAAAGGAAGGAGTGTCTGCAGCTCAGATAGCCTCAAAGGAATGAGGTAGTAGCTGAGTAGGGCACCCGGAGTGTCCCGGGCGCCCCCAAGGGCCATACAAAACAAGTAAAGAAAAAAGGAGTTCGAATACATGCTGGGCCGGGCGCCCCCGCTGCTCCCGGGCGCCCCCTGCGCTGCGGGTGCCCCCATGCGCAACATCGAACCCAAACCCCTCGAAGCCAAGGAGATAGGACTTTGACCCGGTCAATTCGGGCGCCCTGAGCGCTCCGGGCGCCCCGGTCAAAGCGGATCCAGAGGATAGACGCTGACCGAGAGCTCTGCGGATCAGAGGCCACGTGGGGGGCGCCCCCGACGTCCCGGGCGCCCCCAGGACCTATATAAAGGGCCTTCGACCAAGGCTTCAGGACAACTGTTCTCTCAACGCCCCAAAGATCTTCTACGCTCTTGCCTTGCTCCGGAAACACTCCAACTCGAGCCGACGACGTCCCGCTGCCCCGAAAGAGTCAATCCACTCCGGACGTCGGTAACGAAGATCGAATTTTTTATTAGTATTGTTAGTGCACTTACTTGTAATAAATTATTGTAAACTGATTTGCGCGTATATAGAATTGCCCAAAGTAAACGGTCAACAACCGTGGGCCTTGGAGTAGGAGTCGACACAGGCTCCGAACCAAGTAAATCGACTGTGTCTTTGTGCTGTGATTGTTTTATTTTATTTCCCCTGCATACGTGCTCTTTACGAAAATCCGAACGATTTCCGATATTCACCCCCCCTCTATCGGTTTTCACGCTCCAACCAGTGGTATCAGAGCGGGGTAGTTCAAACTTGGTGCAACCACCAGTTTGAAAGTTTTTCGGATTTACAAAATTTTTAATCTTATTTCCTTTCTTTCTAGTTAATCAACACAACTCGATATTTTTTCCGCCTTTTATTTTAAAATAAAAAATATCTGTAGGTGGATTTAAAATATTCTTACGCCTTTTTCAATTTTGAATTCTCATTTTTTCACTATAAGTCAAAATTGATAAAACGAACAATTTTTGAAAATTTGTCACAAACTTTTTTTCATTATTTTAATATTTTCCTCGAAATTCGTGCTACCTTAATTCGAGCAAATTTTTTTTTCATTAAATTTTTAATTTTTCATCATTAATCAGAATTGACAAAATTAATACTTTCAAAAATTTGTCATAAATTGTTTTTATTATTTTAGTATAATTCTGTCTCAAAATTCGTGCAACATTTATTTTGAGCTATTTCTTCCCTTCTCCCGCACTACTAATCCAAGACCAAGTCTTGGTACAATTTTTTGTTATTTTGTTTGTGTGCAAGGTTTATATTGAATGGCCAACCAAGAGTGGAACAGTGCACGTCCAGCACTATTCTCCGGCGAGAACTTCACGTTTTGGAAATGTCAAATGGAGTCCCTTCTGAAGGCCCACATGGACTTATGGCAGATCATCCAAATGGGATTCTCGTTACCCGTAGAAGAGGAGTCATCAATCGAATGGGACAAACTGGATGAACACACCCTCAATCAAATTGAGACCGATGCAAGGGCAACTGCAATCCTACAATGTGGCCTAACCAAGGAGCAACTCAAGCTAGTAGGTCCATGCAGATGTGCTAGAGAAATCTGGGTAAAATTGATTAATCTTCATCAAGAGATCTCAAATGAAGAAGAAGATCAAGTAAGTTATCTTGCCCTTTCGGTCCAAGCACAAACAGCCGAGTCAGAGTCTGAACCCGAATCCAAAGTCGATCCAGAATCAGACGACGAATTGACTGAGACGGTAACTAATTTTGAATTCTTTTCAAAATTTGAATTAAATAATCAAACAGATATTGTAATGGTCGAGGAAGGTATAAATTCCATTGCAGGGAAAACTCCAAAAGAACCACCAAAGAAAGAGCTTCAACCAGTACCCGAGTCCGACTCAGACACGGAATCAGAAGATGAGTCTAAACCCGAGGTGGCAAGAATCAAGGGGGAGATTCCCAATAGGGAACCAAAAGGTCAAAATGTAAAATCAGATTTTAAAAATCATGTAATTTGTTATACATGCAGGGAGAGAGGGCACTACCAAAGTGAGTGTCCTACTCGTAAGATTCAAACGACACCACCGATGGCGACAAAGGAACCAGTACCAAAAGCACGAAGGGACAAAAGTCGCATCCAATGCTTCAAGTGCCAGAAATTCGGGCATTACCAACGTGAATGCACAGATAAAAGAGCTACCAAGAATGCCGCACAAACAATCGACAAAGGTAAATTTACAGTATTTGAAAATCCATTATTTACCTTAAATAATGTGATTGATTCATGTAACTTAATTAAAGCAAACTTCAGAAAATTGAAACAAGAAAATGAAACCCTAAAACATAAGGTCAATAAGTTAGAAAATTTAATTCATAATCTTGCGGATTTCGAAAATCCGGAGTATTACTCCAATTGTGACCTTACTTAGACAATTGTTTGTTTTAATTATGTGTTTCTTTTTATTTTTCTGCTTAGAATTAGGATTGGTTAGTGTAAGGACTAAATCAATTAATTGAAATTTGAACAACATAGTATTGGGTGGAGGTGAGATGATAGTACGTTAGGGAAGCCATCTTGGCGGAACTAGTCAAAGCTACCGATCCAAGACCCAAACTAGTTAGACCAGAATTTACCAAAAAGTAATTTTGAAGATGAAATTTCACTAAAAGGCTTTGTCTAGGAAAGGGTGGATGATCCCATAAGGCTACGGCCAAAGAAGGCCTAGTGCCTCGCCAAGACCTGGAAGCCAATTTTTGAAATTCAAATTCAATTTATTCTTTGTTAAATTCGAATCTAACACAAATTTTCAGTTAATTTTAGATTCAAATATCTCTTTTCAAAACAAATTTAAATTGGGTTTAAAAAAATAATTTAATTTAACTTTTCAAAATTAATCATGGTCTTTTTAAATCCTTCTATATGCATCTCACAAAACAGTTAAGGATATCCTGTTTTGTCACTTAGAAATGGGTGAGATGCTTATGACCTAAAAGTTGAGTCCAACCCAACCAACTAATTCAGATTAATCAAACCAAAATTAATTAAGTCAATTAAATTCAATTAAATCTTAATTAAATCAATAAATTCAATTAAATCTTAATTAACTCAATTAAATTCAATTAAATCTTAATTAAAATCAATTAAATCTTAATTAGGTCAATTAAATTCAATTAAATCTTAATTAAAATCAATTAAATCAATTAAATTTAATTCAATCAAATTCAAAATTTAATTCAACTGAACAAACTTAACCCTCTAAATTTTCATTTTCACAAAATCAAATTTAACTTTTTAACTAAGAGTCAATGTTTCAAATCATTGTAATTAAAATCAAGTCTCTTTTGTTCACTAACCTGAAATTTATTTCATAACATTTATTTCTTTCCTTTACCATTATACAAACATTTTTTTGAAAATTAGTTTACTCTTGTATGGCAAAAAGTCACCCTAGGGATTACTTAGGATATTTTTTTTGTCTATAGTCCGGGCTTAGATATTTATTTTTTTTGGACTTAAAATTTTTTTATGTTTTCAAATAATCACTATATTTTTCGAAAATTGTGCTTTAAAAAAAACCATTATCATTTCAAAATGTTTTTCGAAAACAGGGTTTATGCTTTAAAATTATCTTTCATTTCAAATTGAATTTTCTAAAATTATATTACCATGCTAGTATTCAAAACTATTCTTTTGATTTTAGTAAACCCTAAAGACACAAAGGAAGGTCTACTTAATGATCTACAAAGACTCCGAGGATGTGTCAAATTTAGGGGGAGTCTAAATCAAAAGAAATTATTTCTAACAAGTTTAAAATTATTAGATAATTCGTATAATTTGAATCAAACCTTAAGACTCAGAGGAAGATCGCTTGTAGTCAACAAGCTTCCTAGGACTGGGTCGAGTTAAGTGGGAGATCAAATTAAAAGAATTATTGAGCATTTTCAAAAGTATATGTTTTCATGCATTGCACTTTTAAAATCCTTTTGAAAACTTAAACGATTACTCTTTCAAAATACTATCCTGTAAAATCATTTTGCTTATATATATCATCACTTTCAAAATTTTACGTGACTTTGGAATACTTTTAAAAAAAATCTATTGAGAATACTTTTGAACTTAATATTTACTTGACTTTGGAAAATTTTCCAGGACACTTAAGGAAAGGTCCTTGTAGTTAACAATGCTTCCTAGGATTGTGTTAGACTGGAAAATAAACCAAGTCTAGTAAAATATTGTGCCTCCAAAGTTGATACATTTGTCAAAATGTACTTGCATATATTTTCAAAATACTATCATTTTGGCTTATCAAAATTCTTTTGAAAATAATATTTACCTGAGTTGGAAAATTTCCAGGACACTTAAGGAAATTTCCTTGTAGTTAACAAGGTTTCCTAGGATTGTGTCAGACTGGAAAAGAAACCAAAGCAAGTAAAAGATTATGTGTAAGTACTTTCAAAAAGATATGTCAAGTAATTTTAGTAATTTTCTTTAATATTTTAAAAGTACTTATGTTTTTCAAATTCATAATATCTTTCAAAATACTTATGCCTTTCAAAAGCTCAATAAAGTACTTGCATTCTTGTGTATTTTTCAAAATATTCAGAACAAGTAAACTTATTGTTTATCATATACACTTGACTCCAATTATGATTTTGAACATAAATTTTTCAGTCTTTCTAAATTTTTTTTAATTATCATAACACTTGACATTACTTCGCTCAATTTTTTCACAAGCTCTGATACACAAATTTAAATTTCTTTCAAAATATATTTTACAAAGTTTTTTATTGATATAAGACCAAGGGGGAGAGTAGAAAAAGTGAAATTAAAAATTTCTTTCTTAAATTTTTTTCCCTTTTCAAAGAAGAAGAATTTCACATTAAGGGGGAGAAAAAGGAAAGAGAGAAAGGAATTTTTTTAAAGTGCTTCAAAAATTTCGAAGTATTTCTAAGTGTTTTTCAAACTTTTTGAGTACATATTTTTCTTCTAAGTAAAATTTTCCTTAGTAAACAAATTTATTCCCAAATATTTGAAACTTTGTTTAAGGGAAATCTAGCTTCAAAATTTTGCCTAAATTTTGAAAAATGTTGCCTAAAATTTGAAACAAGTTTTGTTAGTGAAAATGCTTTTACTCCATTTTTTGAAAAACACTTTGTTAAAGACATGAAGCACTTAGGAAAACTCAAAAATCCCTGTTAAATACCTTGAACACCCATGTTTATTTTTGATATATGTCAAAGGGGGAGGAAAGGCCAAAGTTAAGGATTTTGCAAGTATTCAGGGATTTAGGGGGAGTATGAGAAAAATAAATTTTTTGAAGATAAATTTTTTTTGATATACTTCATTGTGTTTTTTCTTATACTACATTGTGTTTTTACCTTCTTTTATTAACTGTTATAAGTTTTTACTTAACTTTGAATTGTGTTGCCATAAATCAAAAAGGGGGAGATTGTTGGTGCAGGAAGCACTATATCGAACCTTGTTTTGATATTGGCAAAGGATTCAAAGTTAAGTGTTATTTGTGATTTAATGTTGTTACTTTAGTGTACAGAAACAATGTCCTAGCGAAGGGCTGCTAGACACCTGGCGAAGGGCTGCCAGGAAACCAAGTCCTAGCGAAGGGCTGCTAGGCACCTAGCGAAGGGCTGCCAAGAAACCAAGTCCTAGCGAAGGGCTGCTAGGCACCTGGCGAAGGGCTGCCAGGAAACAAAGCCCTAGCGAAGGACAGCTAGGCACCGGGCGAAGGACAGCTCGGTATCCAAGACCTGACAAAGGACCGTCAGGCAAAAGTCCAACCAGAGGAACGGTTGGCATCAGGTAAATTCTCCCGAGAGGAGTAGGTGAGGACGCATTCCCCGTCGAGGGAACAGTAGGCGTCGGTTCGACCTAGGGCTCCATTTTGGAGACCAAAGTCAGAACCAAGACAGCTAAGGCTGTATAAACTAATACATTATTGCTTTATTGTGTTGTGGACTAACCCTGGATGCAGGACCAAAGGAAGGAGTGTCTGCAGCTCAGATAACCTCGAAGGAGTGAGGTAGTACCTGAGTCGGGCGCCCGGAGTGTCCCGGGCGCCCCCATGGGTAATACAAAACAAGTAAAGTCAAGGGAGTTCGAATACAGGCTGGGCCGGGCTGACCCGGGCGCCCCCGTGCTCCCGGGCGCCCGCGCTGCTCCCGGGCGCCCGCGCTGCTCCCGGGCGCTCCCTGCGCTGCGGGCGCCCCCATGCGCAACCCGAACCCGAACCTCTGCGAAGCCGAGAGGATAAAGGTTTGACCGGTCAATTCGGGCGCCCCGAGCGCTCCGGGCGCCCCGGTCAAAGCGGATCTAGAGGATCAGACGCGACCGAGAGCTTTGCAGATCAAAGGCCACGTGGGGGCGCCCCCGACGTCCCGGGCGCCCCCAGGCCCTATATAAAGGGCCTTCGACCAAGGCTTCAAGACATCACTTCCATTCAACGCCTCAAAGCTCTTCTGCTCTCGCGACTTGCTCCGGAAACCTTCCAACAGAAGCCGACGACGTCCTGCTGCTCCGAGAAATTCGATCTACTTCGGACGTCGGTAAAGAAGAGTGTGTTTTGTTTACTGCACTTATTTCTTTTAATCAAATTATTGTAAACTGTTTTGCGCCTATATAGAATTGCCCAAAGTAAACGGTCAAAGACCGTGGGCCTTGGAGTAGGAGTCGACACAGGCTCCGAACCAAGTAAAACCTCCCATGTTTGCGTTGTGTGTTTTTAACTTCCGCTGTGAAATTGCTCTTTACGTAAATCCGAAAATTTACCGATATTCACCCCCCCCCCTTTATCGGTTTTCTCGATCCAACACTTCGCACCCCTTTGGGCGGTGAACTTCCTCCCTTGCTAGGTTCCCCTCCAGGCTGCAATCTCTTTTCCCTTTCTGGTCCATGAGAACGGGAAGGAAAGATGGATGGGAACGAACGTGTTGGCCTTCCATCTTTATAGAGGGGCTGCCCATCCGCATTTAATGCAGGCACGGCGCCGAAGCAATAATAGACACCAATCCTGAAGCGTCACGTCGATTGGTATGCCTCTGCGGCGCCTGGGAATTCTCAACCCTTTGTAGGGCAATTCAATGGATTGCTTGGGGCCAGGAGACGACGGTTTGGAGGCCGCAATCATTCAATAGAGAAAGGAGTTAACATGGGCCCCACATAAGAGTAGTCGCGGACTTGGTAGTTGGACCTGCGGGGTCATCTTGGGGAGATCCGTACCCAGGATTAAACCCGAAAAACCTCTGAAGACACCTGACATCCCAGGAGGTGCTAGGTCCCTAGAACCGACCCAAGGGGAGGCAGGGGACGAGCGGTGGCTCCCTGACTCCCTTACCCCAGGGACTGAGAGGGAATGCTTATTCTTCAAAAAAGTTAATCTGCTATCTAGCTCCTGTAGTCAAAGAAAAATTCCGATCCTTCTACTCTTTGAGCCCTCGAGATGAAGACGAAGGATACAGGGATCCAAATGCAAAAGCATGCACAGGACAGTAAGGCAAAGAGATATTTTCATTATAATTAAAACGGGTACAGCGGGGTCAAGCTCCCGGGCAACAAATAATCCTACAGCTCTTTGTCCTCGGGAGAGAGCTCTTCCCAAACTCGGCCGATGCTCATGAAGCCCAGGTCGACATCCGGAGGCAAAAGTTGGACCTTCTTCAGCTGGTCGATGGCCCCGTGGAACCCTTGCTTAAAGCGTTTCATTACCTGGCCGGCAATGATGTCGCCAAATTCATCCGACTCCAGGTACTTAGCCTTGAAGTATGCCTCGGCCTCTTTCATGTGGGAAGCCTCAGTAGCTCGAAAGTGTCACACGTCGGCCTTAACAGCTTCCTTGGCACGCTTTAGCTGCTCCATCTCAACAGCCATTTTATCTTGGTCTGCCAGAGCCTCCTTGAACCTGTCCAAGGTAGCCCATACTTCCGACCATGCCTGGGCCACGTCCTCCTCGAAGTCAGACAAGCGATCAGCCACCATTAGGAGGTCGAACTCCTTCTGGGCAAGCTGACATGCTTGGTCTTTGATATGTTCGTTTGACCTCCCGGCCGAGGCCTCCAGAAGGCGGATATCGCTCGACAACTTCTTCTCCTTCGCTTGAAGCTAGTCCCACTCCCGAGTCACCCAGAGCAGGTCGTTGGTGACAGCCACCGCCTTCTCGGACGCCAAACGTTCCCTGTGCCTGGAACTCTGAAGAGAGGACTCCATGGCCAGCAAGGTGTGCAGCTGATGCTCCACCTTCACGCGGAGAGCTCTGCCGACCCCCGCTTGCATAAGTCCCACTCTGTGCTCGTGGTTAGCTGCGACCTCTGCTCTCAAGGCCCGGTGGGTGATAAGCACCATTTTATTGATTATTTTAATTGCTAAAATCCATGTTTGACCCATGTTTTTATTGCTTAATTATGATTTTACCCTAGGTTTTGGAACTTTATCTTATTTTGGACTTAATTGCAAAATTACACAATTTTTGGATTATTTGGCCACTAATTTTCTGATATATTTTTGTAGGCATGAAAGGATCCTGGACCTAGGGCATACTGGGTCAAACCTGAGTCGGATGTGAACCGGATCGAATTATCAAGCCTACGATTAATCCGGGCCGTTCGATTCAAGAGCGGCTAGATCTGAGCCATCCAGGACGATCTGAAGCAATCCGAGCTAGGGTTAGGGTTGATCAAGCTCTATGATCAAGATCTGAAGGTTTCATCCCAATCAGAGCTCAATCAACCGTTGGATCAAGCAAGGAGGGCTCTAGAGCGTCCATTCACAGATAGAGTTGATCTGGACAATCCGTTGCATATCTGGAGGATCCAAGCTACCACAAGGCAGATCCTGACCCCAGATCATCATCATAAAAGTTTGGCTCCAATCAGATGAAGATCAGCCGTTGGATCTCCTCCGATCAATCTGGGCCGTCTGTTGATAACTATTTAATCAAATTTCCGCAGCAGTTCTCCGTCGTCGCGTCTCCGCCGCACAGTAGCTTCCTTCTTCGTTTTCATCGTTTCTTCAGTTTTTCTTCAATTCAAGGGGCGCGACCACTCAATCTCGACCTCGGATCAAGTTTTGGATCATTGGAGATAACCTTGGTGGAGAATTCAGCTCAAATTTGCACCGGAAGAGGGTTGTTTGAGGGTTTCGGTAGCTCAGCAGTCCAATCACTGGTTTCGCACCCACAAACCATTTCCGAGCTTCTGAGCGGCTTGTAGGGGTTCTCAGGTGGTCTCAGAAGCTTCTCAAATCATCATCGTAACCCCCATCGACTGAGGCCGAGGAGATTGGATTGAAATTCCAACTGCGTGCGTTTTGAGCAGAGTAAATCGATTGAAGTTGTTTTCCTTTGGTTTGCTGAGCCTAGGGGTTCGAAGCCAGCTCTTGCTTGACGACCAAGAAGAATTTGAGCTTAGGGAGAGTTGAGGAGTAGTTTTATGTAGTTAATTTCATGTTTTTGTAGCTGTAATCCTATTTCTGCACTTGTTTTGTTTCTGAATTGGTTTCAGTTTCGTTAACTTCGTTAATGCAATTGTTCTAGCTTAAATTAGGTTCAATTCCTGCAAGTAGTTAGTTAATTAACTTGTTTAGTGGACAACAACTTCTAGTTTCAATTTCTTTGATGTTTAATTGTTGCGTGCCATTTCCTTTTCTTGCATATCAGTGTTAATTTCAGCAGTTTTCAGTTTTAAATTTCTGTCAATTGTTTTGGTCACAATTTCTGAAGTTTGAATCAATTGAATTTTAGTTCTCTTTTCGATTCCTATTGATTATGCATTCGATTTTTGAAGTTGGACTCAATTTCTGCATGCTGTATCAGTGATTCGTATCAGTTCATTTTTACAAACACAGCAATTTCCTTTCTGAAATTCGAGTCACAAACCTGCCATTAAGTCAGTCAGCAAGCCTAAGTGATCCTCTCTGAAATGGTATAAACTTTTCCTTGCGTGCCACTCACAATTCTGCTATGGTATCAATTCTGAAATTCTGCATCAGATCATGCAAATCTGCACCTCGTGTCCTGATTTCTGCTTTTGCTCAGAGTTAAACTCTGCAAATGAAATTACAGTTTCTGCAGCTGTAAATCTTTTCTAACCATTGGTTATGCGCATCCGATTTCAGTTGTTTGGTTTGCTGTGCTTTCAGTTCGAAATTTTATTTCTGCAGCAATCGTTTCTGCAGTTCTGAACTCTCATTGCCCTTTTATTTTCAATTTTCAATTCCTACACATCACTGTATTTCTGCAAATTCTAGTTCATTTCTGCAAGTTTGGGGTATGAGCATCTAAAATTCGCATCCAGAGAGCTTCAGGTCTTCCAATTCCTTTTTCTGAACATCATAATTGTACAGACAATTTCAGCTTTTGAACTGAATCTAGCATTCAGTTCATTTCTGAATTCTTTGCTCTCATTACTGCTGAACTCTGTTTCTATATCAGATTTCTTCAACTCATTTCTGCATCAAGAACCTCACTGAACTGATCACCCCTTTGCTTGATTTCGGCAGTGCTGCATTTATTTCAGTAGATCATGTTCACTGATTGATTTGTTTTCAAGCTTGGTCGATTGGTTTTGTTGCTGAATTGCAGCATTAACTCGGCATTCCATATCTGAATTTGGCACATAAGTTGTAACCTTGCGTATCAAGTTCTCATTTTATTCATTGCTACAGTTGGATCAAGGGAAGTTTTGGCACTTATTTTGTATCAGTTTGTTTATGGATTGCCTTGCATTTGGTTAGTCATGAGTGGTAAATCCGAAACTTTAGGCACATCAGTTTTTACATACTTACAAGTTGTATCCCTCTTGGTATCAAGTCAAACCTCATGATTGAATTTGTATGAACTGTTTTAGGCTGCTGTGTTGTTTTGGTGTTTAACATTTGTTTTGCAATTCGAAATCAGATTCATTGTCCAAAAATTGATTAAGTGTTTTAATTGATTAAGTGGTTCCTTGGTTGAATGATAACTTGTTATCACTTGTTAAGTTCTATAGTTGAGTTTTCCTTTATTTTCATTGTGATTCCATTTCTATTTAGAACCCAAATCTTTATTTGAAACCCGAAAACACAAACGACACCTAAATACAAGCGCGAATCAAACAACGTCAACTAGCCCCGAGAAAAATACGACCTGTGGCCCCTATATTACATTTTCATACTTTTGATTGTAAAAGGGTTTCCAGCTTTCATTTATAAATTCTAAATTTGAGGCCCACATTCGTGACACATAGTTTGGGTCCGTCAAATTTTTGGCGTCGTTGCCGGGGTCCCCGGCAACGGCACCAAATTTGATAACCGTTTTTGTCGTGTTACGGTTTCAAATACAATTTAAGTACCGAATTCCTCTAAACTAATGTAGCATAGAGTAACTCGAGTCGTCTCCCAACGAATGTAGTTAATGCATGGTAATTCTCATAAGTGAATCTTATTGCTTTTGGGTTTTTGGATATGAAACTGGGTTTTGGATTTGAGAACTATGACTATGAAAAGAAATGACAAAACAGGTATGAAATCTAATTCTAATAAAGAAAAGACAAGACAGGTAATGAAATCTAAATTAACCGAACTAGAATTGCAGAAAAGAAAAGGCAATGTGAAAGAAACATTTAAGAAATAAGCATCAATGAAACCTAGGCATGGAAGAAAACCTATAGCATGAAGGAAATCTAATCTGACCTAACTCAATTACATCTAAATGAAGATATGAAACTTAAAGCAATGAAAGAGCAATTCAAAACAAGAATTAATCAACTAAGAAACATCACAACTGACAGTAATCATTCTAAGAGGCATTTAACCAAACAACATATGAGCATGAATTAAAATGACAAAGATACATGCCATTTGAAAATGCGAGTAATCAACTTGATACAAACATCAACAATTTAGCTCAAACAATCAACTATCAATACAACCAACAACTGAACCAAATCTAAACACGCAAATTGACCCAAGAATCAGTGCTGTGAAGAGGTCAACTGCTGCCAATTGAGTTCTGCCGACTGATTGAAAGCTGGCTGCTAGATCTATTGCTGCAAAGAAGAAGGTGCTGCCGAATCTTGCTAAAGAAGAACTGAGAAGAAGTGCCGGAAGAAGAAGATGAACTGCTGGAATCTCGGCCTGCTTAAGAAAAAAAACAAAGAAGAAAATAAAGCTGTGAAGAAAACTGCTGTAAACAAGAATGCTGTAAAGGAACAGATCGGCGGTGGAAGAAGATGGATGTAGATGGCCGACTACGTTCGGCTAGAGCTCGGAACCCCCAAAGCCCTAGCTTGAGGTCGTCGGCTGTGGTGATGGAGAGGAAGTCGTCAGCTATGGTGGAAGGCGGATGGAGTCGACTTCCTCTCCATCACCACAGCCGACGACCTCAAGCTAGGGCTTTGGGGGTTCCGAGCTTCAGCCGAACGCAGCCGTCGCAGCCATCCATCTCCACCACAGCTTTCTCTTTCGGGGTTCGGAGAGAAAACGACTATCCATCCTCCACCGCACGCCATCGATTAATTTCTTACTGCATTTCTTTAGTTTTCTTGTCTTTCCAGCAATTTGTTTCTTCACAGCAATTTCTTGTTTCATTTGGGTTCAATTAGATTTCACAGCAATTCCATTTCCAGCAGATCTTCACAGTTTGTTTCCAGCACTTCTTCACAGCTCGATTCAGCAGCTTCAATCCATTGCACTTCAATTTCCAGTTTCGGCAGCACCATTTCACCTTCACAGCAGCTCCTCATCAGTCAGCTTTCAGCATTCGGCAGCCACCTTTCCCAGTAGATCCATCAAGCAAGTTCAATTCCATATCAAATTGAGTGGTTCATTAGATTTTTATGCCGTTGACTTCACATCTGTTCTTCACCAGATTTTGAGTTTAATTGTGTCGTTAGTGAATGTTGATTATTCTTAATTGAGTTGTTTGTGATTGATGTTAAAACGTTTGTATTGGATAGATCTTGCCCCTATCAATTGGCACGTACTTAAATCAATTTTTAGTATGCCTTGCATGTGTTTGATCAAATGTTGCTTAGAACTAGTAATTTCCATTGTAATGTTTCTTAGTTGCTTACTTAGATTTTGTGTTGCTCTTTCCCATGCTTTAGGTTTCTTGTCTTCAGTTTAATGCAATTAAGTTAGGAGATTAGATTTCTTTAATGTTGTAGGTTTTTGTTCTGTGTTCAGTTTTGTCAATGCTTAATTCTCAGTTGTCCTTTTCTTTTCTACAATGGTAGTTAGGATAAATTAGATTTCTTAACCTGCACTGTCTTTCTTTAATTAGAGCTAGATTTCATACCTGCTTTGTCATTTCTTTTCATAGTATAATCGTTCAAATCCAAAACCCAAAAGCAATAAGATTCAATTCTGAGAATTATCATGCATTAACTACATTCGTTGGGAGACGACTCGAGTTACTCTATGCTACATTAGTTTAGAGGAATTTGGTACTTAAATTGTATTTGAAACCGTAACACGACAAAAACGGTTATCAAATTTGGCGCCGTTGCCGGGGATGAGGCTTTATGTCCTTAAGTTAAGTAGTTTGGAAGCTTTTCTAGTGGATAGTTGTGTTTAATTTCAGTTTGTTTCTCCGCAATTCATTTCTGAAAATTTGTTCCCTGTTGCGTTCCAGTTTTCCTACTTGGAGCGTATCAACATTAATTTCTGAATTTCACTCTCCAGGTCTGCCACTATGAGTTAGCACTTCTGAATTTCCAATTAGTGAACATTAGTTTTTGCCTAAATCGAAACTGAATATTGGAAATTAGTGCTTAATTTCAGCTTGCGTGTTCTGCACCTTCTATTTCTGCAAATTTCTGCAATTGCTTCTGCAGTGAAGTTTCCAATCTGTTTCTGAATTTTACTACTGAATTTCAGCCTGCAGTTTTGTTCCAGAGCACTCAATTCCTGTATTTCTGCATCCTTGTTGTTGCATTCGAATTCTTATAACATTCATGGACTGTTTGTGCCAAAAACATGGATTGTGTCTGAGCTTATTATGCTAGTTTCTTAGCATCAGTTTTTCTTGTGTATCGATGAGTTGATGCTGCATTCATGCCCTTGCAGTCTGAACATTAGAAGTTGCATTAGAATTCAAATTGTCCTGTGTGTTTCATTACTACAGTTAAAAGTTTTATGCATTTCTGCAACCTGTTCTGCAAACTAGAGTGGGCATCAGTTTATCTACAGCTAAGATCAGTTTATCAATTTCTGCACTTTGTGTCAAGTAAACATAGGTCATTTGGATCTAAACCGAATACTAGATTCAAGCACTCAACTTGATCTTAGTTGCTTTGCTTGAGTTCTGCATCCAATCTGTCATTGCATTTTTGAACTCGAAATTGATACTGCATTTTACATTCTTGTACTGCAATTCTGAGTTCATGCTTTCATTCAGCTTGTATCTGAAGTGATCAGCCTTGATTTCTGCAGTTTTTAGTATCAACCTTCAAGCTAGCTTGTGCATTCGGATTTAGCTGCTTGGTTTCTTCCATGCACAGGAATCAATTCTGAAATTTCCTACTTTAGGGTTTGCCTTCTTGCATTTTAATTCTGCATTGGAGTGTTGCTGAAATTCTGCAGTAATTTCTGCATCAACTGTTCCTGCATCGATTATTTCTGAGATTCGAGTTCAAAACCTGCCATTAAATAACTCCATTGGAAGCCCAGCTGCCCAAGCTGAATTGATCAGCTACAAAGTCATGTATTTAATGTCAACGTTTGGCACGTCAGTTTTCTCATTGCGGTATCAAATTGTTGCTTGCATTTAGAGTCAAGTTAGGTTTCGGCAGTGACTTAGTGATTTGTTTAGATGGCTTAACATTGGTTGGATTCATTTACTCAGTATTTGGCTTGCACTTAATATCAGATTGTTTACCAGATTGTTTTCCATTACGTTTCCATTTCTAATTGAACTCAAAAGCCCAAATCTTGATTTGAAACCCAAAAACACAAACGACACCTGAATACAAGCGCGAATCAAACAAACCTTCAACTAGTCCCTGAGAAAAATACGACCTGTGGCCCCTATATTACATTTTCAGTTTTGATTGTAAAAAGGGCTTCCAGCATTTCATTTATAAATTTTAAATCTGATAGTCCCAACTTTCGTGACAAATTTAACATAGTATTTAGGGGCTGTCAAATTTATGGACGCTCTAGAGCCCTCCTTGCTTGATCCAACGGTTGATTGAGCTCTGATTGGGATGAAACCTTCAGATCTTGATCATAGAGCTTGATCAACCCTAACCCTAGCTCGGATTGCTTCAGATCGTCCCGGATGGCTCAGATCTAGCCGCTCTTGAATCGGACGGCCCGGATTAATCGTAGGCTTGATAATTCGATCCGGTTCACATCCGACTCAGGTTTGACCCAGTATGCCCTAGGTCCAGGATCCTTTCATGCCTACAAAAATATATCAGAAAATTAGTGGCCAAATAATCCAAAAATTGTGTAATTTTGCAATTAAGTCCAAAATAAGATAAAGTTCCAAAACCTAGGGTAAAATCATAATTAAGCAATAAAAACATGGGTCAAACATGGATTTTAGCAATTAAAATAATCAATAAAATGGTGCTTATCAACTCCCCCACACTTAACCTTGAGCGTCTCGCGAAACAACTAAATATGTATCCCTTAGGTTTTCTAAAGCATAATTAGAAGCAATTGAAAAGAAATTACCTAGGGTTGTCAATTCTCATAAATCTAAGCTCTATGGATTAGTATCTTGTCCTTAAATTAACAACTTAGCCTTTTCATCCATCATGAGTCATTGAGATGAATTTAAATCACTAAGCCTTTCAAGGGAAGTTTTGGTGGCTCTCTCATTAAGTTCTAAGTTGATGATGGAAATGGAGCTCACTCTTACACATATGCTTCTTGCACTACCATAGGCTTGCTTATTATCTACTCTCCACCATTAATCATGATTGGAATCAACAACTATAAAAACAAATGAAAACATGAAAAATGGTGAGAAATGAAATAAAGACTAAGAAAATAGAAAATTTTGATGGAGTGGAGGACTTGGTTGCTCAAAAATGTTTCCAATGTGCTTTGCCCCTCTTTACAGTCCTCTAGTGATATCCAAAAGTGTGGTGAAGTAAATCTTGAGTAATTCCTTTGATTTGGATGAAAAATAACTCCATTTGATCTCAATGTGCCAAGTTTCAATTTTTGTGCCAACCTTGCTTCTTTCACTCTTTTCTCAGATTTTTTTCTTTCTTTCTTTCTTTCTCTCTAGTGAATTCAGAATGAATGTGGAACAAATCTTCAATTTGCATGAGCTGCCGTGAGCTTCAAGAACAGCAGAATACTTCATTCCTTGATTCCAAGCCTTGGAAACCCAATTCTCAATTCCAAGTTAACACAAACTGCTTTTCTCTTCACTTGTCTCAGATTTGTTTCTTTGCAATGGCACAGATTTGCTTAGTTTCAGATTTTCCAGCTTGTAATTCTTCATTCTTGTAAAGTCAGAAATCAGATGTCAAAAATTCTGATCAGCAGGTGGAATTTCAGCCGAATTACTACACTGCATTTCATCTTTCCTGATTTCTCTTTTCTGCTGCAATTCCAGCTCACGATCTCAATGTTCCTGCTCTCCATAACCTCTAATAGCTGTCGAGTGGTTTACTTTCAATTCAATTCAGCTTTTGATGATTTCAATCAGCTGGATTCTAGCCTCACCACTGCACAGATTTTTTTTTTCTGTCATCAGGCTAGCTAACTTCCTGATCTGCAATTTCTGTTTGACACAATCTGATACAGATTTCAGCTGCAAATTCATTCCATTCCATTCCATATCAGTAGATCGGATTCCAGCATCAGCAATAGCACAGATTTCCTGCAATGCACCAATTTCTGCCCAGATTTCTGCATTTATACTTGGCACATATGTTTTTCTGTTGTTTTCAGATCTGTCCAGCTCCACAAACAATTAGCAAGATGTGGTTGATTTCTAAGCAAAGAGCAGCTGCAAATCCAAGCATTCCGACCAAAACATGCTATCCAAAAAAGTATATTCCTTCAATGGCCAGATTTGTTGTTTGTTGTGTTTTTTTTTTGTTTTTTTTTCTTTCAGCCGAATTCAATTCATCTTGGCACAACATTTCTTAGATCTCCAATTTATTTCTTGACTTCTTCCGGAACTTGGCTTCAATTGGATGGTTGCGTGCCACTAGACCTTGGTACACAAATTCTTCTTCATCCACCGAATTGAACTTGGCACATGTTTGTAAAAAAAAAAAAATTCTTGATATGAGATGCCTCATTGATACCCAATCTTTCCAAAACAATAGTCACTCCCCCACACTTAAATCTTTGTCTGTCTCGGGCAAAATAGCATTAGAAACATTCCAAGCAAACAAGTCCATAGAAAAAAAAAAAATTGGTAAGTGTCGGAGATAAGTAAAGAAAAAGAGAATAAACATGATTATTGCTAGAATTTGATGTGGAAAGAAAACAAATGGATTAGCTTCTATAGATGTGATCCAATCATTGAAATATGGTTTTGAAAGAACCTAAGTAAGTTCTAGAGCTCAATGACATATGTGTATCACAAAAGTAAGGCTAATTCTCACTAGGTCAAAATAATTCATCCCAAGTCCTCAATTAAGAATCCAAAACTAAATAGTACTCAAGCATCCAAGATTTCATCCATTAGCTCAAACCCTAAGTTTTAACAACCAAATTTAATTTATTTTCAAAAGACTCTAAAATGCTATGGAGATAACCTAGAGGGATACTTTTATTTCTACTCATGCAAGAAAAAGTGACAAAAGAAATAACATGCATTTATTTACAAGGACTCAGTTCAAAGGAAAATTCTAATTCTAGGAAGCATGAAAATGAAAATGAAATAAAAGAAAATACAAGAAAAATCAAACTCCCTTTTATTCTGGTGGACGGAGTCGATCCAAAAGTAGCCTCCATCGTGGTAGTGGAGGTGTCTGGGTCGCTGGGAGATTTGGAACTCCCCCACACTTAAACTTCACAAAAATTTGCTCTGGTGGCCTCAGGCGATTCAGGTTCAAGAGCCATTCAAGGGATGGAGTGCTTTTAATTAAAGTCAGATCATCTCCTCCTTCTTGATGCCCTTCAGAAGTCCTTCCAGGAGGCTGGAGTCTGTTCAGTTGGAGCACCCACTCCTGAAGTCTTCTGGACCCTGCAAAACAATGTAATACCTCTCTCAAGCGTTCAGGGTCAGAAAGAAATAAAATGATATCAGTCTCTGCATAAAATGAATCCAAAACTGCATCATGTCCAATTAAATCAATTTGTGGTGCCTCAATAAAATTTTCAAAATCATTTTCTACAAAATTTGCATCCAGGAGCTCATCACAAATAAAGAAATCAATTTCTGGCTCATCAATAGAAATTTCACAATTATTTCCTATCAAGGGTGTATCATGCAATGTGTCACAGCCAATCAAATCAATATCAGGTATCTCCAAAAGTCTTTCACATTCATTCTCAATATATGAAATAGCAAGAGATTCATCAAAATAAATAACATCAATTTCAGGCACTTCTAAAAAATTTTCACTAGCCATATCTACAAGAGATGTATCAAGTGATTCATCATAAAAAACAACATCAATTATAGGTGCCTCTAAAATTTTTTCACCACCCATATCTACAAGAGATGTATCAAGTAATGCATGATGATCAAGGAAATCAATATTTGGTACCTCTATTGGATTTTCACAATTAATTTCTACACAAGGTATATCAATAAACTCATCAGAATCAATAAAATCAGCGCTAGGTACCTCACTGCATTTTTCTGAAGAAAGGGGAGAAATACTTACCTGAGCGTGCTGGAGAATACCTGAAGGTTCTATAATAGTAGATGTATCTGTGGTCTCCTCCTGGTCATGTTCATGCTCCTCTTCAGCCTCAGGCTCTGGTGGACAATCAACTGGTGATCCTTGGGTGCTTGCTTCCACCATACAAGTCCCTACACTTTCTGGTTCATCATCTAAATCTTGTGGTGGTCCCTGGGGCTTAGTGCAATCCCCTACACCTATGGAATCATCTCCTCTGCATGCTTCTACTGTAATATCTGCAACAACAGTATCAGAAAGATTAGGATCACTAATAACACTATCATCACAAAATAAAAGTCTAGAATGGTCCTGTGGAGCTTCAATTTCTTCTTCTGGAGCTGAAAAATTTGGCAATGGATTTTGAGTAGGAATCTCCGGAGGGATGCATGCTGTAGGTGCCCAGATTTTAATGTATTCTTCTTCTTCTTCTTCTACTAAATTTGCAAGATTAATTGAAGAAGGACTTTGCCATGCACTAGGGTCACCTTGAACTGATATAAAACCAACTCCGGGGCTCTCAGAATTAAAAGTAGCTTGAGAAGCTAATTGTTCTGATATTTGGGCTTTTATCTGATTCAATTTATCTTGTATGTTTTGAAACCGTTGTTGTTGTTGTTGTTGTTGTTGTTGTTGTTGAATTTGTTGCAAAATTTCCATCATCCTTTGGTGTAGAGCCTCATCCCAATCAGGATCATCAAAGCCTCCTTGATTAAACTGCTGAAATGGGAGGGGCTGAAAATTCTGAGTGTCTTGCTGAAAATTTTGTCCTTGAAACTGGAAATCTTGCTGAAAATGTTGAAATTGTGGTTGAAAGGATGGTTGAACTTGCTGAGAAAGGTAGCCCTGGAAATCTTGGATCTGAGGTTGAAATTGTGGTGGTGAACACTGAAATTGAGTGGGCTGGAAATTCTAGTTTTGAAACTGAAAATTTGGATCGCATGGCTGTGAATATTGAAAAGGTTGTTGAAAATTGTGTATAGGTTGAAATTCTTGCTGCCATGGCTGAAATTGAGGCTGAAATTGTTGAAATGGTTGCTCAAACTGGGGCTGAAAACTCTGAAATGGCGGCTGCCCGTTCTGAAAATTCTGACTTGACTGAAGATCTTGCTGAAATTGTTGACATTGTGGTTGAAAAAATTGATTTGGTTGCTGATTGAATGGTTGGTTCTGCTAAAACTGTGGGCACGACTGCTGGTAAGTGGATGAAAACATTTTGAACCTACAGCCCTGTCACAAAACAAACAAGAAAAATGGCAGCAACCATATATAAAAGATAAAGCAATCAAAACAAAATCAAAAGATAGAATTATCAAGCACCACTACAGTCCCAGGGCAACGACGCCAAATTTGATAACCGTTTTTGTCGTGTTACGGTTTCAAATACAATTTAAGTACCGAATTCCTCTAAACTAATGTAGCATAGAGTAACTCGAGTCGTCTCCCAACGAATGTAGTTAATGCATGATAATTCTCAGAATTGAATCTTATTGCTTTTGGGTTTTGGATATGAAATTGGGTTTTGGATTTGAACGATTATACTATGAAAAGAAATGACAAAGCAGGTATGAAATCTAGCTCTAATTAAAGAAAGACAGTGCAGGTTAAGAAATCTAATTTATCCTAACTACCATTGCAGAAAAGAAAAGGACAACTGAGAACTAAGCATTGACAAAACTGAACACAGTACAAAAACCTACAGCATTAAAGAAATCTAATCTCCTAACTTAATTGCATTAAACTGAAGACAAGAAACCTAAAGCATGGGAAAGAGCAACACAAAATCTAAGTAAGCAACTAAGAAACATTACAATGGAAATTACTAGTTCTAAGCAACATTTGATCAAACACATGCAAGGCATACTAAAAATTGATTTAAGTACGTGCCAATTGATAGGGGCAAGATCTATCCAATACAAACGTTTTAACATCAATCACAAACAACTCAATTAAGAATAATCAACATTCACTAACGACACAATTAAACTCAAAATCTGGTGAAGAACAGATGTGAAGGCAACGACACAAAAATCTAATGAACCACTCAATTTGATATGGAATTGAACTTGCTTGATGGATCTACTGGGAAAGGTGGCTGCCGAATGCTGAAAGCTGACTGATGAGGAGCTGCTGTGAAGGTGAAATGGTGCTGCCGAAACTGGAAATTGAAGTGCAATGGATTGAAGCTGCTGAATCGAGCTGTGAAGAAGTACTGGAAACAAACTGTGAAGATCTGCTGGAAATGGAATTGCTGTGAAATCTAATTGAACCCAAATGAAACAAGAAATTGCTGTAAAGAAACAAATTGCTGGAAAGACAAGAAAACTAAAGAAATGCAGTAAGAAATTGATCGATGGCGTGCGGTGGAGGATGGATAGTCGTTTTCTCTCCAAACCCCGAATGAGAAAGCTGTGGTGGAGATGGATGGCTGCGACGGCTGCGTTCGGCTGAAGCTCGGAACCCCCAAAGCCTAGCTGTGGTCGCCGGTGATGAAAATGGAAGAAAGACTGTGAAGGCGGATGGAGTTGACTAGAGCTCGGAACCACCAAAGCCCTAGCTTCGTCCGGTGGCGTGCGGTGAAGGAGGATGGATGGCGTCTCTCCGAACCCCGAAAGAGAACCTTTACTCTCTTCTCTCCGAACCCCGAAAGAGAAGAGGTGGACGTGGATCATTGAGACGAGAGCCCCTCGTCTCGGTTGATCGGAGCTCCAGCCGACTAGGGTTCGGAACCCCCTTGCCCTAGCCTTGCGGCGACGATGAAGAAAGAAGGAGGAGAAGGATCGCCGCTGGCCTGCGTGTGGAGTCGATGAAGTGCCCTAGCTCTGCGTGTGTCCCTTTTGTTTGGCTGCGCGTGGATTCAGTTGGCCCAGCCAACTTCAGCGGTTCGGTCAGCCCATTTGATTCAGCCTTTTGGTTCAGCCAGTACATCCAGCTCAGTCCAGTTCCAGCCAAGCTCCAGCTCTGGTCCAGTCAAGCCAAGCAGCTAGGTTTGGTCAGCCTTGGGTTGAATCAGCTTCAGCAAATGGGTTCAATTTCAGATTCGGCCCTGGTTCAGTCAGCTTCAGCCCTGAGTTCAATCCAATTTGGGTTCAATCAGCACTTGGTTCAGTCAAACAGCTCAGCCAAGCCAGCTTCAGTTGGTTCAGCCAACCCAATATTTAATCCATTAGCAACGGACGGCTGAGATCGATTTGGCTTCATCCAACGGTCAGATCTTTTCAGATCTGAACCAAACTTCACAGATCCCAAACAATGGTTCTGATCTACCTGTCCCCAGCTCGGATTAATCAGATCAGTGGCGGATGGTCCAGATCTAGCTGATCTTTGAATGGAGGGTCCAGAACATCTTGAGCTCGATCCAACGGTCAGATGACTTCTGATTTTGCTGAAATTTTCAGATCTTAATCTATGGTCATGATTGACTCTATCTTGAACTCGGATCGACCAAAAGTTGACTGATGGCTCAAATCTAGCCGTTCTCTAGAATGGACGGCTCCTATTAATCCGATGCTTGATCCTTTTGATCTGGATCCAATGCTGACTCATGTCTGACCCGATTTGATCTAGGTCCATGATCAATTGAAGCCTACAAAATGATATTCAAATTTAGTGCCAAAAATATCCCAAATATACAAAGATTAGAATTAAAAGCCAAAATGAAGGGAATACATGAAACCTAATAAAATTGCAAACTTAAGCATATAAAATATGAATCAAACATGGATTTAAGAGCCTAAAATAATCAACAAAAATAGTGGTTATCAGTGGGTCAAGGCTTCAATCTGGGGTCAGGCGTACAAGCCACGATCGGCTGTCAGGCAGTCTTTAGTCACCTATCATTACACCAAGGAATTATAGAACATACAAGAAATAATCTATGTACCGGGAACACACGCCGTCAGAAGGGACTCGCGGAGAGTGGTGAGAGGTCGTGTAGAGACTCGCACGACTGCTCTCCCTTGAGACCTCGAGGTGTCAGCTCGACTCTCAAAAGGCAATGAGCCCTTCCGCAGAGGAAGTAGCTGGACAGTAGGAGCTCCAAGTGGCAATGTAGAAGGGCTGGAATCACCCTCCTCAGAGCTGGAAGTCCCCTCGGAAGAAAGGCCCTCGGCAGGAACCTCTTTCAACTGCACCGGGGGGAAAGATTGCATGGAAGACTCCAATGCCGCATCTAGCCTTTTTTAAAGGCGGTAAGTTGCATTCGGTATTGGGTGGGCAAGACTTTCTTACCCATAGTGACCTCGGCAGGGGCGACCGAAGAAGAACCGGAGGCCTGAACACCTGCCTCCGGAGTGGCAGTCGATGGAAAAGGCGGAGATAGGGGAATAGCTTCCCCACCTTTGGAAGGTGGAACATCCTCCTCAAGGACAGATGGAAGGGTGCTAGGGCCACTAGAGCGCAGCCTTTTCTATCTGGGGTCTACGCCTTCCGGAACCTTCCTCTTCTGCCGACTAGAGAATTGGGTTGTTGAGGGGGCAGTAGGGGGCGACTCCTCCTCGATGACTCCCTCCGGATGGACGGCGGCGGTGGGTGGGTCGTCCTAGAAGGGACGCCCACCTCCAGGTCAATTGACCGAGCAGAAGTCCCCCGGTCAGCAAACGACGGAGGCACAACAGGAGCTTCTGCCCGTCCTGGCGAGGCAGACACACTGGGCGATTCAGCAGTCCCCTCCGTAGACTCGGCTGAAGCAGAGGGTGCACCAGGTGTTGGGTATGGCTTGGTGGGTTTCCTAAGCGGATACCTGGACGATCCGGGAAACCTCTCCATGCCTACGGATTAAAAATTCAATCCGAATGGAGAGTCATCTCCCATCGATAGTCTCGTGCCGTATCGAACGATTCAAATTGCAACTTAGCCAATTACCAAAATTGGTCTTACAATTTGCTCGACCGTTCGACCGCGGAAAAGGCGACGAGTTGATTGCCGGCTTTTGTGTTTATGGTCGGGGTCCAGTTAAATAATTATTGACTATGATTCGCAATCAAAATAATTAGATAACAAACATGAAATGACGAGGCAAATAAGTAAGGCACAAAATAAGAACATAAGGAGCCAGGGAAGAATATACCTTTCGTTACCTTACGATCTTCTACCGTATGACCCTCTCCTCTTGGACGTCGTGTGGGCGACGATCTATCAAGAACCGTGGTCACCAAGTCAATCCCTTCTCCTTGCGCCAACCAATCCCCAACCAAAGGGATGTCGCCGGCCGCTCCTAGAAAGAAGATAATCCAAAACACAAACCCTACTTCTCCTCTCCTCCACCGTCGGCACCCGAACAACAAGCATCTTGGAGCACTCTTGAAGAAGAGCAACTCCCTCACGCATCCTCGCTGCACCCTTTGAAACAAGTTGCTCCATCACGCAATTGCATGATCAACTTATTTTCCTTTGGCAGCCATGCGTGAGCAACTCGGCAAGTTATTTCTCCACGGAAGAAGGAAGTCGGCGCTTGGTCTTTCTCCATCGCCGAAGTCAGCACTTCCATCTCCTGGGCGATTCTCAACAGTCAAAGCCAGTAGCCGGCGTCTAGAACCTGTCCACAGGTTACAGCCGGCGGCCATCGCAACTTGGCTTCTCCTATGACATCCCCAGGACTTCTCCACTGAGGCGTTGGCTCACGGGCATGAGTCCACGAATTCAGCTGCACGAGGTGAAGTTTTAATTCTCCATGGAGGCTGCATGCATTAATTCTCATGAATTAATTCGCATGAATTAATTCTCCGTGGAGGCTGCATGCGTTAATTCTCCAATTGGAGAATTCCGGACCTGAGCAAATTGAATTTGCATGAAGCAATTAATTGCCTCGAGCAATTCCTGTTTGATTGCATGAGCAATTAAACAATTAATTGCTCGCTCCTGGAGATATTAAAATGCGTGGAGAAGAAAGTTGTTCGGCGCCGCCGGGGCTTCTCTCCCAAGTGCCACACTGAGCCAACGGTTGCATGGAAAAACTCCATAGAGAAACCGGTGCCGCCCACTGTGAGGGAGAGGAGAAGAGAGACTAGGGTTTTCTTGTGTTCTTTCAGATTAATCCATCAACCATCAACTTGGTTCCATGCCACCATGGGGTATATATAGGGCTACGATAGGGACCATGAGGAGGAGTTGGATCTTGGCCTGCTAATGGACCCGGTCCATTAATGAGGATCCATTCCACTAAAGGGCCCTCATTGAATTACCTCACCAACCCCCATATTTACATATGGGCTCCACTTATTACAAGTCGTTCATCCCCCTGTGTTTAAGATTTCGAATGTCCATTAATTAATTTAAATTACTGACAATTCAAATTAATTAACCTCTGAATCCTTGACTAGTACCACTCAACCTTACCATCGTGCCGGATCAAATCCACCTGCAGGGTTTAGCATGATGAACCTTTTGAGCTCATCAAGGGGGCATCATCAACCCGACTCACCAGGACACGGATTCCGTCAATAATCAACAGCACATCATATTATTAATATTATCTCCCAACTTACCGGGCCTATCGATCTAACAGAATAAGTCTCGCCCATTGGTAAATTAAAGAAATAATAGTTAATAATATATGCCCGTTATTATATCGGGATTAAGGGATCGTACTCCATAATAAAATCTGAAGTCCTATCCAATTATCGAGTCAGTACAAATTGGATAACCTCGTGTTTTGGTCCTTCTAAATGTACTCAAAGCACACTAGTGTAATCCTATGGTCAAGACCAACCACACCTAATTACACTACAACCATTCCGATGGGTTGTCCAATTACATCTCAGTTGTGGGCCTCTTATTGATACTAAGCAAGGGACTGATAACATGATCTTCCGTGTGACACCACACACCATGTTATCTACAATGCAAAGTAATTGGACTTCATGCATGTACTAATATAAACAGACACCTAGTGTGGTTGTGATTCTCTTTTCAAAATAAAGATGTTCATGTTGGGACCGGGTGCATGTTGACAAGGATACAGGTTTGTAAAATTTTAAATTTTTTACGTGCAGCGGAAGAATTAGCATAAAATAATTTCTCAAATTATTTTAACCACGTATCTAGCATGCAACCTTATGATGTGTGGACATGATCATAAATTAAAACTTTGCGGAAAAGTAAACTAATTTACTTTGTACCTCGCGTAACTCGAAGAAAGGGACGAGATCCAACCGTAGGGTCCCTTGGAAGCTCCGCCTCTATTCGCGTCCACGCCGAGTTCTCTTCGGGATGACTTCGCAAAGCCACGAGTTTTGTGTCGATGAGAACTACTAGATTCTCTAAAGACACAACTAGAATATCAAGAGAGAAGAAAGGAAACTAACCACCAAGTAACGGAATCAAAATTCCGGGAAAGGAAGGAAGGAGTCGCGATCCGCTTCTTCTTCTTCTTCGGCACGAACTTGGTGGAGGAAACTCACGGGCACCCTAGGTGCTTGCGTCGGCCCTAGGGGAGGAGAGAGAACCGGCCCTAGAGAGAGAAAGGGCACCAGCCCTAGAGAGAGAGAGTTAGAGAGAGAGAGAGAGGGAGAGAGTTAATCTCTTGATCAATCTATTAAGGAAATCAAGCCTAGCCTTGGTTCCTTTATATAGTAGCCTCTCCCTTGCCAAGTCTCCCCTTTAACGGAATTTTTCATAAGAAATTTATCCTATAAATTTTCTTTATGAATTATTCTGTTTAAACCAAGTTTTATTATAACTAATTTTATAATAAAACAAATACATCTCTCCTTTTATTATGGAATAAATTTTACAAGAAATTTATAAATTTTCTTATTATGGAAAAATCAATTCATAATTGATTTTATAAAATTAAAATAAATCATTCCATGGATCATTTTAATTTTCATAAAAAGAATAAATTTCTATAAATTTCTTTATATAAATTTATTTATACAAATTTATTTATCCATAATTTATAAAACAAATCGCGCTAGTTTTATTTTATTAATTAAACCAATTAAATTGGTTTCTCCCCAATGATGTGGCTGGCCAAACCAAAGGGGGTTAGCACCCTCTTTGGCCGGCCAAACCGAGCCGAACCGATCGCGAATTAAACTCATTTAATTCGCCCAATAAGCCTTCAAAAGACTTAGCCATTTTTAGCTTCCGTTGCGCCACTCTGATTAACTCAGATTCGACTTATTTCTCTTGATCGAAAAATCCAATTTTCAACTCGTTTTAAATCCCTCGGATTACTCGTAGTGCGTGTGACTAAATAGGCTTTCGATTTATGTTGGCCGTCTATAATCAACTAATTATAGAACGATCATGAGTGGCACCTAGTAGTACATCATGACCCCCAATTAATCGAAAGATCAACGGTTAACCTCAGAAGTAATTCTGAAATCCTTCAGCAGCTCTAATGAATCGTGCCCCATTCCCTTCACCATCTTATACCCACTTGGTTCAGGACATGGTCTGTGTGTGTCAGTCCCCACTAGGCTGACTACGTCACACCTAGCCCAAGTAGTGTCTTTCTCGTCCTTTGGATTTCTAATTACTCTCATGTATTTAAGAGACTCATACTCTAAACATGACATGCTCTGGCCAGAGGCTTTGAGTAACAATCCGACGATAGGCCTGGGTATACATCTCCTCGCAAGGAGTGGTGAATCCTTTGTAGGCTGTTCAAACATCTTCGGGCACTTCGGCTTATACCCAATCATCCTGGGTCCACACCTCCTTGGAGATGCTTGCTTAAGATGTTAAAGTATAAGTCTCCATGACCAAGATGACTTGAACACCGCAAGTCAAAGGAACATCGCACTTAAGCTGCAGTAAGAACTTCACTGACATATCTATATAGATTACCATATGAAGTTTTATAGCTAGTCACTCCAATGAACTAGTTCCCTTAACTAGCATCCATGTTTATCTCCGGACATCCCAATGTCACCAGCCAGTGAGAATCAGCTGATTAGAGAATAACCCATGCTAGTCTCAACAGAATTGATAATGTCCGTTTTTATCAATTCATCGACTAGGGATATTTTCAATACTTCACAATTGCACATGTAGAGATAATCACTAGTTGTGATCTCATCACAAATTCTCTTATGCTGTGAATTGTATTGCGGACATTCAGTAGATGAGTTTAAGATCCCAATCAAATACACAAACATGTATACTCAAATAGTGAATTTTCATTTATTAAAATAAATATTTACAATCATAAGGCGATTGCCTTAGGACACTTCTCTCATATCACTAACAGTTCATATATATAAAAGAAGCATGTCTTTCAGTATACACATCTAACAATCTCCCACTTATACTTAAAGACTTTGCTGCCCTCAAAATGTCATACATCTGACTCCCTGATCCTCCACATGCCTAAAGCTTTCACTATCAAGGCCTCAGTGAAAAGATCTCTCAGGTTGTCTTCTGATGCAATCTAGGCAACTACAGCTTTTCCTCTCCTGGGAGGTACTTGCGATCTATGTGTTTACTCACCTCATGGGCTCGTGATTCCTTCGAGTTTGCAATTGCACCATTTGTTTATCACAACAGAATGTGATAGGTTTGAGCAAACCAGGAATCATATTGAAGTCCATCTTGAGGTTCCTGAACCATATAGTTTGCTTTTGGTTGTCACAAAGACTGTCACATCCTTAGCTTCCATGGTGGAGTCCATCACGCAGTCGCTGCGCAACACTCCTCTAACTACGGTTCTACCTCCTAAAAGTAAACACAAAACCCCGAGGAATACTTACGTTTATCCCTATCCGACTGGAAGTCTATATCCGTATAACCCATAGGGAATTGGTCTGCCTGGTAAACCAGCTTATAATCCTTAGTCCTTCTCAGGCACTAATATAAGCTTTTATCCCAATCCAATTTTCTTGACCTGGGTTACTTTGATATCTGCTAACCATGCTCACGACAAAGCAAATATCCGGTCTCGTTTTTAGCATACAAGAGACTTCCTATAGCCGATGCTAAAGGAACCGTCATTACCTAGTCAATCTCATTTGATAATCTAAACATATCTCCTTAGATAGAGCAGCTCCACAGCTGAATAGTTCAAAACTTTTCTTGGAGGTTTCATGCTAAAACGAGATAAGACACTGACTCTCTATGAAGCTTAGGATAAACACTACATCCTTCTCTGGTGATCTCTTAGAACTTTGATCGCCAAGGATGTGTCCTGCTTCTCCTAAGTCCTTCATATCATCTGTTTGGACAACCATACCCTTATGTCTGATAATACTTTGTTATTGTTGTCAATTAACAAAATATTATCTACATATAGTACAAGAATACCACTACGTTCCGTCACATTACTTACATACACAAATCTCATCCGTCCTTTGAACAAATCCATATGACTGGATTATCTTTTCAAAGCGGATGTTCCTCATCATAGGTCTAGGGATCTTGATTCATGGTCATCAGGGACCTAGTCTGAAGATTCTCCCAAGAACATGAATCCTTCTGGTTGACTAACAACCCTCCCACTACGACGAGGCACTACCTGTGAATCTTCTGTGACACGCGGTGCAGTGACTTGTGGTGTATCCTCTTGTACAGTTGGTACTAAGGTCAGAACATCCCCTCTTAATTTTCAAGAACTAGTCTACAAATGGGTTTGTGGTTCATCACATAGTCTACTTCTGAGATTCGGGTATTCGTCCCAACGATTACCCTCTGAGCCTTAAGACTATAGAACCACCTTTCGTTCCTCTAGGATACCCTGCGAACAAGCGCACGAGATTCCAATCTTATCAGTATCCCCTCTCAGCACATGTGCTGAGCTATCCCATGTCCGAATGTGTCTTAGACTTGGCTTTCACCCAGTCCACACTTACTTCTATGGGAGTAGAAGGCACTGACCCAGATGGTTTCAAGTATGCACGCTGCCGTTTCCAGAGCATATCCCCAGAACGAATATGGCAACTCGGAGCAGCTCATCATTGTCCTAACCATTTCCATAATAGCCCTTTTCCTTCACTCTGCTGCACCGTTCTGTTGGGGTATACCGGCTGCAGTCAATTGGGATTGAATCCCAGTATCTGATAAGTAAGTCTTAATCTTTCCCAAGAGGTACCCATCACCACGATCCGATCGTAGTGTCTTGATACTGTTACCTTGATGTTTCTCCACAATCGTCTTGAATTCTTTGAACTAATCAAAGATTCAGACTTGCAGCCATCAAGTAAACACATATCCACAACTTTGAATATTCGTCTCACGAAATATTCAAAGCTACCTCTATCCTGGATAGGCATAGGACCACACTAATCAGAATGAACCATGTCTAACATATCTTTGGCTCTATACCCCTCGACCTTGAAAGACCTCTTGGTCGTCTTACCTTCCAAGTAATATTCAAAGTTAGAGAAGTCTCCCACCACCAATGAACCCGAGGGCCCATTGGCTATCAACCTTTGAATCTTACTAAGGTTAATAAGACCAAGCCTTAGACGGCAAAGGTATGTTTGGTTCATCTCGGAAGGAACCTTTCTTCTACTTTGGTTAGATGATGAGCTATTAGTTACTATTTTCATCATGGAAGACTTTGGTTCTAATGTGTACCAATTGCCTATCAATGTACCTGAATAGATAATCTTTCTATTCCACTTTTCATAAAAAGCAATAGAATATCATTTATTTCAGAAACTGAACCAGAGTTCTTTCTAAATATTAGGTACATAAAAGCAATCTTAAAACCAAAACATTATCTTCTAAAGACAAATAAATAACTCCCACTGTAATAGTAGTCACCTCCGTAGCATACCCCTTGTAGACAGTAATCTCTTC
The DNA here is from genome assembly GCA_024364735.1 of Boesenbergia rotunda. Classification (NCBI taxonomy): domain Eukaryota; kingdom Viridiplantae; phylum Streptophyta; class Magnoliopsida; order Zingiberales; family Zingiberaceae; genus Boesenbergia; species Boesenbergia rotunda. The sequence continues at coordinate 313,199 of JAGFNQ010005105.1, forward strand.
CTTAGCTTGTCGTTGGGCTTCCTAGAACCCCTGCAAAGAATTGCAGACATGTTTAGTAGCATCCATATCTACCCACCAGGTACTGGTAGATAACACCGCTAAACATGTTACAACGACAAAAGAAAAGATATGTCTTTCTCTTGACAACGGGGACAGTTCGCCTTCTAATATCCAATTTGCTTACGCGTGAAGCATTTGCCTTTCGGCTTCTTCATGCTAGTCTGATGTCCCTGCGATGTAGCTGCCTTCTTGAACCCTCCTTGTTTCTTCTTCTTCCTACCTTTCGGCATAGAAGAGGAAACCCTTTGAGTCACTAAGGCCTGCGAGTTCTGGCGAAAGAGCCCCTCTGCCGACTGGAGTTCTCCCAGGAGTTCCCCCAATGTATACTCATGCTTATTCATGTTATAGTTGAGCCGGAACTGCTCAAAACTCTTAGGCAGAGATTGGAGAATTATATCGACCTGGGATTCCTCGTCGATAGATCCTCCAAGAACCTCAATCTCGTTGAGGTGGGTCATCATCTTTAGGACATGATCCCTCATGGGTGTCCCTTCGACCATAGTGGTCGTCATCAGATTCTTCATCGCCAGCTGCCTAGCGGCACAACTCTGGTGCCCGAAAAGCTCTTGAAGGTTCAGCATCATATCACAAGTAGTGGGCATGACCTGTTGTTGATGTTGCAATACATTCGACATGGATGCCAGAATGTAACACCGCATCATCTCATCTGCCTTAACCCATTTCTTGTAATGCTCCTTCTGCTCTTCACCAGAATTGTCACTAGGCTTATCAGGACATTTTTCGGTGAGCACAAATTTGTACTCTTCAACCGTAAGGACAATGTCAAGGCTTATTTTCCAGTCTATGTAGTGGGGCTAGTAAGTCTATTCTCCTTAAGTATTGTAGCTAGTGGGTTAAAAGTCATTTTGAAAATCCTGAGAATCACAACTCACACTACTTTAGAAATCGAAAATAAATTGATTCCTCACAATAATAAATTTTCAAAATCAACCAACACCTCTAAACACCGAGAAATTTGCATGCCACGATGGTGTGGACGTATGCGAATTTCCTCATTCGTAAGAGGAGGTTTTACCCATTAATCTTACTATCTTGTCAACCTAACTTTTTGACAAGTAAGACTAATAGTTGGTCCACTTCGGCTCTGCAAAATAATAGCAGTGACTCCGATGGGGAGGATACTATTATTCGCATCTACGTGTTCACCATTACACGACACTAAGAAAATTATCTCTGATTATGTGCCTTCCGATGGGGAAGTACACACGCTCTTTAACAATTTTCTATAGTCTTTTCCGACCCAGTGATCCGCAAAACAAATCCATCCGATGGGGAGGAAGGCACTCAGAGCCGACACGCAGACTTGTTCGCATCACTTATCGGATTGTAATGGAAGCCATGAGACCCTTCGAGTTCCTCTCCCACTTAGTAATTTATCACGAGGAATTTTAACTAGCACATTCATACAACAAGCACATAACCAACATATGAAAAATAGAAAATCCTAGATTTTCCAACTTTCATGGCCTTGGTCTCTAATGTGTCTCCAGTCGTATCGTCACCTCGTCAACCCCGAGGATTTATTAATTACAATAATTGCAAAACCTTTCACACAATCATTATTTGGCCATGATAAGTTGGAATCTCGTGCCTGCAACACAAAGTTAGCCTAGCACATTCACATATCATCCAGCTAAATAAAATGTATGAAAATGTAAAAAAAATTAACCAATCCTCAAACACACAAAGCCGGAAACCTCAGCTCTGATACCAGTTGTTGGGTATGGCTTGGTGGGTTTCCTAAGCGGATACCTAGTCGATCCGGGAAACCTCTCCATGCCTATGGATTAAAAATTCAATCCGAATGGAGAGTCATCTCCCATCGACAGTCTCGTGCCGTATCGAACGATTCAAATTGCAACTTAGCCAATTACCAAAATTGGTCTTGCAATTTGCTCGACCGTTCGACCGCGGAAAAGGCGACGAGTTGATCGCCGGCTTTTGTGTTTATGGTCGGGGTCCAGTTAAATAATTATTGACTATGATTCGCAATCAAAATAATTAAATAACAAACATGAAATGACGAAGCAAATAAGTAAGGCACAAAATAAGAACATAAGGAGCCAGGGAAGAATATACCTTTCGTTACCTTACGATCTTCTACCGTATGACCCTCCCCTCTTGGACGTTGTGTGGGCGACGATCTACCAAGAACCGTGGTCACCAAGTCAATCCCTTCTCCTTGCGCCAACCAATCCCCAACCAAAGGGATGTCGCTAGCCGCTCCTAGAAAGAAGATAATCCAAAACACAAACCCTACTTCTCCTCTCCTCCACCGTCGGCACCCGAACAACAAGCATCTTGGAGCACTCTTGAAGAAGAGCAACTCCCTCACGCATCCTCGCTGCACCCTTTGAAACAAGTTGCTCCATCACGCAATTGCATGATCAACTTATTTTCCTTTGGCAGCCATGCGTGAGCAACTCGGCAAGTTATTTCTCCACGGAAGAAGGAAGTCGGCGCTTGGTCTTTCTCCATCGCCGAAGTCAGCACTTCCATCTCCTGGGCGATTCTCCACAGTCAAAGCCAGTAGCCGACGTCTAGAACCTGTCCACAGGTTACAGCCGGCGGCCAACGCAACTTGGCTTCTCCTATGACATCCCCAGGACTTCTCCACTGAGGCGTTGGCTCACGGGCATGAGTCCACGAATTCAGCTGCACGAGGTGAAGTTTTAATTCTCCATGGAGGCTGCATGCATTAATTCTCATGAATTAATTCGCATGAATTAATTCTCCGTGGAGGCTGCATGCGTTAATTCTCCAATTGGAGAATTCCGGACCTGAGCAAATTGAATTTGCATGAAGCAATTAATTGCCTCGAGCAATTCCTGTTTGATTGCATGAGCAATTAAACAATTAATTGCTCGCTCCTGGAGCAATTAAAATGCGTGGAGAAGAAAGCTGTTCGGCGCCGCCGGGGCTTCTCTCCCAAGTGCCACACTGAGCCAACGGTTGCATGGAAAAACTCCATAGAGAAACCAGCGCCGCCCACTGTGAGGGAGAGGAGAAGAGAGACTAGGGTTTTCTTGTGTTCTTTCAGATTAATCCATCAACCATCAACTTGATTCCATGCCACCATGGGGTATATATAGGGCTACGATAGGGACCATGAGGAGGAGTTGGATCTTGGCCTGCTAATGGACCCGGTCCATTAATGAGGATCCATTCCACTAAAGGGCCCTCATTGAATTACCTCACCAACCCCCATATTTACATATGGGCTCCACTTATTACAAGTCGTTCATCCCCCCGTGTTTAAGATTTTGAATGTCCATTAATTAATTTAAATTACTGACAATTCAAATTAATTAACCTCTGAATCCTTGACTAGTACCACTCAACCTTATCATCGTGCCGGATCAAATCCACCTGCAGGGTTTAGCATGATGAACCTTTTGAGCTCATCAAGGGGGCATCATCAACCCGACTCACCAGGACACGGATTCCGTCAATAATCAACAGCACATCATATTATTAATATTATCTCCCAACTTACCGGGCCTATCGATCTAACAGAATAGGTCTCGCCCATTGGTAAATTAAAGAAATAATAGTTAATAATATATGCTCGTTATTATATCGGGATTAAGGGATCGTACTCCATAATAAAATCTGAGGTCCTATCCAATTATCGAGTCAGTACAAATTGGATAACCTCGTGTTTTGGTCCTGCTAAATGTACTCAAAGCACACTAGTGTAATCCTATGGTCAAGAC